>CM076578.1:1503333893-1503665405 GCA_034641835.2 Pinus albicaulis | reverse complement strand
TTGAACCTAGGGTAGATGAAGGAATATTTCTTGGTTACTCTTCTAGAATTAAAGCATATAAAAGCTACAATAAAAGAATTCAGAAGATTTTTGAATGCATTGATGTCGTAATTGATGAATATCTCTAAACTCCAAAAGGGGAAATACAAACAACAAATGAAGATGATGATGATGTATATATTTGTGCATCAAATAGAGATAATATATAAGGTGAACCTAATGAAGCAGCAGAAGGAGATCTATCTAAAAAATCTCCATCCAGGTATGTTCAAAAGAATCATCCAGAGTATCAAATTTTGGGAGAAAAGTGATCGAGTGTCAAAACAAGAAGAACTCTTGTAGGGTCTACTAGCTATCTAGCATTTTATCCACCATTAGACCACAGAATGTCAATCAAGCTAGAAAAGATGAATTTTGGATTCAAGCCATGAATGAAGAACTTTATAAAATTGAAAACAATCATACTTGGGAACTAGTTCCAAGACCTCATGATAAAAATGTTATTGGAACAAAATGGATATTAAAAAAAAAAGTTAAATGAAAATGGAGATGTTATTAGAAACAAGGCTAGACTTGTTTGTAAAGGGTATGCTCAACAAGAAGGTATAGACTTTGCAGAAACATTTGCTCCTGTAGCTAGACTTGAAGCCATCAGAATGTTTCTTGCTTTTTAAAGCTTTCAACAAATCAAAGTTTATCAAATGGATGTTAAATCTGCTTTCCTCAATGGTGATCTAGAAGAAGTTTATATAGAACAACCAAAAGGATTCATTTTGGGCAATGATGAAAAACTTGTTTGTAAACTTAAAAAGGCTTTATATAGTCTCAAAAAAGCTCCAAGGGCATGGTATTATCGTCTTGAAAAATATCTTCATCAATAAGGATTTTCAAAAGGTTCTATTGATACCAACTTATACACAAAAACTAAAAATGATAAACTATTGATTGTAGTTGTATATGTTGATGATACCATTTTTGTAAGTAATGAAGAGTCCATGAGTCAAAAATTTTCTTTTTTTATGCAACAAGAATTTGAAATGACTTTACTTTTTGAACTAACATTTTTTCTTAGCTTACAAGTGCAACAAGCAACCGATGACATATTTTTATCTCAAGAAAAATACATCAAGAAAATTTTGAAGAAGTATGGGATGGAAGGCTGCAAAACTGTAAGTACACAAATGATAACTGGGTGTAACCTCAGTTCTCATGATGATTCTCCCACAGTGAATCAACCAGAATATAGATCTATGATTGGAAGTCTACTTTATCTAACTAGGACAAGACCAAACATTATGCATGTAGTTGGGATTGTTGGATGATTCCAAGGTAATCCAAAAGAGTATCACCTTCAGGCTGTCAAAAGAATATTCAAATATCTACAAGGAACTCATGACTTTGGACTATGGTATCCAAAGAATTCTGATCTCACTCTTGATGCTTACACAGATGCAGATTGGGCTGGAAATGTTGATGATCAGAAGAGCACTAGTGGTGGTGCATTCTATATAGGGCCCCGATTAGTATCTTGGTTCAGCAAGAAGAAAAGATTTGTTGCGTTATCTACAGCAGAATAAGAATATGTGGTTACCACATCATGTTGCAAACAACTTCTCTGGATGATGCAGACCCTACAAGACATTCAAATCACATGTTCACCTCCCATATCCATTATGTGTGATAATACAAGTGCCATCAGTATCTCAAGGAATTCTGTTATGCATTCCAAGACCAAGCACATCCCTATCAAGTATCACTTCTTACGTGAACATGTGCTTGAAAAAAAGGTGAAATTGGAGTATGTACCCTCCAAAGATCAAGTTGTTGATATATTTACTAAACCTCTTCCTAGAGAAGCCTTCGAATATCTCAAACAAAAGCTAGGAATTGTCTCTACCGCTCAGAAGATCAGATCTGCTTAAATTGATAAGATTAAATTGGATACGTGGATTTAATAAAGGACAGTCGCACATATATGTGAGTTTATATACATAAAGCCACGTATGGGTTTTTGCTGGCATAATTATTTGGGTCAGCATTTTCAGAACAGTTCTGGTGTTGTTGGGTATCTCTGGTGATGTTCTAGTTCTTACATTTATGTTTCATTCTCTAATACATTGTTGATAAAGATGCCTTGATGATTTTCTGTTGAAAGTGTTCAGGATGAACAAGCTAAGGGGGAGCACTTCTCCTATGGGAAAGGATGCATTGTTGGCATTCTAAGTGTTTACTATGGTTTTATCTCATGATTGAGATTCATTGGTCTTGTTTATAAAAAGTCATTTGATGAAAGGGTCATGTTGAGACCTATGCTGTAAAATTGTTATATTCAGTCATGTAAGGACTTGGTCAAATTTGTAAACCCACTTTGTTGGGTAGTTCAGTCAAATATGTGATACCACTTGGTTGGATCATTGATGTAAGTATGAGTCCTTGGTGATAATAATGGTCATACTTGGTTGAGTTATAGAGGCATTGAAAAATATGTCTAATGATTCTGCATGAACTCAGGGGAAGCATGGTAAATTTAGTGCACTTCAGATCTACGGAGCTCATCTCTCTAAAAGGGAAGAGAAACCTTGTTCTGTACTTTTCCCTTAATGTCAAAGGGGGAGAGTATCATTGTGTTTGATTAATGGTTATGATTTATTTATCTATCTGTTGTGGTGATCAAACTCCATCGTGGTTGCCATCAAGTCCAAAGGAGGAGATTGTTGGCAATATGATGTAATGGGTTGCCCTTGATGGAAACCTACTAGATGAGTTGCCTATGATAAGAAACCTATGTGTTAAATATGTAAAAATGATGTAGCTACATATTAGTTCAGATGTGACAGAGAAAATAATTCCAGTAAGTGCCAGAGAAATGATAAATATAATATGTCTCAATGTATATGCTACTTTTGTGAAGGAAACTCGCGTATCGATGCAATGTATATGCTACTTTTTTCAAGGCAACCCGCATATACATTTAGGGTTAGCATATACATAGTTTTATGAAGAGAAGTTGCATATAAATGCGGAAATGAACGCTCGAAGTCGTGTATGCCTTTTGCACTCTAAAATTATAATACCAAGAGGAATTACCATGGTATTAGCCCACAATATTGAGCATCGTATTGTCTATTTGATTCCATCCAAGAATACCATATGCAGTTGAGTCTTTTTGACTCATGGTATTGGTAAAATATAAATATATATAATGAGAAGAAGATCATAGTGCTAGGTGTGCATATGTAAGGGTTGTTGATGAATAAATTTCTCTAAGGAATATCTGCATGGATGAACTCTGTTTTTAATTGATAGATCTGAATCTATGATGCACCCATGGATATAATGATGGTTCAAGATCTTTATATCTCATGATGATGAATCCCTATAATGACTTACTGAAGGAATGATGAAGAACCGGCGCAAGTCTGTTGAAGAAAATGAATAAATCTGGGTAAGTTTTATAGATCTGGTTTGTTCTGCAAAATTTATTTTTTACAGATCTATATGCTAGTAGGCTTCAACAAAAGTGCGTATATACGTGGGGTTGCTTCATGAAAATCGCGTATGTACACGGCTTCAGTGAAGCAAAGTAGCATATGATATTTGAATCAATGACTGTTCAGGGTTGAGTTTGTATCTGCATATCTATTCTGAAGTCTGGGTTATTTCTAAAGTTCTAGTCGCAATGTTTTCACTGTTCTAATTGAAGTGTTGGGAAAAGTTTATGATTGTTGATAAAGGGTTGTGTTGAAGCTATTTTATCCAGTATGAAAATTGATGAAACGTGGTCTATAGTGGGTCTGAGGGTTGAAGCCTTCTGTATGAAAGTAGAAGCTTCTTGCCAGTAGAAGCTAGTGTTATGTTCAGGGGGTTGAAGCTCCCTTCCAGTAGCAGCTGGTAGACGAGTGAAGGTTGCATCCTTCTGCAGGTATAAGCCTACTTACTGATATGAGTCTGCAACAGTACAATGTTGTAAACAATTTTCCATATAATAAATATTGAAGATAGAGACGACAGTAGCGATGGTTTTCTCTCGAATTGGGTTTCCACCTTAAATAATAGTGTTCATGTGTGTTCCACTTGTGTGATGTTTTATGTTGTTGTTACTGCACATATTTCCTTTTTATCTAACCTGATGCATAACTAGTAAATCTATTTTAAAGTATGTTTTTGAGATACTTCATAAACTAGAAATTTATATCAGTATACGTGAGTTTCTTTTAGCATATCCGCATTGATACGTGAGTTCAGTTCATAAAATCCACGTATGAAATTCTGCAAAATAAAATTTTAAAGTCAAGATATAAGCTCTAAATAATGATTCACCCCCCCCTCTCAGTATGTTTCCGAACAACTCCAACAACCATTAAAATGCAACAAATCACCCAACTCATAAACCAATCACAAAATGAAAAATGTCACCACCTGAGCCGTCCAGATGAGGCTTTGACCACTTTGACCAATTGCATAGTTAACTGCCACATCAACAGTATGAATTTCTGACTAGGCATCTGTTTATTCCTTTTTTTTCAAAATTTCACCTGTTTGAGAAAATGGAAAACAAGATCTAACTTTCCCATACTGAGTCGGTTTTCGATTAAACAAAGTGCGCCAGATTCCCGACACGAAGAAATTCGTGTTCCTTCTAGTTGTAGATAATTATGAGCACTTCCATTTTTGAGCTTAAAATTTTTTGGCTGGATAAATTGATCTTGCGGACGAGATCGATCTCCCTAGTATTAGAAAATAGTCTAGCAACAAACAGAAAATTAAATCTATCTTTCTCTAGATATATAATGATTTATAAGTAAATGCTACAAAGGTTTTAAGATCCTACCTCGATCCAAAGCTTTTTTGTAGTAGTCTTCCTTCAGTCGCCCAAAAGAGTTATCTTCGAAGACCTGCATTCACAAACAAGAAAACATCAAATAGCAGCTGCATAGAAAATATTCATAAATCATATCCATTATGGTGATCAAGGAATCCATAAAATAAACAATCAGATGACAGCTTATTGAGAAAAACAAACTTATTTGTATTAATTTTGAAAGAGTAGAATAACCTTACAACATTTTCAGCCTTGATGTTGAACAGGTCCTCCTGAGGTCTGAAGCAAGAATTTCCTCTACTCTGACAGGTCTTGCACTCTTCCAACCGAGATACATATAGGTATGTAATCTGTCCTCATAAAATCTCAGCTAAAGGAGTCTAAGTTCCAACAACACTTTACCTCAAATAACATTAAAGCTTGAACTCCCTTTTAGGCTGCCCAAGGCCTCTTTTTATAGTGCAAAAGAGGAGGTTGCAGTTCCAACTATGAAGCGATAAATTCCTCCTTCAAAGGAATAAGCTGCTGACATCAAGGGGTTAGCTTCTTAAGGCAAGGGATACATGAACCTGAAAAGAGCGGTTCTGCCACTACAAGATTTCTTCCAAAGGCTTGTAGAAATTATTGAAAGTGAGTTTTTTGAGTTTACTTGTGCCTTTTTAATATTTTACAGGGGTCCACACCCTTAACATAGAGAAAGTGCGGTCATTTTCACAAGAGACATGACCATTAGGTGCGGGACCGCAGGTAAGACAGAGAGAAAGTGCGATACCATAGTTTTAGAGATTTTTGAGAGATTTCTCGTATTTTTTGAGGCTTGACATGAGGAACTGATGTTTTTAGACTTGCGAAGGAGGGAAGTATGAGTGATAATGAGCTCATACATATAGCAGAATGTCAAAGTGAAAATTTTCAGTGCAACAGATTGCCCCCTAAAGTGTGAAGTCTGTAATAGATGAAGACAGAGCCTGTCATATATGAAGAGTGAAGTACTTTTTCATTTCAAGGATCATCCTATGGACACCCCAGTCGAAACCTATAAAACATTCATTATAAAATATATATATGTAGACATATCATCGCTGAGGTTGGCATTCCCATACTCAGATCAAAACTAACTAGAAAACTGACTTAAACTGTTCTAATACATGAATTATTTTTTAATACATCAACAGTATAGACATGTGTAGACACAGTATGGACGCAACCATT
Source organism: Pinus albicaulis (assembly GCA_034641835.2). Taxonomy (NCBI): domain Eukaryota; kingdom Viridiplantae; phylum Streptophyta; class Pinopsida; order Pinales; family Pinaceae; genus Pinus; species Pinus albicaulis. Next base: position 1,503,659,371 of record CM076578.1, on the reverse strand, counting down.
TTTTTATGAATAGTCCACTGTATAAATTAATAACAAAATTCCTCGTAGCCTGGATGGTAGAAACTAGATCGAGGGTCTTGATTTCCGCTTCTTGAACTAGTACGATTCTATGCATGTGAATGAATGTGTGGAAGTCGAACATGTTAGAAACCACTTGATTACCAGTCAATAATGTGAAATGCTAACAAGTGTGAGAGTAACCACCAGTAATTTCAATGGCCCTCAAAATACTCAGTACAATCCATGAAATGTGAATGAATGAGCTGAAGTCGAACATGTCACAGAATCATTTGATCGAAGGTCAATGATGCAACCTATCGTCAAAGGTGAGAAACCTACCATTGAGGCATGCCGATTTGAAGGTACTCATGATTTCCATATCAACTTCCAAGATAATGAGATGTCGTCGATAGAAAGTGATCCTTCGTAGGCAAGCCCACAACACAAAATCATAGATCAAGTTTTGAAGAAATATATTGGCAAGGACTGGCTCAGGGATGGTCAAAATGGAAGAAAAATATCTTGCAGATGAATGGTTTATTTGAACTGACCTCTTAAACACATAACGACACTGCAGATGGGTTGGTGAAAATTGACCCAAAGCTAATACCCAGAAACTGGTTGAAGACTTTCAATATGGTTTGATTAACTGTTAGGCAAAGGATTTTTCCAACCCAGGTGAACAAAAGTGTTGTGTTCAAGAGTGGTTAACAGTTTTCCAAATAGTCAAAATGTAACAAACAGGTTCATTTTTCTCTCTTTTTCCCCACCATTTCTAGCAAGTACCTCTTTATTTTTGACAAGCTTGAAGAGGATAAAATTTGCTTGTTTATAAGCTCATCCTTCGGATCAGTCCAACTTAGTTTAAGATTCTAACCCTAAGAAGGCGCGGTTCGTTCCTGCTTAAAAATGGAATAGGTCCTTTACTGTTAAATTTTAACGAGTCCAGTATAGGAGAAACTCGGTGTTTTTCAATTTTAGGGAGTCAGAAGAAAAAATTAAGAAAACTTTGCTGGTGTAATTTTTCATAAATTTAGTCTCTCAAGCCCGAAAAAGGATAAAATAATGTCGGAGAGAACTCTATTGACTGTAATTAGTCAACGTATACATTTTTCATAAATAGTCCATTTCAATCCGTAAAAGGGATAAACTTATACTGAAAGGATGATCATTAATTGATTTTAACAAGTTCGAATAATCATGTGCTCGACAATCTTTTCAATTTTCGAGAGTCTGAAAAGGGCTTAAAAGAGGACTCGAGGTGTTTGCTTTTTCGTAGATTTTTGAAAGAGTCCGGAAAAGTGATAAAAGTATGCTCTTCGTTTAAAAACGATCAATTTTCCTAAAATATCAAATTTTCTGCACAAAAACTCGAAACATTACACATACCTGTTTAAGATAAATAAAAATGTTTTCAAAAATTACCTTTTTAAAGTGAAAAATAAACAAATTAAAAATTCATTTATTCGAAAAAACTTATAAAAAGGGCTTTTCTAACTTCATTTTTACCATTTGAGTTCAAAGTGAAAAGTGAGAGCTTTTGGGTAAAAAAGTTCTTGTGAAGATTCTGGAAAATCCATCCCTCAGAATAAAAAATCGTCATCTCTAGGTAATCCACATCCTCCTTAACTTGCATTTCATCCATTTACATTTTGTTTTTAGGCTTTAAATTTCATTTTTTAGGGAAAAATAGGTTGAAAAAATCACTTGCGGGGGTCTGCAGGTGCAACACGTGGGCCCTATGGACCCAGACTTTTTTCTACATACAAAAAAGTCTTGGATTCACACCTATTTCACAGCTCCCATGTGTATTTGCGCAGTGTGTATGAGAAAAGGGTGTAGACCCCACGCAATGAAATTTGAAACTTAAATTTCTCAATTTCCGCCCAAAATGTTTTGAACAAGTTTGTTCTAATATGTCTTTTTATGAATTGTAGGACATTCAAAATGCTTACTTGGTGAGAACGCGAGCACGAGGATGTAGATGACGCCGCAATGAATCATTTTCCCACAATGCAGGCATTGAGAGCATGCAGTTTGTACAAGTTATAGGCCATACAGGGCATGAGGGCCCAAGTAGACCTCCTGACATGGCTGGTAAACAAATGGGACACTCAGGACCAGTGTTTTGTTATTTGCGGCCACCAGCTCAAAATTGAGCTAGAGGATATATATTTTTTAACTAGTTTGTCCAAAAGGGGTGAACAAATATCTATGTTTGGGACTAGGCCAGGTGGCCAGTCTGTCGCTAGTCTTCGACTAGAGTTTTTCGATGATCGAGCAAACCCCAAGGATAAACTGATTAATATTAAAACTATCATCCAACTTGAGCTCAAATTTATTGCATTCGCTGTTACTAGACTGTGTGGGAGTGTAGCATTTCATGTGGCTACTGGGTCCCAAACGCGGATTGCAGTAGATTGCTTCTGAGGCACAATATTTAACTGGTGTAAAGCAATATTGGCCAATGTGAAAGGCCAACTGACCAGAGAAAAAAATGGTAAGTTAAACAACTTTGGTTACGGATCCATTGTGCTTACATTTTCTATGGAGAGGATTCCCTTTCTAGCTCTGCAGCTCATTCCAGTCGATCCAGGTAGAGTCCGGGAACCTCAGATAGTTTGATGGGTAGCTTTGATGGCCCGTCACGCTGAGGGCATTAAGGTTGTTCGATTTACGTCTGCATATTTTCGTTGGTTGAACAACCAAATTTTTGTGATTAAGCATTTTCCATACGCTGAGATGGACTTCCGCGTTGACCGAGACATGGCTCTTCCAGCAGGAGAATAATGGAATGATTTAGGTAAAAATAATTTTCAACATTTTCTAAGTTCTAATTTTTTTTTGTATTTTAATCGTCCAAAACTAATAAAAAAAACTTAAATGCAGATGTGGGCCCACGATGAATAGCCACTCTCCAACCTTATGAGAGGAGACACCCAACTGCAGTAGCACCAGCCCCACAAGGCCAATCAGTAGAGATCCTGACCGACTTGGAGCATCATATAGAGCACTTGACACTATATATTATAGAGACTGATATAGATGATATTCCACTTAGGTTACAATGATATGTGATTGGTGTCCCAAGACCTTTTAGGAGGTTCCTGTGTAGGGTGGCCCGAGTAGTGGTTTCTTATCGTGATCATCACCAGGGATAGGATGATCGATTTTGTACGCTCATAACATTTTTGACTTTTTGTATTATCATTTTTGCTGATCATAAGGTGTTTTTAAACCTATGATCGAAGACGATGTATATTTTGAAACAAAATTCTATGCTATGATATATCATTATTACCGGCTATTTCCGTAACTTGTTATCGAATGTTATGTAATTTACTGTTTTGACTATTGCAAATGTCTATTTATCATACTAGAAGAAACTGCATCTACTAATATATTTAAATGTCTTGGAATATGTTGATATTCAATGTAATCAAATTCACGTTCCAAGAGACGAACTCTAAAAAATAAGCATAATAATACCAAATTTCTAATGGCATAAACCCTGTTAAGCTATAATACAACGAGTTCAGAATCCAACCTAACAATCAAACTCCAAATTCCAAACGATATGCATTTAGATAAAATTAAATCACTGCACTATACTCTGCAATGTTATTTATTGTTTGACTGAGACTTACCCCATGCATGGACACTAACTCATCAGAGGGTGAATAGATAACCCAAGATGCGGAAGAAATGTTCTGTGTACTACGACAAGTACCATCAGCAAAACCAATGTAGGTTTGAAGAGACATTGACATCTGCAATATTAAGAGTAACACCCAGATAAGCAGGAATAGTGATAAGAGCACACTCTAAACTAGGCATGCTTTTCTAATCTAAGACACACCAACTATAAAGAAAATAATCTAAAAATATCCACTCAGAATTTAAGCATAATATCTCTTTAGATAAATCCCATTTCTGGGTTTATCTAAGGAGACCCCGTAAAAATCTATCAGTTCATAGGCCCCTTTTTCCAGCTTTCTCTTAACAATATAAGGACCATGCCACATAGGTACAAATTTTTCAGCCCCTATTTTATCATTTTCTTGATCATATACTAAAACTAGGTCTCCTTATGAAAATTTACGAGGTGTAACATTTCTGTCATACTAAGATTTTATTCACTTTTCATGAGCCTCATTTGCTAATACAACAGTGCGTCGATTCTCATCTAGCTGAGCTAAGCACAAAAAAAGTTTCTCCTCTTTAGAAGTAGCTGGGAGTAATTCTATGGCTAATTTTAATGATAGAATTTCACATTCAATAGGTAACACAGCTTCCAAACCATAAACTAGTTGAAAAGGAGTGAAACTAGTTGATGTTTTTACTGAGGTCCGATATGCCCAAAGTGCTGAAAATAACATGGAATGCCAATTCGACTTATGAATACCAATGATTATTTTAATAATAGTGACTAAAACTTTATTGATAGCTTCAACCAGACCATTAGCCTGTAGGTAAGATGGAGTAGAACTATCGTGGCGTAGGCCAAGTTGATCTGTCAGTTCAGTCATCATGATATTTCAAAAATGACTTCCACAATCCGTAATGATAGCTTGAGGAACACCGAATCTAGCAATTACATGATTGAATATGAAAGTTGCAGCAGTATTTTTGTAAGACAAAAATGTACACATCGCTTCCACCCACTTATTAAAATAATCTACCACTAGGATTATATAAGCATGCCCCTCAGCCGAGTGCAGGTTACATGTAATAAAGTCAATACCCCAATTTGCGAAAGGACCGACAACAATTATAGGGTGAAGAGGAGTGGGTGGTGCATGCATTTTACGATCAAAGACCTAACAATTGTGGCATTTTCGGAGTGCATAGATACAATATTTGAATAAGGACGACCAAAAATAACCAGCGCGCAATATCTTTTGGGTTGTGGCATACCCAGACATATGACCGCCACATGCTCTAGAATGGCAGTCATTCAAAACCTTCTCATCTTCTTCATGAGTAAGACAGCGTCAGAAAATATAATCTGCTCCATGACGATAGAGTGTATCACCAATAATATTGTATTGTTGGGATTGGAAATGTATTTTCTGTCACTGAGATAGGGAGATTTTAGGCTGAAAATATTGGGTTTGGAAATAAAAAATAATATCCACATACGAAGGATCAAAATTACTGATAAGAAACAAGGATTTGTCCACAATGGGCAGCTCTGCCATAGTTTCAGTATCAGTAGAGGGGAAATCACACATCAGTTCAGCAAAAACCAAAGACTTCTTTGCCTTGGATTTTTCAAATTCCTGCAGGATAACTATCCATTTGGAATACTTTCCCCCTAGTAGTTGTTTGGTCAAGATATACATCATGGGGTTACAGTCATAAATCATTGTGGTTTTTCATAATAAAATGTAGTGACGAAATGTTTGGACAAATTGGACAGCTGCCAAGGCCAATTTCTGCACATGTGAATATTTTATCTAAGTTGGATGCAAATTTCGACTAAGATAGTAAATCAAATTTTCATTGTTGAATTCATCTTCTTGAACTAGAACCATCCCAATGGTGGAATGAGAAGCGGCGAGGTACAAAAAATAATCCCAGTTGTAATTGGGAGGATGTAGTAACGGTGCATGGGTCAAAGTGTATTTAAGTGCATCAAAAGATCGATTAGCGATCTCATCCCAATGGAATGGAACATCTTGTTTTAACAACCTGGTAAAACCCTTTGTTAACTCGGCGTGGTTATGAATGAAACGACGTAAAAGGTTTTCTTTCCCCTGCAAACTTTGGTGTTGGCACAAAGTCGAAGGAGGAGGTAGATTGAAAATAGCTTCAACCTTCGACGGATGAACACGAATGCTTGCTTTGGAAATGAAAAATCTAAGTAAGTGACCCAATTCTACACAGAAAACACATTTGAGTGGATTTAGCAGAATTCAATAATGCCTACATCTCATAAATATAGCTCATAAATGAGTGAGATGATCGGCCCTGCGCGATGAATGGGCAGGTAAATCATCGAGATAAGGCTGCACAATGTGCTTGATGTCATGAAATGCGTAAGACATTGCCCGTTGAAAATTTGCCCCAACGTTATTCAATCCAAAGGGTAGTTTGAAATAATCAAATGTTCCCCACAGACAAATGAAAGTTGTTTTCGGTTGATCAGCAGGGAGTATGTTTATTTGATTGTAGCCAGAAAAACCATCCATAAAGGAGGACATTTCACTACCGACACAATCATCAATAATTTGATCGATATAGGGGGTTGGGTAATTGTCTTTAGGACAAGCTCATTTAATATCCCTATAGTCGATACATACTTTTATTGTTCCTTGTTTTTTGTTGATAGGGAAAATATTTGATACCCAATTGGTTAAAGGAATTGGATAAATGAAACCTATGCGAATTAGTTTCTCTACTTTGGCTTTGATAGCAGCAGCTTTTCTCAGATGTATTTGATGTAAGCATTGTCGGATAGGTTTAGCATCTGGGTAAGTCTTAATTTCATGGACAACAATTGATGGATCGATTCCTGGCATTTCTTCATATGACTAGGCAAACACATCATGAAATTCTTGAAATAGGGCTTTATAAGTTTGGATTTCATCGTCCGTACAGGAAGCACCTATATGAATGTTTTTAATAATTCCTGGCTTAATTGAAATGTCAAGAGGAACCGTTCTAGAGATATTTTCCAAATTTAACTTAGAATCAGAATGTTGGAATGGATTATGTGGTTCTTTGACATAATCAGTAGAAAAAATAGAAGAGAAATCATTTTCAAAATGATCTAACTTAGGTAAAAGTGAAGATCGGTGATGTAGATATTCCCATGGTAAATCATCAACAGACAACAGTTCAAAAATATGTTCATCAGTATGAACAAGATCAGGAAATGTTGTTGTAGCTGAGCTAGATATAGAAAGTGATTCCTCGTGGATCACATTCATTGGATCAGCTTCGGTTGAAAAAGGATCAGAAAACAACTATACAACCTAATATGCAAGTTCAAAGGGACTCAAAGGCATTGTTCCATCAAATGAATCCACCTCGGAATCGAAAGGTATGATCCAAGGATCATCAAAAGCAATAGTATTTGATAAAATCATATGAATATTTGCAATATGTGGCAATACGTTAGGAGGAGGAAAGGAAAATATTCCCTATAAACTAGAATCTTTAATCAAACCTACACCGACATCTTTGTAAGGGATAGTCGTTTTACCAATGTGCTGAATACTATCTGTAGAGGCTAGATCGAATAAGAAATAAGTTAACTGGTCTATTGTAATGATCTTTCCTTTATGTGGAAACTTGATAAGCCGAAAGACCGATGAAACAACAAAATTCATAGCATAAGACCAACTGCAACCCAGGAGAAGGTTGTAATTTAGAGGGGCATCAATCACTTCCACATCTAGATTTATGGTTTTTCCTTCTACCTCTATAGGTAAATTCTACAAAATACCAAAAGGATGGAACCCTCGGCTGTCAAAAGCTTTTATAATCATTGGAGATTTATTGAGTGTGGGAGAACCGAGTGATTTCCAACACTGGATCAACATAATACACGTAGAAGCCCCTTCATAAATCACAGTCTAAAAGACCGATCTGTTTTTGAATAATACTGGAATCTGGAAAGCCATTTGATGGGGTAGGCAGGGTTTACTATTCTCTAAATCGAAGATTATTAGGTTCGAATCCTGAATATCGACAACTCCTATGGTAGACAATAGTAATTTACGCTGTGTTAGGCATGATTGTAGCACTTCCAAAGCCGACATTGCTGAAGGGGAAATAGCTAAGTCCTCAAAAATTTTGTAATTCTGAGCAGCTCTCACTTGTGGATTGAAAGATGATTTATGAAGTACACCTTTAGCAGGCAGTTTGATTACTAAGTTTTAGTTTTATTTCTCAATCTGTAGCGGATCAGAAATGGGAGGAGGTGTAGTTGGTGTGTTTGAATTAGAAGATTCTGCTTCTTTACCATAAATAGGATTTTCACTACCATAATCTTGCGATCGCGTCGCAATCCTGACATGAGACATCATCATAATGGGCTATTTTGAGGCGTTCGAGGTAGAACTAATCATCTTACTATCTTGAGTAGGAAAAGGATCCTTCAAGACATCAAGCGTTTGAGAACCTTTAACGAATTTCGAAACCTCTGCTCGATGTGGGCATTCTTTGGTAAAATGATCCTCATCGCAAATGAAACAAGGATAGCGAGGTTTGCGTTTTTGGTCAGTAGATTCATTTTTATCTGTTTTATCTTTTGAATTTTGTTTATTTTTATTCTTCCCCTTCTTTTTACTGCCATATTTAGATTTGGTCATAGTTGACTCTACGACATGGATGTTAGCAGAAACTTCAGCGGAAGAATCTCTTTTCGGGGAATCAGGTAAAGTTATTATAGGAGAAGAATTATTTGAAGATTTCTTCTTGCTTTTAGTACTAACTGAACCAATCATACCATCAATGGCATGAGACCCTGAAGGAGCTGTAGTTATTTGATCATGTTTTAGAATATCAGGGATTTTTTCATGTAAAGTACTTGACTGCGTATAAACGAGGTCAAGGTACTGAGCCTGAGAAATGAGTTTCTCCTCAGTAAAAACTCCTCCCTTAGCTACATATTTAGTGATTTTGGGTAATAATGACTAAATGAACCATTCCGCCAAAATTTTATCCAGAACGAAAACTTTCACTAAAAACCTTCTACGTTGCCATTCGTGAAAAAGAAAAGAAATATATGTAGACGTGAATTGTTTTAGTGAAGTTAAAAGTTTCGTTCCATTGTCGTACTTGACAGGTAACTAAAAATGAGTTAAGAAAGCAGTTTCTAACTGATTGAAATTATTAAAAGAGCCTCGTGGTAACTCAATGTACCATTTGGCGGCAAGACCAATAAGAGTTCATTGAAAAAGACGTAACTGAATTGAATAATCAATTATCGAATTAGACGCACACTAAAGGTGATAAGTCATAACGTAATTTTACGAATCCTCTCCTAACTTACCCTCGAATTTCGGTATATCATTGTGCAACTTATGTGGCATTGGCAACCAATACATAACATAGTAAATCAATTCATTCATAAGGCGTGAAAAATCAGGTAAATCCAAAGTTGCAATAAATTGTAACTGATGGTTAGGGTTGCGAAAACCTTGAGTAATAAGACCAATTCCGAGAGGAGGATATCCAATATATCTTGGAATCGGATTTTCATTAGGAATGGTATAACCTCCCAGGAAACCAGGATTCACCAGACCAAACTTGGGTTGTTGAGGCTGTTGATAAGTATAGTTAGGATACGGTTGATACTGATAAACTGGGTTTTGTGCAATGATACCAAATTGATATTGTCCCTTGTACGGTTGATATGTGAATTGCGGTTGAATTGTGACAATCATACTTTTACCGGCTTGTCTTGTAGGCATCTGGACCGAAGTCTGAACTGTAGGTCCTGACGGGGGTACAGAGACTTGAGGAATTTTCATGGATGCAAGGATAGAAGAAACCGGAGCTACATATACTCCAGAAACAGGTGTTATAGGTTGAATAGATGCTGCAGTAGTTACACTAGTTTGAGGCGGAGTCTAAGGTGTATTAGGCCTAGGCTGTTGAATAGAACCAAGTGCAGGGATTTGAATAGTAGGCTGGACAGGTTGCTGGGTTGGACGAGAAACCAAAGGCTGTCCAAGTTGATTAGGTAATGGCACATTAGGTTGCATAGTCTGTTGAATTTGGGATGGATCCCACACCATGTTAATTCTGGGGAATTCTCCCGTAGAAGGTTGTGCATATGAAGGACCATAGCTTGGTTAAACATAGGGTTGATAATTAAGTGGTAAATTTCCAACTCCTTGTACAAATGATTGACCAAAAGGAGGTTGAAAACCTTGAGTTGGGTACTGGCCTTGAGGTTGATAACCCTGAGGCATGTACTGAATCTGGGGTTGATAAGGACCCTAAGGAATATACTGAGTTTGGGGTTGAGATTGGGGTATGTATTGTCCTGAAGGTTGATAATCTTAAGGTATGTACTATCCTTGAGGTTGTTCTCCAAAATAATATTGTCCTACAGTTTGTCCTGGGAAAAAATTACCTTGAAATTGCCCCCCAGGTGGTAACTGACTGCATTGAGGTTGCCCCCCAGACGGTAACTGACCACCTTGAGGTTTCCCCCCAAGTGGTAACTAACCACCGTGAGGTTTCCCACCAGGCGGTAAATGACCACCTTGAGGTTGAGGATTCAGAATATTACCAGGCATCATAAAGATTGGCTCTACGTTTGACGTTTCAGTTTTAATTCCATTAATACAAGATGATAACACTTGTTCAGTCGGTCGAGGAGTTTCTACTGAGAAAGTACCAGAAAGTTCCTGGTACCCTAAAGGAATAGAAGGACCACCATATAAAAATGTTTCTAGTGATTGGGAAAGCATAGATGACTCTCCTGCCATGAAAGATGAAGGATAATAACCTCTAGGTGTAGGATGAAAAGGAATTCGAGGTGGTGAAAAACTAAGACCTTAGTTTTCTAAAAAATATGTTAAGGATAAATACCAAGCATCACACCTAAAAGGACTATAGAATATGTATTCACGCTCCTTAAGATTCAAATTCTATTGGTTTCTGGGAAGAGTTACGTCTTCGTCTGGACAGACAAGTTCTTCAATAGATATGAGCTCAGAAGGAAGATTTTTTAGTAATGATATTTCTTACTGTAGGTGAACCAGGATCACTAGAAGTTGGAGTAACAAATCCTGAGGATGGTTCCAAAATAGTAGGTTCAGTGTCAGGCTCAGAAATTTCAGGTTCTTCAGCAAATTCACTGGAAGGAGAAATACTACCAGTAACTTCGGAAACTAAAATTGGCTCTTGAATATACTTTGTTGTTGGTATTTGATGATCAGGATGAACAATTATAGATGAAATTCCAGTTTCTGTTGATCTAATTCTACTATCAGTAGGTGATACTAGAGCTCGCAGCCCTTCAAGTTTACTTGGTGTATACTCAGGGGGCTTCCCCTGAAGTCTTCGGGACTGTCTTGGTAATTATGCCACGATTGAATATTAATTAACCACATGAAAACAAAGAAAATTTCAATAAAAAAAAATAAAGTCTCTAAAGGAAAAAATAGCTCAATCACACACCTAAAAATCTAAGAGTTAAAACCACACACAAACAGTAACTTCCCGTAGTAAAAATAACTAGTTGGTGATGAAATCCAACTTAGTAAAAGTTTAATACAGAAAGGGTGGTTGGAAATGTTACCTCGAAAACCTAATTAATGAAACAGATGGGCACAAGTTTCTTCACGAACCATCTCGAGTGAAGAGAACCCCCCAAAGAGTCCAAGTGAGTGTAGTCGATGTCTGCTCTAGGTACAGTGAGATCTTTCCTTCATCGTCACCTTAGGAAATAATCTTAAGTTTATAGAGACTAAGGTTACCAACAATAATAAATACAACTGGGGGAACATTCTACGATATGATTCTACGCGCAAGGGTAGAGTAACAAACCTTAATCCCCTTGAAGGATCCTCGACATGGTTAATCCAAGGTTTACCAACAAGTGACCCTAAGCTCCTCAACAATGGTTAATCAGAGGTTTAATGTTTTTAATGCACGTAGATCTTCTATCTTTCCCAATGAAACATAATTGATTTTCTCAAAGGTTCGGACATGACCTCGTGATTAACTCCTTTAAGAGAAGATTCCCAGATTATACCAATTACAAATGGATTTATTTCCTACCGGAAGATTTATCTACTTGTTTTTTTTTACTATCTTGGAGAGTTAATTACTCCCTACTCCAAGGTACTAGCCTAAGCTATATTGGTGATAAGAGCCCTAGAAATAGAAAAAAATACTAGTTCAATTTGAATTAAGCGTTGTTTTTATGGCTGTTCTTTAAGTCAATAGGTATGGAAATGAAACTTTGATGGTGTGAAGACTCGGACTTCCAAACACACTAAAAAAATGCACCTAAAATGATAAGAAATTCTTTTTTCTTTCAATGAAGTCTAGCTAAAGAAAGAGTTCGAGAAATGCAATATCTTAAGAGACAATTCTTTCTCTAAACATGAAGAATAAATGAATGAAAATATTTTTTTTTAATAAGAAATCAAAACGAGACAAACAATCAATGCTCACAATAAATCCATTTCACTTTCAAGACTCAAAACTACAAAAAAAAGAAAAAAAAACTTTCAAAAGAGATCTACAAGTTCTAAAAAAGCAATCAAAACTATGAAAACTAATTTTGATGTCTAGAAAACATTGAAAATCTATTTGAATAAAAGCTTCAATTTCTTTTTTGAGAATTTTTTGCTTAGTTGTTCAGTAAACTAAGGATTCATTTGCATAGAATAACAAATGAATCAAAAAACATCCAGATATGTTTTCTTTTGTAAAAATGAAATTCAGAACTTATAACAAAGTTTGTTCAAATATTTGCAAAGAGAAAACTAGATCTATTCCTAAAAAAGGATGGATTTTGCAACCAACTCAGACTCATCAAGAAGACAAAAACACACTAGTGTGATCTAAGGTATTTCAAGCTTCTGATCTTTGAGTCACTACATAGACAAAGTGAAAACCAATCCAAGTATGCAAAACTTCTAGAAAATCAGCCAAAACAAAAATACTATTGGAACTCGCTCACAAGAGGTTTTTGATAGGAAAGACAGTTCTGGGCAGACACTAAGAGTCCTAAAACAATATAAACTTAAACTGGAAGAAGAAATATGAAGATTTTCAAAAAAATTAACAGGGTGCACAGGCCCCAGAAGTAACAGGTGCATTCCTGCACTGGTTACTCAAGGAAAGTGCGGAAATTCCCGCACTGTGTATGAAGATAAAGTGCAGTCCCTAGAAAAGTTCAAGAAAAACTCAAAATAATTCAAACCTTTTCAAAGAAAAGTAAACCTAAGCTACTTAGGGAAGTATACGTCAATCAAAAACTAGAAAAAAACATTTTCTCAAGCCAAGAGAAAGGAAAACCAAAAATCCAAACTTTTTCCCCAACAGAGTTGCCAATTTGTTGGCCGGATAAATCGATCTTGTGGACAATATCGATCTCCCTAGTATCAGAAGATATTCTAGCAACAAATAGACAATTAAATATATCTTTCTCTAGAAATATAATGATTTAGAAGTAAATGCTTCAAAGGTGTTAAGATCCTACCTCGATCCAAAGCTTGTTTGTACTAGTCTTCCTTCAGTCGCCCGAAACAGTTATCTTTGAAGACCTGCATTCACAAACAAGAAAACATAAAATAGCAGCTGCATAGCAAATATGCATAAATCATATCCATTATGATGATCAAGGAATCCATAAAATAAACAATCAGATGATAGCTTATTGAGAAAATCAAACTTATTTGTATTAATTTTCAAATAGTATAAGAACCTTACAACCTTTTTAGCCTTGATGTTGAACAGGTCCTCCGGGGTTCAAAGAAGGAATTTCCTCTACTCTGACAGGTCTTGCACTCATTTAACCGAGATACATATAGGTATGTAATCCTTCCTCATAAAATCTCAGCTTAAGGAGTCTAAGTTCCAACAACACTTTACCTCAAATAACACTAAAGCTTGAACTCCCTTTGAGGCTTCCCAAGGCCTCTTTTTACATTGCAAAATAGGAGGTTACAGTTCCAACTATGAAGTGATAAATTCCTCCTTCAAAGGAATAACCTCTTCACATCAAGGGGTTAGCTCCTTAAGGTAAGAGATACATGAACCTGAAAAGAGCAGTTCTGCCACCACAGGCTTCCTTCCAGAGGCTTCTAGAAATTACTTAAAGTGAGATTTTGAGTTTACTTACACCTTTTTAATCTTTTACAGGGGTCCGCACCCTTAACACAGAGAAAGTGTTGTCAGGTTCACAAGAGACATGACCATTAGGTGCGGGACTATAGGTAAGACAAAGAGAAAGTGCAATACTAGAGTTTTAGAGATTTTTGAGATATTTCTCTTATTTTTTGAGGCTTGACATGAGGAACTGATGCTTTTAGACTTGCAAAGGAAAGTATGAGTGATAATGAGCTCATACAGATAGCATAATTTCGAAGTGACAATTTTCAGTGAAACAACATTGAGCACCTGATCAATGATATAGCCAATTAGCAATATTTATGCGTGATTCTTACCCACCCGGGATTTGAGGTTTCCTTCATAAATTGGGTATTGGGTAGTATGTCTCCAATTTCCTTTTCAATCCTCATTAATGGGTTGGCCTCTCCCTTATTCTATGCACAGTGTGAGCTTTGCTGAGAATACCCTCTCCCCTATGTTGATTGTACTAGTAGTTGAAGGCCTTTTTAGGCTTGTATCAAAGGTAAAAAGAAGATTATCCCTGAAAGGAGTTGTGGTAGATAAAGTCCTAGAAATCACTTATTTTCATTTTGTAGAAAAAATAATAATTTTCAGTAATATCTCTAGGTGACACACAAATACAATCAATTCAACTTTACAACTCTTCCAGAAAGCCACATGAAGGCAAGTTAATATTATCCAATCAACCAGGGAAAATTTTAAGGTTGGAAATTTATATTAAAGTTTAGCAACCTTGGTGAATCCCACTAGTCCATAATATGCAATTGGTAAAATGTTCGGAGATATTTTTATGAAAATATTCAAATTTCTAATAATTTTATATAGTCTCTATATTATTTTTTTGCAATTTTTAGGGTAAAATAATCTCATACTATCAAATTTGGGCGAATCATTTTTAGAAAAAATGGAAATAAGAGAATCTTTTTTTCGATAAAGTATAGAAATTAGCCCACCTATGAATATTAGCCCCTAAATTTTCCCTTGAAATCAACCATTTCCCATATTTCTATGTCCAACACTGTCATGAATTATATAAATGCTCTCTTTTCTCTTCATATTAGTCTATTTAATGATGGTTTAAAATATCTAGGCTTTCATCTCAATCCAAGCTATTATCAGAACATAGATAAGCACTAGTTAGTAACAAGATTTGAAAATAGGCTAAAATTATTGAGCCGAATATGGCTTTTGAGAGTTGGGCGATTAGTGTTCGAAACCATCCATGTTTATTGGATGTATCTATCATGGATCTTGAAAGGAATATTTTACAAAGTGAACAAATTATGTTCTCAATTTCT
The DNA here is from genome assembly GCA_034641835.2 of Pinus albicaulis. Classification (NCBI taxonomy): domain Eukaryota; kingdom Viridiplantae; phylum Streptophyta; class Pinopsida; order Pinales; family Pinaceae; genus Pinus; species Pinus albicaulis. The sequence goes on along the minus strand of CM076578.1, from coordinate 1,503,644,240 downwards.
CTTAGAAAGAACCAACGAAGATTATCTTCTCTCATGGGTGATATGGGAAAAAATTGTTGTCCCAAAAGGTTGGAGAGGATGGGGGTTAAGCAATATCCCCTCTTTTGTGAAATTGTTGCCAATTAATTTTTGTTGGAGGCGTCTCTCTACAAATATTTTGTGGAACATAATGGTTCATAACAAGTATATTGTTATGGATAGAGTTTAGGAGTGGATAAACTATCCTATCATGTAGAGAAAAAATTTCTTGATTATTCGGAAATATTTCTTATCGTTATTCTCTATGGTTGAACAAGGCCTCTCCTGGAAGGTGAGAAAAGGGGAAAAAATGAGGATATGTATGGACCCCTCAGTCAGATGTAGAGGAAACTATTGTCTCCCACTAGCCTCTAGAATGTCCATCAATTTAACCAAATCAAAATTTTTCTTCTTCAATGAAATGGTTTTTATTCAAGCTCACATGTATTGTATTATAGAAATTCAATTGGGCTCCCTCCCATCCAAATTCTTGGGTTCTCCTCTCATGTCCACTACTCTAAAAGCTAAAATTTGGGAGGACCTTCTCTTATAGTTTGAGTCTAAACCCTTCAGATAGATCTTTCAATACCTCAACTTTGCTAGACATATAAATTTTCTCAAACATACTTTGAAATCCCTCCCAAAATACCTCCTTTCATCTATGGCTTCTTCCAAATCCATCACCAGTAAGATATGAAACATCCAACATTCATGGTTTCCTATTACAGACTTTTCCATCCAAAAGATAGTGGAGGCCTAAGGCTTCATGATCCCAACACTCTAATTAAATATATAAATTCCAAGGCATGGTGGCACTAGATCAAATAGAAAGAAGATCAATGGTGTCAAATGTGGAAAAAAAAGTATGCCCCCACCATGCCCACCACTAAAATAATTAGAATGGATGGATACATCCATGGATCTCACATCTAGAACACTTTTTGGAAAAATAGGCAATCAGTGAAGTGCCGTAGCTTTTATGAGATATAAAATGGTAATAATACCTTATAGTCAGAATAATCCTATAATTAATGGCCAAATATTTCAAACAACAAGCTCTTTAAAATAAGAAATTCTGACATAATCTCTCACGGTTACATCTGGGTAGGTCAATATTGGGAAAAGAAAGCTCCACAATTTCAATGGAGAAAATGGAAAAGTTTCTCCTCCTCACCCAAAATTCTCTCATAGCATGAATTAGATATCTTATCTTAAGATCTAGATAAAAGTAAAATTAAATTTTAGGATGGGGAGGTTATCCTAAGATGGGGATATTGACCTCATGGAAATTTCAACATATAAAAAGCATGCTAGCTCCTATCACAAAACTAGAAAATGATGTCAATTATGGATAGTCAAGCATTGAACCAAAATCATATTATTCTTGTGGCTTATTTTAAGCAAAAAAAACCTCAAATGGGATATAATAAAAAAATGTGGCTCCCATGACCGCTGAATCTATCAGTTATTTTTCCCCAATGACAAGGATGCTAACCATATCTTCAACAAATGCAACTTTTGAGTCCACCCTCTCGCGTCAACTTGCTACAATATTTAGGCATATGCAAAAACATGTAGAAAAAATTATTTAAAAAATAAATATTAGAAGTGGCCTTCATTCAAAAATTCTATCCTCAGCATATCTCAGAATATATTTTGATGATTAATTTTTAATGGGATATAAGAAAATAAGGGAATATGCATATCATCAAAAAATTCCACCTTATTTATTCACTCCACCTGGAAGGCCATCCTCACAGGGACTGCACTAATGGAGCAATACCATACCATGTGGGTTCACATTGGGGGATTTATGTTGAGGAAAAAATGGCATCATATATTGGGGGATATATATGGGGTAAAGGGTTTTCATATTGACAAGTATAAAAAATGGAGCTCAAAGTTAATGAAAAAATATAAAGGGTTATAAAAAATCTTAATGAACAAATGGATACTTACAATATCTAGTGGAAGTATGGGTTTTTTAAATTGGGAAGGTGTATTGGGTTCATATTGGTAGGGGGTTAAATAATGTGATTTTTAGAGGTATTTTCCAATATGTAGTGAAATTAAGGGTATTTTTTAATATGGCATGAATGCACGTGATAGGATAGAGGTTGATTGAGTGAAGTCCCCATGGCCATCCTCAGCAAGCTAAACGAAACCATCCATATTATGTATTAGTCTTCTCAAGACTAGGATTTTATTCATGTTGACGTTGTAGGATACCACCAATATATAGGGGGTCTCCCTGATGTGAAGTCCCAATTATACCTCACAGCTTTTGGATTAGGAGCCCCATCCGAGGTATCATCTCGCCCACCATAATACAAAGTTTTGTCTTGTTTTTTATGGATAACTTAAGAGATTATATACATAAACCTTGAATAATAAAGTAAGACAACATTGTGAATCACCAATTAGAGGATGTAAAATGAAACCTTCACGAGGGGAGACAAGAAGTGAGTATCTAAGAGAAAGGTAATAGTACTATCCTACAGAGGCACATGAGAGCATGAAAATATTTTGTAGCTAAATAGTTAACACAAAAACATTAAGGAAAATACAACAGACATTTAATAAGATAAGTACCAAAGCCACCAAAATAGTTCAATTTATCTAGCACATATGAACACATCATATACCGCAAATATCCTACGAATAGTCCTAAGACATTTCTGATATATGCAGGAAGATGTGTTGGCACACAGAGCTTCAATTATAAGGTGAAATATCCAAGTACGTAAACTACAATAGTGAACACTATTTATAATGGAACATTAAGTCACTTCTTTCTTCTCGAAAGAATATTTTTCTCCTGTATGCCAAGTAGAGGATCCAAAACTATCTCTCCAAATATTAAGCCTCCAAAAATAAATTTGCTTGAGTTAGGAGGTTTCCTTTCTAATAATAGGAATGATCTTTAATATCCTCATGAATCTAGAATTACCCCATGACACTTGGACTCCTACTATTTCCTTTTGAATTATCAAGAATTCTTGAACTTGTAAATGAATTTTGGACTTCTATACAATCTTTGTCCATATGTGAATATGTGAATCCTTATGTTACACATATGACTCTTGTAATTCCACTTATTTGTATTTTACAATCATTGCAATACTATATAATGACCTCCACATCATCATATGGTGAGACTTGACATGTCACTATATTTAGTGACTCACACTGATAGTGACTCATGACATGGACTTTCTCCAGTGGTGAGACAGTTGCTACTCTGTATTTTCTCTTTTTTTAATCTTTTTATCATGGCACATTCATCCTACAAAGGGTCTTCAATATTCTATTATTTTGGGTGCTTCAGTAATTTAGTTTCAAGTGTGTTCTTGGTTCTTTCCATGCTTCCTTTGTTTATAATCTTTGCCCAATATTACTCGTGTGTGATTTGCATGAGGTCCCTGGAATACCTATTTTTGCAATCACTCATGACGAGAACATATCAACCTAAAAAACTCCTAGTATACCATGTTTTATGAATATTTTTTATTTATTCCTTTTTGGTGTGCTCAAAAGGGTGAAAGGGGCTTCTAGGCACATGGGTGCACTATGAAAGGCTGAATGGGAAAGGCTTCGTGGCTTTGACATGCACTCATGCACTCAAGAGACAGAGACAGTTAAGGTAGGGCACATGGTGCAATTCCAAATGACAAAGTGGAAGGATTTTGGATTCCCAGGTGAGATGTGCACTCAAGGGAGAGAAAAAGGGTGCATTCCTTCGAGTTGAAGGAGTGCTCTAAAGGAGGGCACATCTCTTCGTGTCAAATGAGTGCTCTCAAATAGGGTGCATATATTTGGGTAGAATAATTTCTATGAAGGAGAGCACATCCATTCATGGAAAAAGAGTTCTCTCAAAGACGTTGCATCTCTTTTGGTCAAAGTAGTTCTCTCAAGGAGGGTGCATCTTTGGGTCAAAGGATTGCGCTAAAAGGAAACAAATGATTGTGCATGGCACAAGTCTAAAGGACAATGGATGAAGCTCTATACCTTATAAGTTTGCTAATGCAATCAATAGAAAAAATAGGGTGCATGATGCAAGTGCAAAAGGGTGAGGCTTCATGCCTATAGAGTGCATCCATGCACTCAAGAGACCAAAGAGAGCACATGGCCCAAGTGCAAAGGCTAAAGGATGAAGCTTCGTGCCTTCAAAGCATGCTTGTGCACTCAAAGTGTCAAGAGGCTACATGTTACATTTTTGAAGGTTCAATGGAGGAGATTAAGGCCTTCAGGGTTCGCTCATCCACTGAAGGTGGTGTATTTTTTTGGGTTGAAGGAGTGCTCCCAAGGAAGACTTTGTTTTGGAGGGCATAGTTTGGAACAAGGAAGGGGATGCGTACTTTGGGAGTGTGCCAAACTCTCAAGGAGTGTGTATGGAACACTTCTGAATAATTAAGAGTCTCCCATCAAGTCTTCATTGTATGCTCATGTGCTCTTAGCCTTAATGATCTTCTTTTGCAACTGAAATTTCTCTAAGTCTAGATGATAAGGCAAGAGGGGAATAAAATGAGTTCTAGACATAAAACCACATTTGACACATACAAATTCTTCGATAAAAATTAAAAATTCCTCATAAAAAATGAGTATACATAAAAATTACACTTTATACAGCTTCCCCAAATATAATGAGTGAAATATGTGCAAATGCAACCCGAAAGTGTTGTTGTACAAGATAAGGATGTTGTGACCATGACATGCACCTATAAATGTTCTACTCAATGCGATGATACTTGAGATTATTCAATAATAGTTATGACATAGAAAGAAACATGAAATCACACTTGAAGAATGAGGCAACACTTGATATGAAAATGAGGTATGATCCAAAATTCAAAATATAGTGAACATTTTGGAGGGTGTTCTAGCAACTAGAACAAATGGCGACACACTAGGCGAATTTAAACTTTGTTTTTTGGGAAAAATTTTGAATGAAGGGTCATACCTCTAGGAATTATTGATTTTACCGTTCTCCCTCTTTCGAACAATTTTTATACACAGCATCTTATTTATCTCTACTTGCTCAAAACACATACAAAAGATACACTGTATCACAATTGTTTCAATAAAAGAAAGGGTAATGTGAATGATGAGTTTATTCTTTTTAGACTATGTTTTTTCATATCCAGTGTTTCTCAACTACTAGAAGGCCTGGATAGTACCTCGAAAAATTCACTTTAACAGCACAAGAATTTCTTCGCTATAAGTGAGCCTTGACACCACCTTGACAAAGTCGCTTACTTCACTTCCTTCCAGAGGATGCCTTTCTCTTATTTCACCCTTTTTTTATTTAACAAATAGAATATGCATCGAAACTTATTATTTTTAGTGGGAATAAGAGGGATCCTAAATTTTTGAGAGTGGAGGAGGCTACTCCTTCGGATAAGTATTTTAATACCTATGATATTTATCTACTCACTTTACATTTTCCCCTTATCCTTTCTCTACTAGATTGGACAAGCATTAACACAAAAGTATATTTATGCCAAGTGGGTTATTTTAGATAATATCAAGTATTGGATCAAATAAGCTCCCTCAAGGTTCTCCTATACGATGAATTTTATTTTCCATTTGGACTTCGCTCAACCTACGGAATTTTACCCAACAAAAAAGGAGAACAATGAAAACCCAAGAATTGTTGTGGTCACACTTCCCTTTTATTCCACAAAAAAATGTCCCTTTTGAGCCAATAAAATTTTCACATAAGGTCTTATTAATAAATAAAAAAATAAAATAAATACAAAACCAAAAGAAGAAACTAGAAACAAAGAAAATGATGACTATAGCAAAAACGTCACACAAAAACAAAAAACAAAAAGCAGAGACTAGATGCAGAGTAGGAACGAAGGTGGACACAATGCAAAGGAAACTAAAAGAAATTAAACCTACTCATAACGAAATCAACTAGAGGGTAAGTTATCAGTGTAATGATATTTCCAATGAATCCAACATAATTTCTCCCAACCTGAAATAAAAAAAAATATGAGCAATGAAAAAAAAAATATGATAATTTTCCCTAGAAAAGATAAAATATTTGATATCTAGCACAACAAATAGAAGGTATTTTTTAAAGGAAGAAAGATGTGTTAAACCACCTAACTTTACCCAGCCTGCCACCATACCTTTTCAATAAGGACATAAATCATACAAACCTATAAAACTCCATTTGAAAGCACCTCAACTTATATTGTCTTACTTAGAAAACATTAAGAGAAATTGAAACTTGTTTCTAGAAAATGGGATTGCTAAGTAATATGCCTCCAAGTAATTACAAATCCGATTATGAAATTAAAAAACACCCTCCTGGAAATCCTGAAATCCTTGGGGAAAATAATTTTTAATTAATAGTGTGGAATCATGATGAGAATATTTAAAGGGAAAATGAATCTCATCATATTCATAAATCTTGTCAAAATAGTGAGTGCTTGACATATCCATCAGCGGAGACTTAAGTTACTCAACTACTTGACAAGTATCTAAATATTGAGATGATAAACCATAAATATCATCCGATGTAAAATAAGCACCATTATGTACACTAATGGGAAAATGATCAATTGAATGAAAGTGGTTAGAGCAAGAACCATGATCATATGGGATGATTTAGACATAAGATTCTATATGGGGAGACAACAAAGATAAATTAGTTTGAACAACTTTAAAAATTCCTAGAATCAAAGAATCATATTCCTCATATGATGAAGTGCCAAACAATATACTTTTAAAAGACTAGATATAGTACTGACATCATATAAAAGGAATGCCAATATGGAGAAAACATGAAACGAGTCGAGATGTAGTGGATTAAAAATAGGAACTTGATTTAGTAAATAGCACAAGTATCCATTAATACTCAAGAGGAGAATGTGTGAAAAAATGAAAATGATTAGCATTAGAATATTCACAAGAACAATTAAGAGCTTATTACTTCCAAAAGAAAGTGACATGATGAATATGTCGACCAAAGATGATATTTATAGTGGTTAACTTCACAACATAATTGATTTACGAAAGGTATAAATTCCAAACTTGAGTTTGATATAAGAAATTTGCATGAAGGTGAACTGACTGAAGCAAAATATTCAATCCAATAATAAATGAGATATTGAAATTTGAAAGAGCCATATTCAATATAAAAAAAATCTTTGAAGAAGGGATTTACATCCTGTGAAACCATGTAAAGAAAATAATTTTTGGGGAATATCTAGATGTGACCTCTTTCAGGATCTTACTAGAGTCACAAGCACCTAACATAACCATCAATGGAAGATGAAGTGCCTCGGCTCCCTGATGAGTCCCAAAAAATTATAGAATGATAGAATTTCATTTTGATGATTGAATCAAATCATGCATGGTTTATGTACAACTATCATCAATAACTTCAACAAGGTCATTATTATACAAATGGTAGCCATCCACATCACTGATTTCATAAAAAATTACATATTTGAAAAATATATTACCCAAGTCAAAATATTCTTGTAACGACACATCTAAATATGGATAAATCAGACAAATATCATGAGTAACCCAGATAGAATATTTTTCTTCATGCACAATTGGAAGTGATAAGGAATGCAATGGATTCTTGATAAGTTGCTTACCTTCTTCATAATCATGGATGACCTAAATACCTTATGTCAATTCAAAATCTAGCACATTAGATGATGAACCTAAATAACATGGAGTGTCTTCTTCATTAGTTGATCCATTACAAAAAGTAGAACATTAGGGATAGTGAGGTGAAGTGGAAGTTTCCATAAGAACATTTTCTTGGACAGAACTAGATTTGAGGTCTAAATATTCGAAAACAAAATATTCTCGAGAAACCAAAAGATAATTTGGTGCAGTTTGGAAACTATCATTGCATGCATTAAAAAAATCAAATTTATCATAATTATGGTTATCCATGTCTTCATATTAATTGGGAAAATCAATTCCATTTAATTTATCACTAAGATTCCTGGATTCAAAATCAATCAAGGATGGAAGAGCATAAGCTTGACACAGAGGATTTTGAAAAAGAGAAGAAAGATCAAAATAATCCTCATCATCTTGCTCCTCAACCCATGAAGAGTCACCTTTCACCCTATCAGTGCTTGAATTTGGAAGATTTTATCAAGAAAATCAAGGGGAAAGGAATCATGAGAAAGATATGATAAAAGATGATAGGAATCAAAATAAGATTCAACACTAGAATTATGAATTTTAATTCGATATAGAGGAATCGAAGTATTGGTCCTCACCATAGGCTTCATGAACCATTCTGGGGTTTCCTCCATTGTATATGAATCATGACAAGAAGAAGAAGATTGAGGAGATGGATTAGGAATTTGATTTATAGATTTCTCAGGTTCAACATTATCACAGGGAGGAACCCAAATTGGTACTGGAAAAGGAGGAGGACAAGGAAAAAAAGGAATAATAGGTTCCTCCTCTAGAATTAGAGGAGTCTCACAATTTACAAAGGTCGAGGGAACATAAATATTAGGAGGTTTAGATTTTTCGTGTAAATTTATTCGAACCAAAATTTAAAACTTCACATGAAGGAAATCCTAGTCCAAATGTTCTCCAAGAAAATCATAACATTAGTGAAGGAATCTATTAGAAAATTCCTTAATTGATTCATTATGATTCATTCTAAGTTTATCAATCATTTTCAAATCATCCCAATAATCATACCTATCAAAAGCTTATTGAATCCCCTTGAGGAAATGGTCAAAAGAATGTATGGAAGCATATGGTAAGGTATGACATCACCAACTAACATGACCTTTAAGGGTGAGGAAGAAAGTGACATAAGAGAAATCCTTATCATCAATTTCATAACATTCACAAAATTTAGTAAAATTAGAGATGCATTTGGTTATGGATGTTCGATCCTCACCAGAAAACTTCAATTTAGATAAGTAGTAGAGAGGCTCATTAGAAACTAACAGTTTACTGGGGGATAGGTTAGAAAAAAACCTCGGAAGTTTTATTCCAGGATGTTCCAGTTAGGATAATAAATTCAAAACAGACTCAACAGACACAACTTTTCATATAACTCTCCTTCTATCCCCAAAATGTTTACGATTTTGGATACCACCAACATACAGGGGGTCTCCCCGATGTCAAGTCCAAATTAGACCTCACACCATTTGGAGTAGGAGACCCATACAAAGTAATGACAAAACCACCATAACATAAAGGTTCATATTTGTTTAAATGGAGAACATTAGATATTATATACATAATCCTTGAATGAGCAAGTAATATGACATTGTGAAGCACCAATTGCAGGATGTTGCAGGAAACCTTCGCAAGGGGAGACAAAAGGTGAGTCTCTAAGAGCAAATTTATAGTACTATCTTAGAATAGGTAGACAAGAGCATGAAAATATTCATTAGGGAAATAGTTCACACAATGATATTAAGGAAAACACAACACACATTCAACAAGATGAGTACCAAAGCCACCAAAATAGTTTAACTTCTTCAATACATATGAATACAATATATATCATAAACATCCCAAGAATAATCCTAAAAAAATTGTGATACATGCAAGAAAATTTGTTGGATAATAGAGCTTTAATTATAAGGTGAAAGATCCGAGTATATCCATTGCAATGTTGAACACTAGTTCCAATAGTGGAACATTAAGCCACTTGTTACTTCTCCAAAGAATAATTTTCTCTGTTATGGAATGTAGAGAAGCCAAGAATAGATCTCCCAAGGTTAAGACTTCAAACATCCTTTTTCTTTAGTTATGAGGTTTCTTTTATAATAATAGGAACAAGTTTTCATATCCCCGTGAATCTTGGATTACCCCATGACTCTTGGACTCCTAATGTGTCCTTTGGACTTCTAAAGAATTCCTAAACTTCCAAATGACTTTTGGAGTTGTATACAATCTTTTTCCATATATGAATATGTCACTCTTCATGCTCCACATATGTCCCTTGGACTTCTATTTATTGGTATTTTATAATGAATAAAATATTACATAATGGCATCCATGTCATCATATGACGAGACTTGACATGTCACTACCTTTAATGACTCAGACTGATAGTGACTGATAACATGGAGTCATAGAATTTCTCTAGTGGTGACATGAATGCCACTTTGTCTTTTCTCTTTTCTTATATCTTGATCGTGGCGCTTTCAATATTTAAAGGGTATTCAATCTTGGAGTCTTTGAGGTGCTTCGATCATTAAGTTCCAAATGTATTCCTCTTTCTTTTCATGCTTCCTTTATTTATCCTCTTTTCTTGATCCTCCTCGTGTGGTTCCCATGAGGTCCCTAAAATAACTATTTATGCAATCACCCATGATAAGAAACTATCAGCTTAAAAACCTCTTAATCTACCATTTTTATGCATATTTTTTTTTAAGTCTTTTCGGTGCACTTGAAAGGTTCAAACAGGATTTTGGGCACATGGGCGCACTTTGAAAGGTTAAAAGGCTAAATGGGGAAGGATTAATATTTTTGGCATGTGCTAAAGAGAAGGATACAATCAAAGTATGGAACATGGTGCAACTTCTAAGGATGAAGGGGAAGGCTTCGGGTTCCCAAGTGCGATGTGTGCTCAAGGGAAAGAACAAGGGCACATTAATTTAGGTCAAAGGAGTGTTCTTAAGGAGGGCACAACTCTTCAGGTCGAAGGAGTGGTATTAAAGAGGGTGAATCTCTTCAAGTATAAGGAGTGTTCTCAAGGATGTTTCATCTCTTAGGATCGAAGGAGTGCTCTCAAAGAGGGTGTGTCTCTTCAGGTCTGCCAGGGTCCTACAATAATAGGGTTCATAAAATTTTGAATTGACTTTGATATTCTGGTAAATATGTACATAAATTGCTTTCTGAAAGTTTTTTTCCCATATTTGAAAATGGAAAAAAATAATAGAAAGGTCAAAAAGAGGGTAAAAAGTCCTAAAAGAAAGATTAAAGGATTTAAAAAATATAGACCCCAAAAGCGGAAAATGAGAATAAGACCTGAAAGTGAGAAAGTCCAAATGACACTACATTTTACTTTTCTATAAAATAAATGATTATGGCAGAGTGTCAATAAATGTTGTAATCCATGATGAGTTAAACTATTTAATCTTAACTTGTCATGTTTTCAATTTCTAGTTTTGGATAGAGAATAAAAAAAAATTCAAATAGTTTAATCCTAAAAAATCAGTAGATAGGTAGAGAATAATGAGGAGCTCAATAGTTTAATCTGAGCCCTCGGATGAACTAAGGTAGATTTATATATTCTATGCTTTAAAAAGAATAAATGTTCCAAGGTTGCAAGCCTAAATGTACCTGTAAAATGAAGAAAAAATGTTAGAATAAAGTTGTGTAGGTAAAAAGAAGTGGAGAAAGCATGTAATATTGATTATCAGGAAAAATCATTAATTTCCCCTCCCCTATTAAGTATTTAATATTCTAGGCTATCAGTCAAACAGGCTCAGAGAATTTCTCTAACTTTTGTTGGGAGCTGACCCAAGGTTTGATGATTGGATAGTTCAAAATGTTGAGTTCTTAAGTTAAATCCCCATTTATAATTTATTTCATCCCTCATTCATACATTATAACTCCTTTTCATAAGTAAAGACTCATTCTTACTTAATGAAGCATAAAAACCCATCCAATTAACTTCCTTCATTTAGAAACATACAAAAACCCTCAAAAATACTTTATACTAAGTATTGGTGAAATGATAGAATTACAAGATTTGCTTTACTTTTACACTTTACTTAGTCATTTTATGTCTTTTTGTGTGCATTCGATTCAACTTTTCATATTAACTCTTAACTTAGTTTATTAAATCCCTAAATAATACCTTATCCTACTTATTTAATTCCCTATATCTAAATACCCCAAAAACCAACTATTATAAAGATTTTAGACCAAAGCTATTACCCATGTGTTAAATTAAAATCCAAATAAAATACACTTTGGTCTAAAACTATCGATAAACAAATATCACACCACCTATGGTTATTAATTCATTCAAAAGGTTTAAAACTATACAAAAAACCAAATACTATGCCCTTTGTATTTTGATTCAGAAATATTATAAATGTTTTGATTAAAACATATCAACCCCGCACCTTTGTATTGGTTAAAAGAATTATCCTATAGACCATTATCTCTTTTCCATCTTATAGGAAAATACATACATAAACAGCCCCCGCATACTTTATAACCCAAAGTTTATTAAAAATAACTAAGGTTTATTTTAAATAAATTAAACCTTTCCCGTATGCATATCTCCACCATATTATATAAGCCTCTCGCTTTATATAATTAACCCATGCCATATATAAACCCTGCCTGATATATTATTAAAACCTTTGCCCTCAGCTATATTTCATAAAGGTTAATTATATGTTTTAAACCGCCCGCATGCATATGAAGCCCAGTCCCACCATTTACTTTAGACACAGCCTTTCAATCAATCCTGACCCTTTGCATTTGATCTTCACATCTGACGAATGATACTCAATATCGCGTTCATAAACTAATCGATCACCCAAACTCCGAATTCATGCGAAATAGGTTGTTTTGTGATTTCACCTCCCCTCCACGTGGCTGATATTCTTTAGATCACGTGAATTTTGAATAAAGAAAGTTATGACTTAAATGTCGCATAATAACCATTGTTTGGTTTTGCGTTTAAAATCTAAAACCACATCCCGCCATTGACGAGACCTGCATTCAATGACAGTTAATGAAGATTAAATAAAAATGTTAAAACCTTTGATATAGATATTTTTAATGTTTATCTATGCATTTGAACTTTGAAATAGCTCCTCCCGACTGTGTTAAGCCTTTTCAAGCCCCTCCTTGCCATGTTATGCCCATAACCTCAGTATTTTACTCAAATCTACCATTGAAGATCGATTGAAAAGCTATTGGCCGCTCCAGTAAGCCGTTAAAGAACTCAAAGTCAACCAAGATCATCCGAAAATGTTTCAAGAGACGAATACGTACATTATTAAGGTATTTACTGACAATTCAAGCCCGTGAATTCAGTTTTAACCATATTTAATAGAACCAAACCTTTAAATTGAGAAATTCACTGAAGAAAATTGCATAAAAATACTAAAATAGAGGCCAAACCCTGGAAATTTTATCCCAGAAAACCCTATCTTCTATTGCAAGCCTTTCAAAAGCAAATTTCCTCAAATTTCACAGTATAAAGATCAAATTCAAGGATCTAAATGGCTAAAACCTGTTAGTTACCTTGAAAACCAATTTTTCAATCAAACAGACTCAAAAAACCTTTGTTTTCTGTTTATGCGAGTTTTATATCCTAAAAAAAAAAAACTAATTAAGAAAAAATCCCAAAAGAAGCCATCCTTAGCCTAAATTGCTCAGTTTCTCCTCTGTTTAATATAAAAACTTCTGAAAACAGTCTAATCTTGCAGTAGTTACCTGAAAATGCCTAAAATGTAGAACACCAGGAGACCTAAAGGATCTAAATTAGCCAAATCTGAGGGATCCAAAGCCCGTAATCCTACCCCAACCATCACTTCCAAATCTGCGATAACAATAAACCCCCTTCAACCACATGTGGTTGCTACCGAAACCATTCCTTTGACTGATCTTGACTATAAAATTACAGACCATGTCATTGAGTTTAATTTGCTAGATATACACAACTGGTGTTATGAAAAAAATCTAGACAAAGATGATATTCCTATATGGAAAACCCATTTACCCAAGTATATAGTCCCATTGACTCATCCTGCTCAACAACTCATCATACTATGTCAAAAATACTATGAGCCAGATCAAAGAGCTATAATAAATGCAGAAAAAGAAATACATTTTTCCATTACAACCCAGTCTAATTAAAGGTAAGGCTTGTTTTTCCATTATGTTATATTTTAGAGGGGCATCCCTAAGGGTCTTAATGAAAAAATCTATAGGTTGCTCAAATCCTTGATCATTCTTCTGTAGTAAAACTGTAGCAATGGTGTGCTCTAAAGCAAATGATAACATTATGAAATCTTTTTGGAAATCTGGATTGATTAAGTCTCGTGTTTTAGTTAAAGCCTACTTTATGGATACAAATGATTGTTTAGCTTCAACAGTCCATTTTAGAATTGAGTCTTTTTAGCTAGATCAAAGAGCTATAATAAATGCGTAAAATGATATGATCGAGATCAAAGAGCTATAATAAATGCGTAAAATGATATGATCGAGATCAAAGAGCTATAATAAATGCAGAAAAAGAAATAATTTTTTCCATTACACCCGAGTCTAATTAAAGCTAAGGCTTGATTTTTCCTTCAATTAAAGCTTTAATTTCCTAGAGTAGTGCCTTCTACTTTCGGAGAGAAATTAGCACCAAAGGGCCCACTGGCAACTGCAGTGCTAGTGACTTCAGCCACCATTTCAGCTACAAAATATTCTACCACAAATGTACAACAAACAGATGAAGCCAGCCAAATTGTCAAATCTATGAAAGAGATGTCTTTAAATATAGATGAAATAAACGGACTGAATAAGATGATTGAAAATCTTGAGAGTGCAAATAAGATAGCTCAAATCAATGCTAGAACTCATGAGTAGAAAGCAATCAGATTAGGAGAGCAGCTCAAGAATTTAGAAAAAGAATTGACTTTCATAGACCAGATCTCATATATTAAAAATAATCTCTAGACTAACATAATTGAAGCCATTCATAATCAATGGCCTTCAATTCAGGTTATATATGAGCAGAAAAAATTGTTATTAGCAACCCAAACATAGATACAAAAGACAAATGATGAGTTGACTGACAAGCCTGCACAGGCTTTAAAACTCATTACATTTCTAAACAGCAAGAACAAGGAGGAACTTGAATAATTGCAAATATTAGACAGGATAGAGACAATCTTGCAAATTAGGAAGGTTGTCACTAAAAAGAGCTTAATGAACAATATTGAAGAAAAAGTGTGAAACAATGAACCTTTCCATAACTAGATTTATGGTAAAGTATAGAAATTTAAGATAGAGAGGCTTCCCAGACATACATTTTTTCAATGAGAAAATTATGCCACAAAAGGATTATGACAAAAAGATTAGGGAGTTTTCTAAAGAGAAAGTAAACAAGAAACTAGCACAAGGCACTCCTACAGGCAAAGTCTTACTTCAGTATTTTGAGGATTTATTCTTTCTACAACATGAAATTAAGAACCTCTTTGTCATCAAGCCTACTTTTCCAAGATATACAGAGGCTGATGAAAACTTTATGAAGATGAAAAGTGTCCAAATTCCAAAAGTACAAGAGTGGCAACCTTTCAGAGATTTGATGTAAAGATAGAAGGTTAAAACAGTGAAAAAATTTACCTAGAGAGAGTCAAAATAAAGATAAAATGAAAAGACAGTTTGATGTTTTTTTACTGCTAAAAGATAATTTTACAGCAGAAAAACAATAAAACTAATGGTCAAAGAGTATCAACATTAAAAAGCATCAGGTTAAAGAGTATCAGTGAATGCAAGTCAAATGCATGAAAATGTCTAACAGCTAGCAAGCAGGACACATAGGCAGCCAAAAGCTCCTTGTTAACAAAAAAGTTCTATTTATTTTGGATTAAAGCGGATAGCTTATTGATTTGTTAAGCAGTTGTCCCTTTTATTATGTAATGATATTGTTTTTCCTAAATTTATTCCTAGAACTCTTCTAGGATATTTGTAATAATTTTTGTATAAATACTTCAATTTCATAAGTATTCAGTGTGGAATAAAATTGTTGGACTTATTATAGACATTTTTGTTAAAGATTGGAGGCTATCATGTGTTTGAATTCAAAGTAGTAGACTGGACAAGATGACTGGCATCATAATTCAGGATCCTTGTGATAAGCTGATGAGTGAAGTACTTCCTACTTGTCACTGTTTCATTTTCTAAGTTTCATGCATTCATTTTATGTTTGTTCTGTCTGAAAGTGTAACTAGGAGTATTACTACATGATTAGTCAAGTGCTCCCTGTCTTTAACTAGTTGCCATTTGAATGTTTTCTTCTGATTTCCAATGCAAGGAACTCTTAATTGCTCCTTCTCCTGTTTGACCTCTGCCTTCTACTTCCACTTTCTGGATTAAAGGATCCCTAAGTGCCCTTTATCCCGATCATACCACCTCACAAAAAACCACTTTCCCAAATCTCTAAGGGTTATCTATCTTGCCCTGGATATATTTTTACCTTTTTGGCCTTGATTTGTAGTGTTGATAGCTTGATTTAGACTCCATATCCAAATGGACAAGTAGAGTTCTCTCTATCTTACCTCCGAGTAATTTTTTCCAACCAAACCCTTTAAACCAAAACCAAATTCTACTTTCATAACTAGCCTAATATTATAAATCAAAACAAAGTTAAACTTTAAAGAGAGTGCCCTCTCTAAACCCTAGGAAGGCTAGATCCTATAGTTTTAAGTAGGTTTGTGGTTACCTCTAGTATTCTTTGACTAAAAACTCAAAATCCCACAACTTGATAATTTACTAGAGTGATAACAATGTTGAAGGAGTGTTATCAAGGAGGGCACATCCCTTTGGGCTGAAGGAGCGCTCTCAAAGGAAACAAATAAGAGCGCATGGCACATGTATAAAAGATGAAGGATGAAGCCTCATGCATTTTAAGTGCACTCATGTCCTCAAGAGAAAAAAGAGGGTGCATGGTGCAAGTGTGAAGGCTGAAGGGTGAGGCTTCATGCCAATGTGTTCATGCACTCAAGAGAGAAAAGAGGTCGCATGGAGCAAGTGCAAAGGCTGAAGGATGAAGCTTCATGCCTTCAAAGTGTGTTCATGCACTCAAAATGTAATGAGGGAACATGGTGCATTCTGGAAGCCTAAAATGTGGAGCTTAAGGCCTTCGGGGTGCACTCATGAGCTGACGGAAGTTGCATTCCTTTGGGTTGTAGGAGTGCTCCTAAGGAGACTTACTTTTGGAGGGCATGTTTGGAGCAAGGAAGGGGATTCATGCTTTGGGAGTGTGACCACCCCTGAATAAGGGCTTAGGGCACACTTCTGAACAGAGAGGTGCCTTCCATTGAGGACTCAAATTACACTCATGCTCTCTTAGTCTTAATGAGATAATTTTGGAACTAAAATTTTTCTAACTCTGGATGATAAGGCAAGGGGCAAACATGATGAGTTCTAGACATAGAACTACATGCGACACATACCAAATCATTAAGAGAACTCAGAAAATCCTGATCAACAATGAATATACATCAAAATGTCACATTATACACATTCCCAAGTTATAACAAGTGAAGTGTGTGCGATTACAACTCGAAAGTGTCATTTTAAAACACAAATATGTTGCGACCATAAAATACACCTAGAGATGTTCTAATCAATGAGATGATACTTGATATCATTCAAGAATTGTTATGACATATAAATAAACATGAAATGAAACTTGACTGGCGAGGCAACACTTGATATGACAATGAAGTAGGCTCGAAAATTAAAAATGTAGTGAAAATTTTGCAGATTGTTGTAGCAATGACAACAAGTGCTCATGACCAATCTATCATGGCTTTGGTGGGACTTTATCCTTGCTATTCTGCCTCTTCTATATTCAGTACTCTTTCTTCCAATTCTAGTCCTTTGACTTGACACCCTCATCCCTTGAACTTCATGAAACTAAATTTTAATGACGCCTCAAAAGGAAACCCTAATTCAACAAGTTATCAAGGGGTACTCAGAAATTTCATGGGCTAAATCCTTCATACTTATACAAGAGAAATCATAGATAACACCAATAATAGAACAAATTTATGGACCCTACAACAAGGTCTTTTAATTGGCCTTTGCAACAAGTATCATAAACTTATCATTGAGGGAGACTGTAAGCTATCACTTCCACTTTTCGGAAAATTCATTGAGGTGCCAAACCCTTCAAAGCCTCCCATAGTTGGTGTTTGATAAACTGAATTGTGAAATTTTCCTCACTTTTATCTCTCATGCAAGCTCCAATACCAACTCAATTTTGGCATGAGGGAAATAAAATCACGAAAAAGCTTGCCAATTTTTGTCTCAACATTAGAGGGTCATCTCTGGATTTGTCTTCGGATCAAAACATTTCCCCTTTATTGCAATCAACTTGCCAACTCTATGTTCAATCTGAATTCTCCCCCACATAAGGTGTAAATGCATAAGGTTCCCTAGACAACTCCCTTCCCGAGCAAGCTCTATGCCGTGAGACTATAATTTTGCTGTATCCCTTGCCTATCATCTTGTCAATCTCACAATCTGATTTAGAAATGGCTTTACAACCTCAACACTTTGAATTTATGTTATTGGTCTTGTTTCCTTTCTCGCCAACCAATACCAACTTATTTTTCCATGTACCATCTCTCTAAATAATATAAATTCTGCTAATTTAAAAAATATATAAAAATAAATAAATTATATTCAAGAATATATATTTTATCATAAATAAATTGATAAATAGAAAAGCTATGTTTCTCCGTAAAATGTCTTACAAAATAAAAAAAATGTCATATAAAATAATGTTTGAAATCCAAAGGAGATCCCTCTTACCAAAACAATAGCTCCAAAGTTACATCGAAATTCATTTAATATATTCTTCTAACACTTTCATGATTCCACAATGATAAAAGGGATCATTCTAACACTTTCATGATTCTACAATGATAAAAGCGATTTCATGCTCTCCCAGATTTGTCTTGGACTTGAAGAAACATCTAGAAACAAAGAGAGCTGGTCTTTAAAATATTTAAAAAACAATATTTTATGGTCATCGGGCTACCAAAGGCGAGGGTTATGGAATCCATTTATTTGTAAGTCCTTGATACCTTTAATGAAACAACACACCGTGATGGTCACACTACTAAGGGTGATCCTCATGGGATGCGGAACAAGTTAAAGCGAGAAATCCATTTTATTTCCGAAGATGTTCTCTCAGCAGCTTTCACTTTACAATAAATAAATAATTAAAGACAAGCTATAGTCACCTTTAAAGAAGGAAACGTTTTATTTCCAAAGATTTTCTCTCAGCAGCTTTCACTTTACAACGAAAAAATAATTAAAGACAAGCTATAGTCACCTTTCCAGAAGGAAAGGTTTTTACTGGCCATCTCAGAAGACGCAACGTTATTATTTGTGTTTATTGCAAACATTATAGCCAGCAGTAGAGACTTGCAAGAGGCAATGGGAGAAGCATTCGTTAAGATTGCGTATTCATGAATTAAATGCATGCTCGCTCGCTGGATGATATTAAAGGAAGAGGCATTTAATTCAATGCATAGTAATTTTCAGAATACAATTCAGAAAATCTATCGATTGTGGGCATGGGACATTTATGTCATTACTGGATATTGCAAACATGGTTTGGCTTTCCAGAGTAGCTGATGCTGTTGGAATGGGAGGGGTAAGGAAGATTATAATTCTTGGGAAAATTTCAGACACTGGAAAAGCTCATGGTAGAAGATAATCTGTGTACATTTTCCCTGGTTGTCGTGGTTGGAAAATAAAGCAATGCCAATGTTAAAGTATTTTCCAACCATCGAAAAACTGCAGCCTAGTGAAATATGTGTCTCGGGAATTGTGTAGGTGATTGGCCTTGAAGAAACAGGCGGAGTAGAACGTCCATATTTGGGTGAATTCGGAAGCACTGCCACATCAAACTGACCACAGTGGCCATGAAACATTCTTGAGCGACGGGTTTTTCTAA
Source organism: Pinus albicaulis (assembly GCA_034641835.2). NCBI lineage: Eukaryota > Viridiplantae > Streptophyta > Pinopsida > Pinales > Pinaceae > Pinus > Pinus albicaulis. The sequence goes on along the minus strand of CM076578.1, from coordinate 1,503,624,547 downwards.
CAGAGGACAACGCTGACTATGTCTGAGAGAGATTTTTCAATCTTCTTGTTATCGTCGAACATTATATGCCTTTAGAAGTCTTGTGTACAAGGATTTGGCAGTTACTGCTCATTTTATATGATCATTTAATTAAATATCATTTCACAAAATTAGTAAACGATATATTACTGTAGAGGAAATAGCAATAAAGAGAATCCATTAATGGCGGCCTTAGTAGCTATTTTGCTAATCCTTGTAAAAGTGCAATTTGTGGTTGGCTTCTTTGATTCGTTCCTTCTTGTTCGCATGCAAGAGTTAGCAATTAACTTAGTTAAAGTAATGATTTCTACTCTTTACGTTTTGGCTACTCATGTTTATAGTGAGGATCATGTTCGAGTAATAAGGTATTATTTAGGAAATTGCATTGTATGGAGTCGACTTTGGAGATTGGGAGTGGTAATGAAACGTCCACTGTACATAGTATGTAGTTTTGGAAGCCCGCATATTCATTATTACTTAATTTGTTTTTAATAGATATTCGTTTCCAACCATGTTACATAGTTGCAAATAGACTTTTGGGCTTGTCAAAAAAATGGCTTAATCGTGAGTAAAATGAGACTTTCTGTATGTGAAAGAAATGTGTAAGTAGCATGTTATAAAAGTATAATAATACTAGAGTTGGAGTAAGATTATTTAACAAACTGTATAGCTGCCCAGTAAGGAGGTGGATAATGGAGACGAGGTCATATTAAAATGTCTGTTGTATATCGTATGTTATATATATATATATATATATATATATATATATATATATATATATATATATTAATTTTTAACATAGCAATGAATGGTTTTGTGGGATATCTAAAAGAAGGCATAATTAAGACTAGAATGTAATTTTAAGTACGTTATAAAATTGTATAAGATGTTATAAATGTATAATAACTCTATTCTAATTACGCCGTAAGGCGTTCTTATTTGAAAACAACTTTGCTGATGTGCATCGTGTCATAATGTGAACCCTTAGATTGGATGTTAGACGATTAAAACATTTTTAACCCTAGATGGAAAATCGAGGCAGTTGCTACCGGTTATTGCAGAGAATTGGTTGAGAGGCGTTCGTTGTGGGTGCAGAAGAAAGCCAAGGGGGAGCAGATATCTATGGAAGCAGCGCCTTGAAGAGGAGATGACAGCAATTGTGCTTTCTTACGAGGAGCGCATCAACAGTCACATGCAGGAAGGCTTCTGTTGCGGAACATTAATCTATGGCTCTAAATTTTTTCCTCTGTATGCATTTATCCGGGAGGACTGAACGCGATAATGATGACTCCGAGGACAGAGCAGACGCCCCAGGAGGGCACCCAGAGGGTATTCGATGCAGAAATTTAGCCTTCAAATCAACTGCTGGCCTGAGGGCAATGTAGATATTTTCCCAGTCAACTGGTGGTCTTTTGTCTAATTTGCCACACACAGGTTTCAGATTCCATCCTCACTGGCAACAGTTTGGTAACAGCGATGTTTTTGCAGTATTCATTAACCTGGGTTTTGAATATAATGACTAGAAGGCAGTGGCTGGGTTTTAAAATTTTTACATGATGGTTTGTATTCCTTTGCAAATGTTTTGAAGAAATTTTCCCAGGCCCTGCAACATTCTTATTTTGCTTAAAATATTTAAGCATGAGTTATTTTCCAATAGATTTGTTCTCTTTTATTTGGGAAGAAATTTTCCCAGGCCCTGCAACATTCTTATTTTGCTTAAAATATTTAAGCATGAGTTATTTGCCAATAGATTTGTTCTCTTTTATTTGGCTAGAGAGGTAAGGGGAAAATAATTATTCAGAATCAAATGGGCAATTAACATCTTTTTTCCAGAGAATCTGTTTATACATCAGATTTCCATAACCCCCAAAATGCTGCACTGAGTATTTATTTGAACAAAATGGTTCCTTAGAAATTGTGGATTTCCTGGCATTTTGACTTAGAAACTATTTTTTTATTTCCAGGATGCCGACGGTTCAGTGCCTTTCTCCAGTGTACACATATTTAGAATCCCCCTGAAACCCTTCACTCCCACTTGTCTCTGCCCTCAAACAAACATTTCTTGACGCCATTCTTGCATTCCATGATATTCAAATTGTAGAGCAGATAACAGAGTTCGAATCCCACCTGAAGCAGCGCCTTGAAGAGGAGATGACAGCAATTGTGCTTTCTTACGAGGAGCGCATCAACAGTCACATGCAGGAAGGCTCTTGTTGCAGAACATTAATCCATGGCTCTAAATTTTTTCCTATGTATGCATTTATCCGGGAGGAACTGAACGCGATAATGATGACTCCGAGGACAGAGCAGACGCCCCAGGAGGGCACCCAGAAGGTATTCGATGCAGAAATTTAGCCTTCAAATTAACTGGTGGCCTGAGGGCAATGTAGAGATTTTGAACCTAGGGTAGATGAAGGAATATTTCTTGGTTACTCTTCTAGAATTAAAGCATATAAAAGCTACAATAAAAGAATTCAGAAGATTTTTGAATGCATTGATGTCGTAATTGATGAATATCTCTAAACTCCAAAAGGGGAAATACAAACAACAAATGAATATGATGATGATGTATATCTTTGTGCATCAAATAGAGATAATATATAAGGTGAACCTAATGAAGCAGCAGAAGGAGATCTATCTAAAAAAGCTCCATCCAGGTATGTTCAAAAGAATCATCCAGAGTATCAAATTTTGGGAGAAAAGTGATCGAGTGTCAAAACAAGAAGAACTCTTGTAGGGTCTACTAGCTATCTAGCATTTTATCCACCATTGGACCACAGAATGTCAATCAAGCTAGAAAATATGAATTTTGGATTCAAGCCATGAATGAAGAACTTTATAAAATTGAAAACAATCATACTTGGGAACTAGTTCCAAGACCTCATGATAAAAATGTTATTGGAACAAAATGGATATTAAAAAAAAAAGTTAAATGAAAATGGAGATGTTATTAGAAACAAGGCTAGACTTGTTTGTAAAGGGTATGCTCAACAAGAAGGTATAGACTTTGCAGAAACATTTGCTCCTGTAGCTAGACTTGAAGCCATCAGAATGTTTCTTTCTTTTTAAAGCTTTCAACAAATCAAAGTTTATCAAATGGATGTTAAATCTGCTTTCCTCAATGGTGATCTAGAAGAAGTTTATATAGAACAACCAAAAGGATTCATTTTGGGCAATGATGAAAAACTTGTTTGTAAACTTAAAAAGGATTTATATAGTCTCAAAAAAGCTCCAAGGGCATGGTATTATCGTCTTGAAAAATATCTTCATCAATAAGGATTTTCAAAAGGTTCTATTGATACCAACTTATACACAAAAACTAAAAATGATAAACTATTGATTGTGGTTGTATATGTTGATGATACCATTTTTGTAAGTAATGAAGAGTCCATGAGTCAAAAATTTGCTTTTTTTATGCAACAAGAATTTGAAATGACTTTACTTTTTGAACTAACATTTTTTCTTAGCTTACAAGTGCAACAAGCAACCGATGACATATTTTTATCTCAAGAAAAATACATCAAGAAAATTTTGAAGAAGTATGGGATGGAAGGCTGCAAAACTGTAAGTACACAAATGATAACTGGGTGTAACCTCAGTTCTCATGATGATTCTCCCACAGTGAATCAACCAGAATATAGATCTATGATTGGAAGTCTACTTTATCTAACTAGGACAAGACCAAACATTATGCATGTAGTTGGGATTGTTGGATGATTCCAAGGTAATCCAAAAGAGTATCACCTTCAGGCTGTCAAAAGAATATTCAAATATCTACAAGGAACTCATGACTTTGGACTATGGTATCCAAAGAATTCTGATCTCACTCTTGATGCTTACACAGATGCAGATTGGGCTGGAAATGTTGATGATCAGAAGAGCACTAGTGGTGGTGCATTCTATATAGGGCCCCGATTAGTATCTTGGTTCAGCAAGAAGCAAAGCTTTGTTGCCTTATCTACAAAAGAATAAGAATATGTGGTTACCACATCATGTTGCAAACAACTTCTCTGGATGATGCAGACCCTACAAGACATTCAAATCACATGTTCACCTCCCATATCCATTATGTGTGATAATACAAGTGCCATCAGTATCTCAAGGAATTCTGTTATGCATTCCAAGACCAGCACATCCCTATCAAGTATCACTTCTTACGTGAACATGTGCTTGAACAAAAGGTGAAATTAGAGTATGTACCCTCCAAAGAACAAGTTGTTGATATATTTACTAAACCTCTTCCTAGAGAAGCCTTCGAATATCTCAAACAAAAGCTAGGAATTGTCTCTACCGCTCAGAAGATCAGATCTGCTTAAATTGATAAGATTAAATTGGATACGTGGATTTCATAAAGGACAGTCGCACATATATGTGAGTTTATATACAGAAAGCCACGTATGGGTTTTTGCTGGCATAATTATTTGGGTCAGCATTTTCAGAACAGTTCTGGTGTTGTTGGGTATCTCTGGTGATGTTCTAGTTCTTACATTTATGTTTCATTCTCTAATACATTGTTGATAAAGATGCCTTGATGATTTTCTGTTGAAAGTGTTCAGGATGAACAAGCTAAGGGGGAGCACTTCTCCTATGGGAAAGGATGCATTGTTGGCATTCTAAGTGTTTACTATGGTTTTATCTCATGATTGAGATTCATTGGTCTTGTTTATAAAAAGTCATTTGATGAAAGGGTCATGTTGAGACCTATGCTGTAAAATTGTTATATTCAGTCATGTAAGGACTTGGTCAAATTTGTAAACCCACTTTGTTGGGTAGTTCAGTCAAATATGTGATACCACTTGGTTGGATCATTGATGTAAGTATGAGTCCTTGGTGATAATAATGGTCATACTTGGTTGAGTTATAGAGGCATTGAAAAATATGTCTAATGATTCTGCATGAACTCAGGGGAAGCATGGTAAATTTAGTGCACTTCAGATCTACGGAGCTCATCTCTCTAAAAGGGAAGAGAAACCTTGTTCTGTACTTTTCCCTTAATGTCAAAGGGGGAGAGTATCATTGTGTTTGATTAATGGTTATGATTTATTTATCTATCTGTTGTGGTGATCAAACTCCATCGTGGTTGCCATCAAGTCCAAAGGAGGAGATTGTTGGCAATATGATGTAATGGGTTGCCCTTGATGGAAACCTACTAGATGAGTTGCCTATGATAAGAAACCTATGTGTTAAATATGTAAAAATGATGTAGCTACATATTAGTTCAGATGTGACAGAGAAAATAATTCCAGTAAGTGCCAGAGAAATGATAAATATAATATGTCTCAATGTATATGCTACTTTTGTGAAGGAAACTCGCGTATCGATGCAATGTATATGCTACTTTTTTCAAGGCAACCCGCATATACATTTAGGGTTAGCATATACATAGTTTTATGAAGAGAAGTTGCATATAAATGCGGAAATGAACGCTCGAAGTCGTGTATGCCTTTTGCACTCTAAAATTATAATACCAAGAGGAATTACCATGGTATTAGCCCACAATATTGAGCATCGTATTGTCTATTTGATTCCATCCAAGAATACCATATGCAGTTGAGTCTTTTTGACTCATGGTATTGGTAAAATATAAATATATATAATGAGAAGAAGATCATAGTGCTAGGTGTGCATATGTAAGGGTTGTTGATGAATAAATTTCTCTAAGGAATATCTGCATGGATGAACTCTGTTCTTAATTGATAGATCTGAATCTATGATGCACCCATGGATATAATGATGGTTCAAGATCTTTATATCTCATGATGATGAATCCCTATAATGACTTACTGAAGGAATGATGAAGAACCGGCGCAAGTCTGTTGAAGAAAATGAATAAATCTGGGTAAGTTTTATAGATCTGGTTTGTTCTGCAAAATTTATTTTTTACAGATCTATATGCTAGTAGGCTTCAACAAAAGTGCGTATATACGTGGGGTTGCTTCATGAAAAGCGCGTATGTACACAGCTTCAGTGAAGCAAAGTAGCATATGATATTTGAATCAATGACTGTTCAGGGTTGAGTTTGTATCTGCATATCTATTCTGAAGTCTGGGTTATTTCTAAAGTTCTAGTCGCAATGTTTTCACTGTTCTAATTGAAGTGTTGGGAAAATTTTATGATTGTTGATAAAGGGTTGTGTTGAAGCTATTTTATCCAGTATGGAAATTGATGAAACGTGGTCTATAGTGGGTCTGAGGGTTGAAGCCTTCTGTATGGAAGTAGAAGCTTCCTGCCAGTAGAAGCTAGTGTTATGTTCAGGGGGTTGAAGCTCCCTTCCAGTAGCAGCTGGTAGACGAGTGAAGGTTGCATCCTTCTGCAGGTATAAGCCTACTTACTGATATGAGTCTGCAACAGTACAATGTTGTAAACAATTTTCCATATAATAAATATTGAAGATAGAGACGACAGTAGCGATGGTTTTCTCTCGAATTGGGTTTCCACCTTAAATAATAGTGTTCATGTGTGTTCCACTTGTGTGATGTTTTATGTTGTTGTTACTGCACATATTTCCTTTTTATCTAACCTGATGCATAACTAGTAAATCTATTTTAAAGTATGTTTTTGAGATACTTCATAAACTAGAAATTTATATCAATATACGTGAGTTTCTTTTAGCATATCCGCATTGATACGCGAGTTCAGTTCATAAAATCCACGTATGAAATTCTGCAAAATAAAATTTTAAAGTCAAGATATAAGCTCTAAATAATGATTCACCCCCCCCTCTCAATATGTTTCCGAACAACTCCAACAACCATTAAAATGCAACAAATCACCCAACTCATAAACCAATCACAAAATGAAAAATGTCACCACCTGAGCCGTCCAGATGAGGCTTTGACCACTTTGACCAATTGCATAGTTAACTGCCACATCAACAGTATGAATTTCTGACTAGGCATCTGTTTATTCCTTTTTTTTCAAAATTTCACCTGTTTGAGAAAATGGAAAACAAGATCTAACTTTCCCATACTGAGTCGGTTTTCGATTAAACAAAGTGCGCCAGATTCCCGACACGAAGAAATTCGTGTTCCTTCTAGTTGTAGATAATTATGAGCACTTCCATTTTTGAGCTTAAAATTTTTTGGCTGGATAAATTGATCTTGCGGACGAGATCGATCTCCCTAGTATTAGAAAATAGTCTAGCAACAAACAGAAAATTAAATCTATCTTTCTCTAGATATATAATGATTTATAAGTAAATGCTACAAAGGTTTTAAGATCCTACCTCGATCCAAAGCTTTTTTGTAGTAGTCTTCCTTCAGTCGCCCAAAAGAGTTATCTTCGAAGACCTGCATTCACAAACAAGAAAACATCAAATAGCAGCTGCATAGAAAATATTCATAAATCATATCCATTATGGTGATCAAGGAATCCATAAAATAAACAATCAGATGACAGCTTATTGAGAAAAACAAACTTATTTGTATTAATTTTGAAAGAGTAGAATAACCTTACAACATTTTCAGCCTTGATGTTGAACAGGTCCTCCTGAGGTCTGAAGCAAGAATTTCCTCTACTCTGACAGGTCTTGCACTCTTCCAACCGAGATACATATAGGTATGTAATCTGTCCTCATAAAATCTCAGCTAAAGGAGTCTAAGTTCCAACAACACTTTACCTCAAATAACATTAAAGCTTGAACTCCCTTTTAGGCTGCCCAAGGCCTCTTTTTATAGTGCAAAAGAGGAGGTTGCAGTTCCAACTATGAAGCGATAAATTCCTCCTTCAAAGGAATAAGCTGCTGACATCAAGGGGTTAGCTTCTTAAGGCAAGGGATACATGAACCTGAAAAGAGCGGTTCTGCCACTACAAGATTTCTTCCAAAGGCTTGTAGAAATTATTGAAAGTGAGTTTTTTGAGTTTACTTGTGCCTTTTTAATATTTTACAGGGGTCCACACCCTTAACATAGAGAAAGTGCGGTCATTTTCACAAGAGACATGACCATTAGGTGCGGGACCGCAGGTAAGACAGAGAGAAAGTGCGATACCATAGTTTTAGAGATTTTTGAGAGATTTCTCGTATTTTTTGAGGCTTGACATGAGGAACTGATGTTTTTAGACTTGCGAAGGAGGGAAGTATGAGTGATAATGAGCTCATACATATAGCAGAATGTCAAAGTGAAAATTTTCAGTGCAACAGATTGCCCCCTAAAGTGTGAAGTCTGTAATAGATGAAGACAGAGCCTGTCATATATGAAGAGTGAAGTACTTTTTCATTTCAAGGATCATCCTATGGACACCCCAGTCGAAACCTATAAAACATTCATTGCAAAATATATATATGTAGACATATCATCGCTGAGGTTGGCATTCCCATACTCAGATCAAAACTAACTAGAAAATTGACTTAAACTGTTCTCATACATGAATTATTTTTTAATACATCAACAGTATAGACATGTGTAGACACAGTATGGACGCAACCATTTTTTTATGAATAGTCCACTGTATAAATTAATAACAAAATTCCTCGTAGCCTGGATGGTAGAAACTAGATCGAGGGTCTTGATTTCCGCTTCTTGAACTAGTACGATTCTATGCATGTGAATGAATGTGTGGAAGTCGAACATGTTAGAAACCACTTGATTACCAGTCAATAATGTGAAATGCTAACAAGTGTGAGAGTAACCACCAGTAATTTCAATGGCCCTCAAAATACTCAGTACAATCCATGAAATGTGAATGAATGAGCTGAAGTCGAACATGTCACAGAATCATTTGATCGAAGGTCAATGATGCAACCTATCGTCAAAGGTGAGAAACCTACCATTGAGGCATGCCGATTTGAAGGTACTCATGATTTCCATATAACCTTCCAAGATAATGAGATGTCGTCGATAGAAAGTGATCCTTCGTAGGCAAGCCCACAACACAAAATCATAGATCAAGTTTTGAAGAAATATATTGGCAAGGACTGGCTCAGGGATGGTCAAAATGGAAGAAAAATATCTTGCAGATGAATGGTTTATTTGAACTGACCTCTTGAACACATAACGACACTGCAGATGGGTTGGTGACAATTGACCCAAAGCTAATACCCAGAAACTGGTTGAAGACTTTCAATATGGTTTGATTAACTGTTAGGCAAAGGATTTTCCCAACCCAGGTGAAAAAAAGTGTTGTGTTCAAGAGTGGTTAACAGTTTTCCAAATAGTCAAAATGTAACAAACAGGTTCATTTTTCTCTCTTTTTCCCCACCATTTCTAGCAAGTACCGCTTTATTTTTGACAAGCTTGAAGAGGATAAAATTTGCTTGTTTATAAGCTCATCCTTCGGATCAGTCCAACTTAGTTTAAGATTCTAACCCTAAGAAGGCGCGGTTCGTTCCTGCTTAAAAATGGAATAGGTCCTTTACTGTTAAATTTTAACGAGTCCAGTATAGGAGAAACTCGGTGTTTTTCAATTTTAGGGAGTCAGAAGAAAAAATTAAGAAAACTTTGCTGGTGTAATTTTTCATAAATTTAGTCTCTCAAGCCCGAAAAAGGATAAAATAATGTCGGAGAGAACTCTATTGACTGTAATTAGTCAACGTATACATTTTTCATAAATAGTCCATTTCAATCCGTAAAAGGGATAAACTTATACTGAAAGGATGATCATTCATTGATTTTAACAAGTTCGAATAATCATGTGCTCGACAATCTTTTCAATTTTCGAGAGTCTGAAAAGGGCTTAAAAGAGGACTCGAGGTGTTTGCTTTTTCGTAGATTTTTGAAAGAGTCCGGAAAAGTGATAAAAGTATGCTCTTCGTTTAAAAACGATCAATTTTCCTAAAAAATCAAATTTTCTGCACAAAAACTCGAAACATTACACATACCTGTTTAAGATAAATAAAAATGTTTTCAAAAATTACCTTTTTAAAGTGAAAAATAAACAAATTAAAAATTCATTTATTCGAAAAAACTTATAAAAAGGGCTTTTCTAACTTCATTTTTACCATTTGAGTTCAAAGTGAAAAGTGAGAGCTTTTGGGTAAAAAAGTTCTTGTGAAGATTCTGGAAAATCCATCCCTCAGAATAAAAAATCGTCATCTCTAGGTAATCCACATCCTCCTTAACTTGCATTTCATCCATTTACATTTTGTTTTTAGGCTTTAAATTTCATTTTTTAGGGAAAAATAGGTTGAAAAAATCACTTGCGGGGGTCTGCAGGTGCAACACGTGGGCCCTATGGACCCAGACTTTTTTCTACATACAAAAAAGTCTTGGATTCACACCTATTTCACAGCTCCCATGTGTATTTGCGCAGTGTGTATGAGAAAAGGGTGTAGACCCCACGCAATGAAATTTGAAACTTAAATTTCTCAATTTCCGCCCAAAATGTTTTGAACAAGTTTGTTCTAATATGTCTTTTTATGAATTGTAGGACATTCAAAATGCTTACTTGGTGAGAACGCGAGCACGAGGATGTAGATGACGCCGCAATGAATCATTTTCCCACAATGCAGGCATTGAGAGCATGCAGTTTGTACAAGTTATAGGCCATACAGGGCATGAGGGCCCAAGTAGACCTCCTGACATGGCTGGTAAACAAATGGGACACTCAGGACCAGTGTTTTGTTATTTGCGGCCACCAGCTCAAAATTGAGCTAGAGGATATATATTTTTTAACTAGTTTGTCCAAAAGGGGTGAACAAATATCTATGTTTGGGACTAGGCCAGGTGGCCAGTCTGTCGCTAGTCTTCGACTAGAGTTTTTCGATGATCGAGCAAACCCCAAGGATAAACTGATTAATATTAAAACTATCATCCAACTTGAGCTCAAATTTATTGCATTCGCTGTTACTAGACTGTGTGGGAGTGTAGCATTTCATGTGGCTACTGGGTCCCAAACGCGGATTGCAGTAGATTGCTTCTGAGGCACAATATTTAACTGGTGTAAAGCAATATTGGCCAATGTGAAAGGCCAACTGACCAGAGAAAAAAATGGTAAGTTAAACAACTTTGGTTACGGATCCATTGTGCTTACATTTTCTATGGAGAGGATTCCCTTTCTAGCTCTGCAGCTCATTCCAGTCGATCCAGGTAGAGTCCGGGAACCTCAGATAGTTTGATGGGTAGCTTTGATGGCCCGTCACGCTGAGGGCATAAAGGTTGTTCGATTTACGTCTGCATATTTTCGTTGGTTGAACAACCAAATTTTTGTGATTAAGGATTTTCCATACGCTGAGATGGACTTCCGCGTTGACCGAGACATGGCTCTTCCAGCAGGAGAATAATGGAATGATTTAGGTAAAAATAATTTTCAACATTTTCTAAGTTCTAATTTTTTTTTGTATTTTAATCGTCCAAAACTAATAAAAAAAACTTAAATGCAGATGTGGGCCCACGATGAATAGCCACTCTCCAACCTTATGAGAGGAGACACCCAACTGCAGTAGCACCAGCCCCACAAGGCCAATCAGTAGAGATCCTGACCGACTTGGAGCATCATATAGAGCACTTGACACTATATATTATAGAGACTGATATAGATGATATTCCACTTAGGTTACAATGATATGTGATTGGTGTCCCAAGACCTTTTAGGAGGTTCCTGTGTAGGGTGGCCCGAGTAGTGGTTTCTTATCGTGATCATCACCAGGGATAGGATGATCGATTTTATACGCTCATAACATTTTTGACTTTTTGTATTATCATTTTTGCTGATCATAAGGTGTTTTTAAACCTATGATCGAAGACGATGTATATTTTGAAACAAAATTCTATGCTATGATATATCATTATTACCGGCTATTTCCGTAACTTGTTATCGAATGTTATGTAATTTACTGTTTTGACTATTGCAAATGTCTATTTATCATACTAGAAGAAACTGCATCTACTAATATATTTAAATGTCTTGGAATATGTTGATATTCAATGTAATCAAATTCACGTTCCAAGAGACGAACTCTAAAAAATAAGCATAATAATACCAAATTTCTAATGGCATAAACCCTGTTAAGCTATAATACAACGAGTTCAGAATCCAACCTAACAATCAAACTCCAAATTCCAAACGATATGCATTTAGATAAAATTCAATCACTGCACTATACTCTGCAATGTTATTTATTGTTTGACTAAGACTTACCCCATGCATGGACACTAACTCATCAGAGGGTGAATAGATAACCCAAGATGCGGAAGAAATGTTCTGTGTACTACGACAAGTACCATCAGCAAAACCAATGTAGGTTTGAAGAGACATTGACATCTGCAATATTAAGAGTAACACCCAGATAAGCAGGAATAGTGATAAGAGCACACTCTAAACTAGGCATGCTTTTCTAATCTAAGACACACCAACTATAAAGAAAATAATCTAAAAATATCCACTCAGAATTTAAGCATAATATCTCTTTAGATAAATCCCATTTCTGGGTTTATCTAAGGAGACCCCGTAAAAATCTATCAGTTCATAGGCCCCTTTTTCCAGCTTTCTCTTAACAATATAAGGACCATGCCACATAGGTACAAATTTTTCAGCCCCTATTTTATCATTTTCTTGATCATATACTAAAACTAGGTCTCCTTATGAAAATTTACGAGGTGTAACATTTCTGTCATACTAAGATTTTATTCACTTTTCATGAGCCTCATTTGCTAATACAACAGTGCGTCGATTCTCATCTAGCTGAGCTAAGCACAAAAAAAGTTTCTCCTCTTTAGAAGTAGCTGGGAGTAATTCTATGGCTAATTTTAATGATAGAATTTCACATTCAATAGGTAACACAGCTTCCAAACCATAAACTAGTTGAAAAGGAGTGAAACTAGTTGATGTTTTTACTGAGGTCCGATATGCCCAAAGTGCTGAAAATAACATGGAATGCCAATTCGACTTATGAATACCAATGATTATTTTAATAATAGTGACTAAAACTTTATTGATAGCTTCAACCAGACCATTAGCCTGTAGGTAAGATGGAGTAGAACTATCGTGGCGTAGGCCAAGTTGATCTGTCAGTTCAGTCATCATGATATTTCAAAAATGACTTCCACAATCCGTAATGATAGCTTGAGGAACACCGAATCTAGCAATTACATGATTGAATATGAAAGTTGCAGCAGTATTTTTGTAAGACAAAAATGTACACATCGCTTCCACCCACTTATTAAAATAATCTACCACTAGGATTATATAAGCATGCCCCTCAGCCGAGTGCAGGTTACATGTAATAAAGTCAATACCCCAATTTGCGAAAGGACCGACAAAAATTATAGGGTGAAGAGGAGTGGGTGGTGCATGCATTTTACGATCAAAGACCTAACAATTGTGGCATTTTCGGAGTGCATAGATACAATATTTGAATAAGGACGACCAAAAATAACCAGCGCGCAATATCTTTTGGGTTGTGGCATACCCAGACATATGACCGCCACATGCTCTAGAATGGCAGTCATTCAAAACCTTCTCATCTTCTTCATGAGTAAGACAGCGTCAGAAAATATAATCTGCTCCATGACGATAGAGTGTATCACCAATAATATTGTATTGTTGGGATTGGAAATGTATTTTCTGTCACTGAGATAGGGAGATTTTAGGCTGAAAATATTGGGTTTGGAAATAAAAAATAATATCCACATACGAAGGATCAAAATTACTGATAAGAAACAAGGATTTGTCCACAATGGGCAGCTCTGCCATAGTTTCAGTATCAGTAGAGGGGAAATCACACATCAGTTCAGCAAAAACCAAAGACTTCTTTGCCTTGGATTTTTCAAATTCCTGCAGGATAACTATCCATTTGGAATACTTTCCCCCTAGTAGTTGTTTGGTCAAGATATACATCATGGGGTTACAGTCATAAATCATTGTGGTTTTTCATAATAAAATGTAGTGACGAAATGTTTGGACAACTTGGACAGCTGCCAAGGCCAATTTCTCCACATGTGAATATTTTATCTAAGTTGGATGCAAATTTCGACTAAGATAGTAAATCAAATTTTCATTGTTGAATTCATCTTCTTGAACTAGAACCATCCCAATGGTGGAATGAGAAGCGGCGAGGTACAAAAAATAATCCCAGTTGTAATTGGGAGGATGTAGTAACGGTGCATGGGTCAAAGTGTATTTAAGTGCATCAAAAGATCGATTAGCGATCTCATCCCAATGGAATGGAACATCTTGTTTTAACAACCTGGTAAAACCCTTTGTTAACTCGGCGTGGTTATGAATGAAACGACGTAAAAGGTTTTCTTTCCCCTGCAAACTTTGGTGTTGGCACAAAGTCGAAGGAGGAGGTAGATTGAAAATAGCTTCAACCTTCGACGGATGAACACGAATGCTTGCTTTGGAAATGAAAAATCTAAGTAAGTGACCCAATTCTACACAGAAAACACATTTGAGTGGATTTAGCAGAATTCAATAATGCCTACATCTCATAAATATAGCTCATAAATGAGTGAGATGATCGGCCCTGCGCGATGAATGGGCAGGTAAATCATCGAGATAAGGCTGCACAATGTGCTTGATGTCATGAAATGCGTAAGACATTGCCCGTTGAAAATTTGCCCCAACGTTATTCAATCCAAAGGGTAGTTTGAAATAATCAAATGTTCCCCACAGACAAATGAAAGTTGTTTTCGGTTGATCAGCAGGGAGTATGTTTATTTGATTGTAGCCAGAAAAACCATCCATAAAGGAGGACATTTCACTACCGACACAATCATCAATAATTTGATCGATATAGGGGGTTGGGTAATTGTCTTTAGGACAAGCTCATTTAATATCCCTATAGTCGATACATACTTTTATTGTTCCTTGTTTTTTGTTGATAGGGAAAATATTTGATACCCAATTGGTTAAAGGAATTGGATAAATGAAACCTATGCGAATTAGTTTCTCTACTTTGGCTTTGATAGCAGCAGCTTTTCTCAGATGTATTTGATGTAAGCATTGTCGGATAGGTTTAGCATCTGGGTAAGTCTTAATTTCATGGACAACAATTGATGGATCGATTCCTGGCATTTCTTCATATGACTAGGCAAACACATCATGAAATTCTTGAAATAGGGCTTTATAAGTTTGGATTTCATCGTCCGTACAGGAAGCACCTATATGAATGTTTTTAATAATTCCTGGCTTAATTGAAATGTCAAGAGGAACCGTTCTAGAGATATTTTCCAAATTTAACTTAGAATCAGAATGTTGGAATGGATTATGTGGTTCTTTGACATAATCAGTAGAAAAAATAGAAGAGAAATCATTTTCAAAATGATCTAACTTAGGTAAAAGTGAAGATCGGTGATGTAGATATTCCCATGGTAAATCATCAACAGACAACAGTTCAAAAATATGTTCATCAGTATGAACAAGATCAGGAAATGTTGTTGTAGCTGAGCTAGATATAGAAAGTGATTCCTCGTGGATCACATTCATTGGATCAGCTTCGGTTGAAAAAGGATCAGAAAACAACTATACAACCTAATATGCAAGTTCAAAGGGACTCAAAGGCATTGTTCCATCAAATGAATCCACCTCGGAATCGAAAGGTATGATCCAAGGATCATCAAAAGCAATAGTATTTGATAAAATCATATGAATATTTGCAATATGTGGCAATACGTTAGGAGGAGGAAAGGAAAATATTCCCTATAAACTAGAATCTTTAATCAAACCTACACCGACATCTTTGTAAGGGATAGTCGTTTTACCAATGTGCTGAATACTATCTGTAGAGGCTAGATCGAATAAGAAATAAGTTAACTGGTCTATTGTAATGATCTTTCCTTTATGTGGAAACTTGATAAGCCGAAAGACCGATGAAACAACAAAATTCATAGCATAAGACCAACTGCAACCCAGGAGAAGGTTGTAATTTAGAGGGGCATCAATCACTTCCACATCTAGATTTATGGTTTTTCCTTCTACCTCTATAGGTAAATTCTACAAAATACCAAAAGGATGGAACCCTCGGCTGTCAAAAGCTTTTATAATCATTGGAGATTTATTGAGTGTGGGAGAACCGAGTGATTTCCAACACTGGATCAACATAATACACGTAGAAGCCCCTTCATAAATCACAGTCTAAAAGACCGATCTGTTTTTGAATAATACTGGAATCTGGAAAGCCATTTGATGGGGTAGGCAGGGTTTACTATTCTCTAAATCGAAGATTATTAGGTTCGAATCCTGAATATCGACAACTCCTATGGTAGACAATAGTAATTTACGCTGTGTTAGGCATGATTGTAGCACTTCCAAAGCCGACATTGCTGAAGGGGAAATAGCTAAGTCCTCAAAAATTTTGTAATTCTGAGCAGCTCTCACTTGTGGATTGAAAGATGATTTATGAAGTACACCTTTAGCAGGCAGTTTGATTACTAAGTTTTAGTTTTATTTCTCAATCTGTAGCGGATCAGAAATGGGAGGAGGTGTAGTTGGTGTGTTTGAATTAGAAGATTCTGCTTCTTTACCATAAATAGGATTTTCACTACCATAATCTTGCGATCGCGTCGCAATCCTGACATGAGACATCATCATAATGGGCTATTTTGAGGCGTTCGAGGTAGAACTAATCATCTTACTATCTTGAGTAGGAAAAGGATCCTTCAAGACATCAAGCGTTTGAGAACCTTTAACGAATTTCGAAACCTCTGCTCGATGTGGGCATTCTTTGGTAAAATGATCCTCATCGCAAATGAAACAAGGATAGCGAGGTTTGCGTTTTTGGTCAGTAGATTCATTTTTATCTGTTTTATCTTTTGAATTTTGTTTATTTTTATTCTTCCCCTTCTTTTTACTGCCATATTTAGATTTGGTCATAGTTGACTCTACGACATGGATGTTAGCAGAAACTTCAGCGGAAGAATCTCTTTTCGGGGAATCAGGTAAAGTTATTATAGGAGAAGAATTATTTGAAGATTTCTTCTTGCTTTTAGTACTAACTGAACCAATCATACCATCAATGGCATGAGACCCTGAAGGAGCTGTAGTTATTTGATCATGTTTTAGAATATCAGGGATTTTTTCATGTAAAGTACTTGACTGCGTATAAACGAGGTCAAGGTACTGAGCCTGAGAAATGAGTTTCTCCTCAGTAAAAACTCCTCCCTTAGCTACATATTTAGTGATTTTGGGTAATAATGACTAAATGAACCATTCCGCCAAAATTTTATCCAGAACGAAAACTTTCACTAAAAACCTTCTACGTTGCCATTCGTGAAAAAGAAAAGAAATATATGTAGACGTGAATTGTTTTAGTGAAGTTAAAAGTTTCGTTCCATTGTCGTACTTGACAGGTAACTAAAAATGAGTTAAGAAAGCAGTTTCTAACTGATTGAAATTATTAAAAGAGCCTCGTGGTAACTCAATGTACCATTTGGCGGCAAGACCAATAAGAGTTCATTGAAAAAGACGTAACTGAATTGAATAATCAATTATCGAATTAGACGCACACTAAAGGTGATAAGTCATAACGTAATTTTACGAATCCTCTCCTAACTTACCCTCGAATTTCGGTATATCATTGTGCAACTTATGTGGCATTGGCAACCAATACATAACATAGTAAATCAATTCATTCATAAGGCGTGAAAAATCAGGTAAATCCAAAGTTGCAATAAATGGTAACTGATGGTTAGGGTTGCGAAAACCTTGAGTAATAAGACCAATTCCGAGAGGAGTATATCCAATATATCTTGGAATCGGATTTTCATTAGGAATGGTATAACCTCCCAGGAAACCAGGATTCACCAGACCAAACTTGGGTTGTTGAGGCTGTTGATAAGTATAGTTAGGATACGGTTGATACTGATAAACTGGGTTTTGTGCAATGATACCAAATTGATATTGTCCCTTGTACGGTTGATATGTGAATTGCGGTTGAATTGTGACAATCATACTTTTACCGGCTTGTCTTGTAGGCATCTGGACCGAAGTCTGAACTGTAGGTCCTGACGGGGGTACAGAGACTTGAGGAATTTTCATGGATGCAAGGATAGAAGAAACCGGAGCTACATATACTCCAGAAACAGGTGTTATAGGTTGAATAGATGCTGCAGTAGTTACACTAGTTTGAGGCGGAGTCTAAGGTGTATTAGGCCTAGGCTGTTGAATAGAACCAAGTGCAGGGATTTGAATAGTAGGCTGGACAGGTTGCTGGGTTGGACGAGAAACCAAAGGCTGTCCAAGTTGATTAGGTAATGGCACATTAGGTTGCATAGTCTGTTGAATTTGGGATGGATCCCACACCATGTTAATTCTGGGGAATTCTCCCGTAGAAGGTTGTGCATATGAAGGACCATAGCTTGGTTAAACATAGGGTTGATAATTAAGTGGTAAATTTCCAACTCCTTGTACAAATGATTGACCAAAAGGAGGTTGAAAACCTTGAGTTGGGTACTGGCCTTGAGGTTGATAACCCTGAGGCATGTACTGAATCTGGGGTTGATAAGGACCCTAAGGAATATACTGAGTTTGGGGTTGAGATTGGGGTATGTATTGTCCTGAAGGTTGATAATCTTAAGGTATGTACTATCCTTGAGGTTGTTCTCCAAAATAATATTGTCCTACAGTTTGTCCTGGGAAAAAATTACCTTGAAATTGCCCCCCAGGTGGTAACTGACTGCATTGAGGTTGCCCCCCAGACGGTAACTGACCACCTTGAGGTTTCCCCCCAAGTGGTAACTAACCACCGTGAGGTTTCCCACCAGGCGGTAAATGACCACCTTGAGGTTGAGGATTCAGAATATTACCAGGCATCATAAAGATTGGCTCTACGTTTGACGTTTCAGTTTTAATTCCATTAATACAAGATGATAACACTTGTTCAGTCGGTCGAGGAGTTTCTACTGAGAAAGTACCAGAAAGTTCCTGGTACCCTAAAGGAATAGAAGGACCACCATATAAAAATGTTTCTAGTGATTGGGAAAGCATAGATGACTCTCCTGCCATGAAAGATGAAGGATAATAACCTCTAGGTGTAGGATGAAAAGGAATTCGAGGTGGTGAAAAACTAAGACCTTAGTTTTCTAAAAAATATGTTAAGGATAAATACCAAGCATCACACCTAAAAGGACTATAGAATATGTATTCACGCTCCTTAAGATTCAAATTCTATTGGTTTCTGGGAAGAGTTACGTCTTCGTCTGGACAGACAAGTTCTTCAATAGATATGAGCTCAGAAGGAAGATTTTTTAGTAATGATATTTCTTACTGTAGGTGAACCAGGATCACTAGAAGTTGGAGTAACAAATCCTGAGGATGGTTCCAAAATAGTAGGTTCAGTGTCAGGCTCAGAAATTTCAGGTTCTTCAGCAAATTCACTGGAAGGAGAAATACTACCAGTAACTTCGGAAACTAAAATTGGCTCTTGAATATACTTTGTTGTTGGTATTTGATGATCAGGATGAACAATTATAGATGAAATTCCAGTTTCTGTTGATCTAATTCTACTATCAGTAGGTGATACTAGAGCTCGCAGCCCTTCAAGTTTACTTGGTGTATACTCAGGGGGCTTCCCCTGAAGTCTTCGGGACTGTCTTGGTAATTATGCCACGATTGAATATTAATTAACCACATGAAAACAAAGAAAATTTCAATAAAAAAACATAAAGTCTCTAAAGGAAAAAATAGCTCAATCACACACCTAAAAATCTAAGAGTTAAAACCACACACAAACAGTAACTTCCCGTAGTAAAAATAACTAGTTGGTGATGAAATCCAACTTAGTAAAAGTTTAATACAGAAAGGGTGGTTGGAAATGTTACCTCGAAAACCTAATTAATGAAACAGATGGGCACAAGTTTCTTCACGAACCATCTCGAGTGAAGAGAACCCCCCAAAGAGTCCAAGTGAGTGTAGTCGATGTCTGCTCTAGGTACAGTGAGATCTTTCCTTCATCGTCACCTTAGGAAATAATCTTAAGTTTATAGAGACTAAGGTTACCAACAATAATAAATACAACTGGGGGAACATTCTACGATATGATTCTACGCGCAAGGGTAGAGTAACAAACCTTAATCCCCTTGAAGGATCCTCGACATGGTTAATCCAAGGTTTACCAACAAGTGACCCTAAGCTCCTCAACAATGGTTAATCAGAGGTTTAATGTTTTTAATGCACGTAGATCTTCTATCTTTCCCAATGAAACATAATTGATTTTCTCAAAGGTTCGGACATGACCTCGTGATTAACTCCTTTAAGAGAAGATTCCCAGATTATACCAATTACAAATGGATTTATTTCCTACCGGAAGATTTATCTACTTGTTTTTTTTTACTATCTTGGAGAGTTAATTACATCCTACTCCAAGGTACTAGCCTAAGCTATATTGGTGATAAGAGCCCTAGAAATAGAAAAAAATACTAGTTCAATTTGAATTAAGCGTTGTTTTTATGGCTGTTCTTTAAGTCAATAGGTATGGAAATGAAACTTTGATGGTGTGAAGACTCGGACTTCCAAACACACTAAAAAAATGCACCTAAAATGATAAGAAATTCGTTTTTCTTTCAATGAAGTCTAGCTAAAGAAAGAGTTCGAGAAATGCAATATCTTAAGAGACAATTCTTTCTCTGAACATGAAGAATAAATGAATGAAAATATTTTTTTTTAATAAGAAATCAAAACGAGACAAACAATCAATGCTCACAATAAATCCATTTCACTTTCAAGACTCAAAACTACAAAAAAAAGAAAAAAAAACTTTCAAAAGAGATCTACAAGTTCTAAAAAAGCAATCAAAACTATGAAAACTAATTTTGATGTCTAGAAAACATTGAAAATCTATTTGAATAAAAGCTTCAATTTCTTTTTTGAGAATTTTTTGCTTAGTTGTTCAGTAAACTAAGGATTCATTTGCATAGAATAACAAATGAATCAAAAAACATCCAGATATGTTTTCTTTTGTAAAAATGAAATTCAGAACTTATAACAAAGTTTGTTCAAATATTTGCAAAGAGAAAACTAGATCTATTCCTAAAAAAGGATGGATTTTGCAACCAACTCAGACTCATCAAGAAGACAAAAACACACTAGTGTGATCTAAGGTATTTCAAGCTTCTGATCTTTGAGTCACTACATAGACAAAGTGAAAACCAATCCAAGTATGCAAAACTTCTAGAAAATCAGCCAAAACAAAAATACTATTGGAACTCGCTCACAAGAGGTTTTTGATAGGAAAGACAGTTCTGGGCAGACACTAAGAGTCCTAAAACAATATAAACTTAAACTGGAAGAAGAAATATGAAGATTTTCAAAAAAATTAACAGGGTGCACAGGCCCCAGAAGTAACAGGTGCATTCCTGCACTGGTTACTCAAGGAAAGTGCGGAAATTCCCACACTGTGTATGAAGATAAAGTGCAGTCCCTAGAAAAGTTCAAGAAAAACTCAAAATAATTCAAACCTTTTCAAAGAAAAGTAAACCTAAGCTACTTAGGGAAGTATACGTCAATCAAAAACTAGAAAAAATCATTTTCTCAAGCCAAGAGAAAGGAAAACCAAAAATCCAAACTTTTTCCCCAACAGAGTTGCCAATTTGTTGGCCGGATAAATCGATCTTGTGGACAATATCGATCTCCCTAGTATCAGAAGATATTCTAGCAACAAATAGACAATTAAATATATCTTTCTCTAGAAATATAATGATTTAGAAGTAAATGCTTCAAAGGTGTTAAGATCCTACCTCGATCCAAAGCTTGTTTGTACTAGTCTTCCTTCAGTCGCCCGAAACAGTTATCTTTGAAGACCTGCATTCACAAACAAGAAAACATAAAATAGCAGCTGCATAGCAAATATGCATAAATCATATCCATTATGATGATCAAGGAATCCATAAAATAAACAATCAGATGATAGCTTATTGAGAAAATCAAACTTATTTGTATTAATTTTCAAATAGTATAAGAACCTTACAACCTTTTTAGCCTTGATGTTGAACAGGTCCTCCGGGGTTCAAAGAAGGAATTTCCTCTACTCTGACAGGTCTTGCACTCATTTAACCGAGATACATATAGGTATGTAATCCTTCCTCATAAAATCTCAGCTTAAGGAGTCTAAGTTCCAACAACACTTTACCTCAAATAACACTAAAGCTTGAACTCCCTTTGAGGCTTCCCAAGGCCTCTTTTTACATTGCAAAATAGGAGGTTACAGTTCCAACTATGAAGTGATAAATTCCTCCTTCAAAGGAATAACCTCTTCACATCAAGGGGTTAGCTCCTTAAGGTAAGAGATACATGAACCTGAAAAGAGCAGTTCTGCCACCACAGGCTTCCTTCCAGAGGCTTCTAGAAATTACTTAAAGTGAGATTTTGAGTTTACTTACACCTTTTTAATCTTTTACAGGGGTCCGCACCCTTAACACAGAGAAAGTGTTGTCAGGTTCACAAGAGACATGACCATTAGGTGCGGGACTACAGGTAAGACAAAGAGAAAGTGCGATACTAGAGTTTTAGAGATTTTTGAGATATTTCTCTTATTTTTTGAGGCTTGACATGAGGAACTGATGCTTTTAGACTTGCAAAGGAAAGTATGAGTGATAATGAGCTCATACAGATAGCATAATTTCGAAGTGACAATTTTCAGTGAAACAACATTGAGCACCTGATCAATGATATAGCCAATTAGCAATATTTATGCGTGATTCTTACCCACCCGGGATTTGAGGTTTCCTTCATAAATTGGGTATTGGGTAGTATGTCTCCAATTTCCTTTTCAATCCTCATTAATGGGTTGGCCTCTCCCTTATTCTATGCACAGTGTGAGCTTTGTTGAGAATACCCTCTCCCCTATGTTGATTGTACTAGTGGTTGAAGGCCTTTTTAGGCTTGTATCAAAGGTAAAAAGAAGATTATCCCTGAAAGGAGTTGTGGTAGATAAAGTCCTAGAAATCACTTATTTTCATTTTGTAGAAAAAATAATAATTTTCAGTAATATCTCTAGGTGACACACAAATACAATCAATTCAACTTTACAACTCTTCCAGAAAGCCACATGAAGGCAAGTTAATATTATCCAATCAACCAGGGAAAATTTTAAGGTTGGAAATTTATATTAAAGTTTAGCAACCTTGGTGAATCCCACTAGTCCATAATATGCAATTGGTAAAATGTTCGGAGATATTTTTATGAAAATATTCAAATTTCTAATAATTTTATATAGTCTCTATATTATTTTTTTGCAATTTTTAGGGTAAAATAATCTCATACTATCAAATTTGGGCGAATCATTTTTAGAAAAAATGGAAATAAGAGAATCTTTTTTTCGATAAAGTATAGAAATTAGCCCACCTATGAATATTAGCCCCTAAATTTTCCCTTGAAATCAACCATTTCCCATATTTCTATGTCCAACACTGTCATGAATTATATAAATGCTCTCTTTTCTCTTCATATTAGTCTATTTAATGATGGTTTAAAATATCTAGGCTTTCATCTCAATCCAAGCTATTATCAGAACATAGATAAGCACTAGTTAGTAACAAGATTTGAAAATAGGCTAAAATTATTGAGCCGAATATGGCTTTTGAGAGTTGGGCGATTAGTGTTCGAAACCATCCATGTTTATTGGATGTATCTATCATGGATCTTGAAAGGAATATTTTACAAAGTGAACAAATTATGTTCTCAATTTCTCTTAGAAATAACCAACGAAGATTATCTTCTCTCATGGGTGATATGGGAAAAAATTGTTGTCCCAAAAGGTTGGAGAGGATGGGGGTTAAGCAATATCCCCTCTTTTGTGAAATTGTTGCCAGTTAATTTTTGTTGGAGGCGTCTCTCTACAAATATTTTGTGGAACATAATGGTTCATAACAAGTATATTGTTATGGATAGAGTTTAGGAGTGGATAAACTATCCTATCATGTAGAGAAAAAATTTCTTGATTATTCGGAAATATTTCTTATCGTTATTCTCTATGGTTGAACAAGGCCTCTCCTGGAAGGTGAGGAAAGGGGAAAAAATGAGGATATGTATGGACCCCTCAGTCAGATGTAGAGGAAACTATTGTCTCCCACTAGATATGGTGAATGTTCTCAATAGAAATGAAAATTATACTATAAACTAAGTTCCAGATAACCCACTAACAACAATGTGAGCCCAAGGTTGGTCCTTTATAGATAAGTTGAACACTATAACAAAATGAGAGGGAGATGGTGACAATTATAAAACAAACGTTAATATTTACTATGTCTAGCTTACTTATAGAGAAGAATATTTGAGATGGGTTTTGTCTCCTTTTTGGGATTACAAACCCAAATTGGGCTTAACCACTTAATTAGTGCTAGCATGCCATGGGTGTAGGTTTGGTGGTGGAAAAAATTATGGAAATTAAAGTTACACGCAAATTCTCTCATGTTTATGTGGTTCCTCATTTAAAAAATGTTCCCACTTCATACAATATCTACGAGTTTCATTAGGAAGGGCCTATATGGTAGCCTCTATACAAAAATGGGAAAGAAATTGTTGGCCACTTGTTTCTTTTATTCCCTTTCACAAAGTAAATATGGGTCGACTACCAGAGGAGCCTAACCTTAGGCATTCAGTGGAAAGGGGAGACCCTAATGGAATCATGGAGTAGTTGGTGCCATGATCTAGCTTCAAAATGTTGCAAAAATACCCCCCATTAATTTGTTAGGGGGTTTGTATTTCCAAGAAGAAGACCATTTTTAGGGAAAAATATCCTCTACAGATAAAATTTCCTCTCAAACAATTTCCTTTCGTCCCAATAAGGATTCTACTCCTCCTCATTATTTGATCACACATGAACATGTAGTCTCCACTCTTCCATGGACATACTTGGATGGGGCATCACGTGCGGGCGACGACTATGTAAGGGATTTTCTCTTACTTGACAAAAAAATCCTTTAAACTTCAAATGGGCATTGGTAAAGGCACGAACACTCACATAAAACCTTTTTCACTCAAAGTCCTTTTGTTCACACTTGAGAAATAATATTGTTAACTTCAAATAGTTTAATACTCTATCCTCATTATTATTTAGTTCAAGGAGGCACAAAGTTGCCACTTGCAATATTTGCACCCTATATTAGAGGTTATTCTTATTAAAAGGTATTTTGAATATATATCTTGTTGTCCCATTTATAAGGAAAACAACATAGTTGCAAATGCACTATCTAATTAAGGTATTGCATAAGTTTTAAGGACATGGAATATTCATGAACAACTAGACACAAAACAACTGGAATATTTTAATAGGCTTTTCATTAAAGTGGCTGATGGCATACATTAATAAGATTGATAATTTTTATTTTTATTAATTTTCATTTTATTTTTTTTGTTTTGGTAAACATAACATTTGTATATAATCATAATTACATCGTGAGATAATTTGTGAAGTTTTGTGTGCTCAATTTTATGTAATTTAAAATATCGTTTATGAATGATGTATCAAAGATAGTCTTAGTAGGGAATGGTATTTCATGTTACATCGAGAAGAATATATACATAAACAAAATGTATTAGTCATTATGTTTAATGAAAAAATTAAACATTTCTTTTCAAAAGGAAAATAAAAATAAAAACTAATAACCAAATTCTAAAACTCGACTGGTTTTTCTTATTCATCTATCACTTAAATTTTACACTGTACCTTGATAAGCTTACAATCTAGACGTTTGTCGAAATTAATCCTTCTACAGATATTGACATTGATATTCAATGTATTGCGTGGTTATACCATATTTATGGGAGACATTATATGTATAGTTCAAGGGACGCTATAACTCGATATATTAATTTTTCCTTAATGCTTTATATCACTTTATTCACTATTCATTTTTATACAATTATATATCTTCTCTTGAATTTGATATTTAAGTGCTTAAAGATGTCCTCCGTACTGATCACCCGAAACATTTTTATAGTGGTTTGTGATATAAATTAGTTATAATTTATAAATGGAATTATAAATGGAATTTAGAGAGAAGGTCAACACCTTTGTTGGGAAGTATAAATGGAATTTATTCAATGTATGAATAACTTGAATATTAAAAATAATATTTAATAATAATAATAATATTTAATTTACTTAATGTAAATACTATAAGAGAATCATAATAACAAATATATATATATTTAATATAACTAGTTTATAACAAATATATATAATTAATATAAATAGTTCATAAGAAATAAATATAATTAATATAAATACTTCGTAACAAATACATGTATAATTAATATAAATAATTCATAAGAGGTGTGTTCGCTATGAAATTTAATCTTGGTAATGTTGTTGTCTAATTATTATTGACAGTTCAAGTTCATATTAATAAACAAATATATAAATGATAATAAATAGTTTATGAGTCATAGGTTGGTTATTATAGAAATCTATGGGTTATTTCCTTACACTTTAACCATGATTTTGTTTTCTTTACTTTTCTAATTTTTTATCGGTAATAGGTATAATAATTATATCATATTGGAGTGTTTTTACGTAAATAATTTGAATTTTAAATTACAATAAACAAATTATTTACTATTTTACCATTTCTATTTAAAAGAAAAATACATAAATTTTATAATGTTTGATTAAATTTAATATTCTAATTAAATTAATGTAAATTTCTTTTCATCGTACATTTTGTAAATCTATCGTTATTCTAATTATTCTAGATTGATTAAATATTGATAAAAAATAATTAAGATACAAAACTTTGTAAATTTAAAATATTTTAAATTTAAATGAATTTATATTTTTGTGTATAATAATTAACGTATGGTTAGTTATATTGTATATATTATATATTCTAATTTACAAAGCATAAATACCACATCCCTCCTTCATATATTTTTTTATTTTTAAAATAGTATTTAAATTTTAAAAATAAAAATTAAAAAATGGTAGGTAATTGTTAAATGAAAAGATATGTTTCCCATATTAATATAAAGGAAATGTGTAGTTCATTCTTTGCTCAATATGATTTTCACTTATAAAATAATAAATATATTAGTTTAAGAAATATTTCAATACTTGTTAACTTATAATATTTGGAAATATATTAATTTAAAAAATATTTCAATAAAGTTCATCATATCACTTTCAAGAAGTAAATTTGGATGGAGATGATTCTAATCATTTGTTTTGAACGAGTCAAGATAAACTCAATTAACAATATTCAATCTTTATATATATATATAATTTTTATTTTATTTTTAAATAGAAATGCCTTTTTTATAAATTATAAAGAAGATATTAAATTCTTTATCTATTAAATACATAGAGTTGATAGTAAATTAATTAATTAATTAATTTTTTTAAACATGTTATTTCTCTGCTCAAAATGAAGTGAGAGAAGAGCTCCCAATTCACCATAGTTGTGTTAAGTTAAAAGAACAATAAGGTTGGCAATGTGAAATATTTTGAAAATTACATCAGATGTGAGTACATAGGTGGCACACTCTTTCATCCCATTATGTTTTGGGAATTTAACAATGCCTAGTTTTATATGAAGCTCATGAGAATTAATTATAATCTTGGCATTGGTACAAAGAGATAAATTGGAATTAGTATATTTTAAATATTATTCAATTATACAATATATTCTCCTCTTACATAGGTGGCACACTCTTTCATCCCATTATGTTTTGAGAATTTAACAATGCATAGTATTATATGAAGCTCATGAGAATTAATTATAATATTTGCATTGCTCATTTTCCTCTTAAAACTAGTAAATACAAAGAGATAAATTGGAATTAGTATATTTTAAATATTATTCAATTATACAATATATTCTCCTCCTTTACTCCATATTCTAACTAAGACTGAGAATCCTTATGTCACACTTGCTTGAGTTGAATGTTGAGATTTCTACTAGAGTTAGAAGAATTTTTAAGACACCTCTTATAATTCATTATGTATAAATTATTCTTATACATAAGATACCTAGTGACACCCATGTGTTAGATGGGGGGGGGGGGGGGGGAATTGAATTAGTAGGGTAGGGTATATAGTATTTCTTTTAATCTTGAGGTTGTAGGTTATAAACTAGTTTTAGATTTATTCAATCTTCCTCCATGCCTCTCGAGATATACTACAATGCTAAATTTCACATAAATATAAAGTAATAGGAGTGAGAAGAGTCTGAAAGAGGAGCTTATATTTCTCCCAAGTCCAAATATATTCCCACTTACAATTTTTTTCAAACCCATAGTAATATTTCAAACCTCCATTTATCCTTTTCTCAATGTTATAAGTCTAATCGAGTTTATGATGGATGTTAATTCCAATATATTTTTTTGAAGGAAATTTCTCCAAGGATCCATTGTCATAAATGAAAGTATCATAGGGGATATCTTCAGATTTAATTATAATCAATTTAGTTTTGTTGGTATTTATTGCCATGTCCATCTTGAAGCATAAATCATTGAAGATTTTTTATTTCCTTCCAGAATTGTAATTCCTCTTTTAAAAAAAAAAAATATCAGCAACATACAGGAAAATATTTATGATAATACCAGTGAGTGTCAAGACAACACAATTTTCATCTTCCAAACACTCCTATACTTTATCAATGTATATGCCAAAAAGGGTAGGGGATAAGGAACATCATTGCTTGACTCCAATATTGCATTTAATTTCTTTTGACCAACCCTCGATAGTCCTAATATTCACGATAACATTATTGGACAACCTTGTCATACAATCCTCAACACCACAAGAACCATTATCTCTTCTAGCCTCTTCCATAGCTTTGCTATAGGAATGGTGTCATTTTTTTTTAAGTAAAAAGAATCGAAGAAGAGATCAATTTTGTTTTTCTGGAATCCCTTTTCAATTATCAAAATAGTGATAATATGGTCCATGGTTTAATTACATCTCCTAAATATGACTCAGATTTCATCCCTTTTACCATGGCTTTCAAGCTAAATGGTAACCATATTTCCCAAAATCAGCTTGTACATGGCTAAAATGTGGCTAATGATACTATTCTTGTAATTATAAGAAATGTTTCTATCCTCACTCTTAAATATATGCATGATAAGGCTCTTTGTAAAAATATTATGTAATCTGTGATTCACTTCTAAATTAAATAGTTTGTGTGTAGGTGGGATGAGGATAGATTCTCTCATTTTAAATTTTTTTTCTTGATAGGCTTCATTGTCCTTAGATTTTACATTAGACAGTTTTGTAACCCCAAAATCATTGTCTTCCAGAGAAAATTATCATAATGTAAAAGGGAAATCAAAATGGTGTCCATGGTACTAGGGGATTCATAGATGTTTCAAGGTAAATATTCTAGTTCTTCAATTTAGTGTTATGAATAAAAAAATGCTAGGATTAGAAATAGAGAGGTGCAATAATTATTCTTCCTTTCCACTTATATAGTATCTTTTATTTTTTTTAATAATATCTTTGTTCATATTTATCATATACATTTTTAAGGTTTCATTAGGATCACACTAAATGTCCTTTTTAGAAATTTTGCAATCATTATCATAAAAAG
Source organism: Pinus albicaulis (assembly GCA_034641835.2). Taxonomy (NCBI): domain Eukaryota; kingdom Viridiplantae; phylum Streptophyta; class Pinopsida; order Pinales; family Pinaceae; genus Pinus; species Pinus albicaulis. The sequence goes on along the minus strand of CM076578.1, from coordinate 1,503,595,130 downwards.
CGTCAATAATAATACTATTATTTTCATATGACACCTTAGTAGAGAACTCACTAATGGTGGAAAAGAGAATTTTAGTAAAATTATGAAAAAAAAATTCAGTGTTATCCTTATAAGTTAAGATGTGCAAGTCTATACTATAGTAATTTAATAAAAATACCATTTTATTTTTGTCAAAAAGAAATTTAAGGTCTCATTATTATGAGGCATGTGCCTATTTTACATTGCAAATTACAAATTTAAGGATAAAGTTTTGTGATAAGGTTCAAGCTCATGGTAATTTAAGAGGTCAAAGGTTAAAGTTTTGCTGGAAAAAAGGATATCAGATATCACATAAACCATAACACTACTTCGACACATAAACCATGAAAAAAGGATATCAGATATCACATAAAACATAACACTACTTTGAATAAATCGACACCAAACATATTCTTATTTAGGTGTTCAACTTTTTTCTTAAAAAACTAGCTAAATTAATGTCCTCGTCTAGCGAAAGAGCATTATGTTTTGAATCATTACTTAGAAGAATACTTGGTTAGATGGAGTTATAGAATTAATGTCTCCTAAGAAGAGGATATTACCATCATCCCTTAGACTATGAATATCCTTCTCTAAGGAATTATAAAGGAAATTCTTATCTAGATTTTGTTTTATTATAAAAATTAGAGTTGATAAGTGTGAAAAAAAAAATTGTGATATAAATCTTCTTAGTGTTAATTTCAAATAATCCAAATTTAACAATTGATGGTGTTTACGTTATGAATTCGAATGTGAGGAGAGATACTCTTTTTTATATAATAAATTTTTCCTCCAATTCCCAAGAAAAAAACTTTGAAATAATCTTCCAAATTTGAAGTATTTTTCTGAGACATCCCAACTTCCTCTGCAAAATCGAATCCTAGTGGAATGCTTTAATCGAAATTATGAGGATTTTAGTGTTTCAATTTCATGAAAGATTCAAAACTTTGTAGTAAAATAAAATGCAATAGAACATAAACATCTTTGGAAACATCTTCAAGGATAAACAACATCTAGTTCAAGAGATCGAAACAATTCAACAATTCATAATTTTAAAAGGCTACTTAGTAGATTTACAATCCAGATAAGCTTTCAATAAACAAAAACTCAATGAGAGGCTTGTCAAAGAGGAAATTTTATGGAGGCATAAATCTAGAGTTCAGTGGCTTAAACAAGGGGAAAAGAATACCAATTTTTTTCACAAATCCATGGTCAACCAAAGGTGGGAAAAAAATATTTAAACCATACAAAATTCCCACCATAAATGGCTAGAAATTCATGATGATATTTTCAACAATATTATATAAACTATTTCAAATCCATCCTCCCCAAATCTACTTCACACATGAGACCTTTCATAAAGGAAATCCTGAAGAATATCCCAAAATTGGTTTCTAAAGAGAGAAAATCCCTACTAATCAAAGAAATATCATTTCAAGAAGTATAATTTGTTGTAATGGAAATTCCTAAGGGGAAATATCTTGGCCCTAGTGGATTCATATCTAATTTTTTCCAAGCCTATTCGAAAATTATGGGACAATACATATGGAAACTATTAGAAGATTCTCGTCAACTTCCTCCATTCGCATTGCCTTTCATGCCACATTTATTGCTTTGATCCCCAAAACTTCGAATTATAATACAAGTTTTAACTATTTTCCCATTGCTCTATGTAATTTTATCTATAAATTTATCTCAAAAGTCATAGCTAATCAATTTAGGACCCTTCTCTACTATCTAATCTCCCCAAATCATATTCTCTATGTGGAGGTTCATCAAGACAATAAAAACATCATCTTTTCACATGAACACAACCATTCTCTTTAATCCTCCAAGATGCATGACATGCTTATCATGTTTTACTTGTCCAATTCTTTTGACAAGCTTAGCTAACAATTCACTTTTGACACCATAACTTCTTTTGGCATGAATGAGAAATGGATCCATTGTGTAATGGATCTCATCTCCAAGGTATTAATATCCATTTACTAATGGACCTCCTTCTCCCACTTTTATCCCATCCTTAGGCATCAAATAGGTTGATCCCATTCCTCCTTGTATCTTTCATCTAATGGCATATGGTAAAAGTAGAGTATAAAGCATTATCCCCGGGAAGGAAAAATTTGTCTCATCTGCATGGTCAACCCATTATAGTGTTATACTCACCAAAAATTCATTGATAATACCCTCTCAATGGGTATTCCTACTCTCAAAGAGGCCTCCACCTTTATCAACATACTGCTTTTTTTTTGGAGGTATCTGGAATGTCCATCAATTTAACCAAATAAAAAGTATTCTTCTTCAAAGCAGTGGCTACTATTCCAGCTCACATCTCTCATATCATTGGAATTCAATTGGGCTCCGGCCCATTCAAATTCTTGGATGCTCCTCCCACTCTCGGTACTCTAAAACATAAATTTTGGGAGGACCTTCTCTTAAAGTCTAAGTCCAAACTCTCAACCCGGATCTTTCAAGACTTCAACTTTGTAGGAAATATAAATTTTCTCAAATATACTTTTCATTCCCTCCCAAAATATCTCCTTTCATCCATGGCTTCTCCAAAATTAATCATCAGTAATATCTAAAATATCCAACGTTCCTAGTTTCCTAGGACAAAATTTTCCATCCCAAATATAGTGGAGGCCTAAGGCTTCATGATCCCAACATTCTAAGTCAATATCTAAATGCCAAGATATGGATACACTAGATAAAATACCCAGAAGCTCAATGGAGTCATATGTGGAAGAAAAATTATGCCCCTATCATGCTCGCAACTCAAATAATTAGAATGGATTGCTACATACATGGATCTCACATCTAGAACATTACTTGGAAAAATAGGCAATTGATGCAGTGGAATAAATTATAGGAGATATGAAATGGTACTACTACCTTATAATTGGAAGACTCCTAGAATTAATGGCCAAATATTCCAAACAATAATCTCCTTAAAACTAGCAATTCTCACGTCATCTCTCATAATTACACCGAGGTAGCTCACTATTGGGAAATGAAAGCTCGAGTATTTGAATGGAAAAAATGGAAAATTTGCTCTTGTCGGCCCAACATTCTCTCGTATCATGAAGCATATATGTTATATCAAGAGCTAGCTAAAAGGACAATTGAAGTTTAGGATGGGGAGGATATCTTAAGATGGGTATATTGACCTACTTGAAATTTTAACATCTAAGAAGCATGCTAGCTCCTATAAAAAAAATATAAAATGATGTAAATTATGGACAGTCAAGCTCTAGACCAAAATTATATTATTCTTGTGGCTTCTTGCAAGAAATAAAAACCTCACATGGGATAAACTCCAAAAATGTGGCTTCCATGACCCCTCAATCTATCAGTTATGTTTCTACAATAACAAGGATGCTAATGATCTATTCAACAACTAAAATTTTGAGTTTTCCCTCTCATATAAACTTGATACAATATTTAGGGTTATTCACAAACATTTCGAAAACATTATTTCAAATATAGAACATTAGAATTGGCCTTCATTCAAAAATTTTATCCTCAACAAATATTGGAAGCTACTCCCTCGATTCATTTTTAATGGGATATAAGAAAAGAAAGGAATAGGCATATCATCAAAAAATGCCACCTTACTGATCAAATCCACCTGGAAGACCATCCTCAACAAGATAAAAGAAACCATCCATCTTATCTCTTAGTTTGCTCAGAAATAGGATTGTAATCATGTTGACGGTGTTGGATACCACCAGCATACATGGGTTGTTTGTGATGTGAAGTCCCAATTAGACCTCACACTGTTTGAAGTAGGAGCCTCATTCGGGGAATCATCCCAGCCACCATAACACAAAGTTTGATCTTTGTTTCAATGGATAAAATAAGAGATTGTATATATAAACCTTGAATAAGCAAGTAATATGACATTGTGAATTACGAATTGTAGTATGGAAAAGGAAACCTTCCCAAGGGAATACAAAAATTGAGTCTCTAAGAGAAAATTAGTAATACTATCCTAGAAGAGGCACACTAAAGCATGAAAATATTCATTATAAAAATATTTCACATAAAAATATTAAGGAAAATACAACACACATTCAACAAGATAATTACCGAAGTGACCAAAATATTTCAATTTCTCCAGTACATATGAACACAACATATATCTTAAATATCGTAAGAATAGTCTTGAAACATTTGTGATACATCCATGAAAATGTGTTGGATCATAGAGCTTCAATTATAAAGTAAAATATAAAAGTACATCAATTATAATTATGAACACAAATTCCAATAGTGGAACATTAAGTCACTTCTTGCTTACCCAAAGAATATTTTTCTCTCGTATGCCAAGTAGAGAATACAAGACTAGCTCTCCCAAGCTTAAGCCTCCAAAAAGACTTTTTTTTGAGTTATGAGGTTTATTTCATAACAAGAGGAATGACCTTTCATATCCTAATGACTGTTGGATTACCCCATGACACTTGGACTCCTAGTGTATCGTTCGGAATTCTAAATGAATTTTGGTCTTGTATACAATCTTTGTACATACAATACTACGTGAATCTTCAAGTTTGAAATATGACTCTTTTAATTCCACTTACTTTTATTGTAAAATCATTACAATAGTATGTCATGACCTCCACATCATCATATGATGAGACTTGGCATGTCACTATCATCGGTGACTGGGACTTATAATGACTAATGACAGGGACTTTCTCAGGTGGTGACATGATTTCCACTATGTCTTTTCTCATTGTTTATATTTTGATCATGGCAATTTCATCCTCCAAATGATATTCAATCTTTGATTATTTGTGGTGATTCAATCATCTAGTTTCAAGTGTGTTCTTGGTTCTTTCCATTCTTTCTTTATTTATCCTGTTTTCCTAATATTCCTTGTGTGCTTTCCATGGGGTCCCCGAAAGACCTGTTTCTGCAATCACCCATGAAGAGAAACTATTAGCCTAAAAACCTCCTAATATACCCTTTTTTATGCATTTTTTTTGTTTATTAATTTTTGGTGTGCTCAAAAGGGTCAAACGGGATTATGGGTGCATGGACGCTCTTTGAAAGGTTGAAGGGCTGAAGGGGAAATGATTCATGGATTCAACATGCACTAATGCACTCAAGAGATGGAAATTCTCAAGGAAGGGCACATGGTGAAATTCCAAGGATGAAGTGGAAGGCTTCAGGATTCCCAAGGGTGATGTGCTCTCAAGGGAGAGAAAGAGGGTGCTTTCCTTTGAGTTGAAGGAGTGTTCTCAAGGAGGGCACATCTCTTCGAGTCGAAGGAGTGCTCTCAAAGAGGGAACATATCTTCAGGACGAAGGAGTTAAGGAGGGAGAATATACTCATTTCGATGGATTTATCTCAAAGAGGGAACATATCTTCTGGTCGAAGGAATGCTCTAAAGGAGGCCACACCTATTCAAGTCAACATAGTGCACTCAAAGGAAACGAATGAGGGTGCATGGCACAAGTTTGTAGGACAAAGGATGAAGCTTCATGCCTTCAAAGTGGCATAATGCACTCAAGAGATAAAAGAGGGTGCATGGTTAAGTTTTGAAGGCTGAAAGGTGACGCTTCATGCCTTCGGAGAGTGCTCATGCATTTAAGAAACCAAAGAGGGTGCATGGCACGAGCGTGAAGTATGAAGGATGGAGCTTCATGCCTTCAAGGTTAAATAATGAGCTCAAAGCGTCAAGTGGGTGGATGGCACATTGTGGAAGGCTGAAGGGTGGATTTTAGGGCCTTCGAGGTGTGCTCATGCACTCAAGGAGGGTGCATTCATTCAGATCAAAGGGTGATCCCAAGGAGGACTTGGATTTGGGGGGCACCGTTCAAAACAAGGAAGGGGATTCTTGCTTTGGGAGAGGCGCACCCAACTCTCAAGGAGAGTGCAGGGTTCACTTATGAAAAATGAAGGGTCTCCTATCAAGGATTAATTATGTGCTCATGTGCACTTATCATTAATGAGTTAATTTTTCAATCGAAATTTGTCTAAACCTAGATGATAAGACAAGGGGTGAACATGATGAGTTCTAGGCATAAAAACACATGCGACACATACAAACTGATCAAGATAATTAAGAAAATATTTATCAACAATGAATATACATCAAAACACTACTTTATACACATTCTGCAAGTATAACGAGTGATGTGTGTGTGACTACCACCCGAAAGTGTCGTTTTACAACATAAATATGTTGTGACTATGAAATGCACCTAAATATGTTCTAATAAATGCGAAGATACTTGATATCATTTAATAATACTTATGACATACAAATCAACATGAAACGACATTTGATGAATGAGGCAACACTTGAGATGACAATGAAGTATGCTCCAAAATTCTAAATGTAGTTAAAATTTTGGAGGGTTTTGTAGCAGTGACAACACTTGGAAAAACACTGGGTGAATTTTAGCTTCTCTATTTGAGAAAAGTTTCCAGTTAAGGGTTAGAACTTCAGGAATAATTTATTATCCTAAGTTACACTTTCAACCTATTTTTATACATAGCATCTTAACATTCTCTACTTTGTCAAAACACATACAAAAGACACACTATATCACAATTTTTTCGATATGAGAAAGGGTAGTCTACACAACGGTTTTATGATTTTCATAGTATGAGTTTTCATCTATAGTATTTCTCCATTTCTATCAGGCCCAAATACTATCCCAACAGAGTCACTTCGAGAGAACAAATATTGCTTCACTGCCAATGAGCCTGGATATTACCCTGAAAAATTTTCTTGCTTCACCTCCTTGTACAAGAAGCTTTTCTCTTATTCTGCCCATTATTTATTTAACTAATAGATTGTGCATCGACACTTATAGTTTTCAACAAGCAGATGAGGGACCCCTAATTATTCAGAGTGGAAGAGGTTTCTCCTTCAAATAAGTATTTTAATACCTCTAATATTTATTTTCTTGATTTAGATTTTCCCCTTATCCTTTCTCTACGATATTGGACAAGCGTTAGCATACATTTATATTTATGCCAAGTGGAGTAGTTTAGATAATATCATAAGCTTGGATATAATAGGTTCCGTAAAGGTTATCCTATTGGATGAATTTTATTTTCCATATCGACTTAACTCAACCTATGGAATTTTCCCAAATGAAGAAGGACGACAACATAAATCCAATCATTATGGTTGTCACACTTTTCTTTTATTCCATGAAAGAAGTCCCTTTTTAGCCATGAATTTTTCACATAAGGTCTTATTTATCAAACATAAAAGAAAAGACATACAAAACCAAAAGAAAAACAAGAGACAAAGGAAATGTCAATTGAAGCAAAAACATCACAAAAAAATAAAACAAATGCAGAGTATAGATGGAGACAAGGAATGAAGGTGGATGCAATGCAAAGGAAACTAAATGTGACTAAACATAATCCTAAATAAACCAGCTACAAGATCAAGGCTATGTGTAATGACATTTCCAATGAATATAGCGCAATTTCTCCCAACCTGCAATCACAAAGATATAGGAAATGAAAAACAATATATGATAATGTGCATTAGAAAAGATAACAAATTTAATATCTTGCACAACAAATATACGATATATTTAAAAGAAATAAATATGTGTCATACCACCTGAATTTGCTTAACCTACCACCTTACCTTTTTTATAAGAACATATATCATACAAACCTCTATAAATCCCTTTGAAAGCACCTCCACTTATGTTATATTTTTTACAATACAGGGAAAATACCCTCTAGATGAGGTTATAAGGGAGGATTTTAGTGTTATAAAATTGGCCAAAATTGTCAAAAAAACATTTTCTACATCATCCAGTTTTTGTGACGGAGGTTTTGGTGGAGCTTTTAACAAAATTTCAACACAACTAAAAAACTGGGCGAGTAGAGGTTATTACAGATATTTTTTTTTAATTAGTGCACTACTAAGGTGTCAACGCACCGGTGCATTTCATCAAGACGGTTGACCCGGGGCCATTGAAGGTGCATGCACCAAGACGTAAAGGTATAAAACACACCGGGCACAATATAGGTGATACAATTCATGTGGCCTTTCTAATTGGTATTGGAATTTGTGTAGTGTCCATAGGTCATATCAATGCACTGATGCACAGTATCAGAAAAATGCACTAATTTTTCAAATTCGTATTTGTATTTGTACGGTGCCCATAGGTTGTACAAACACACCGGTGTGTAGTCTCAGATAAATGCACAAGTGCGCAGTATCACACAAATGCACCAAGATTTATAGTTTGTATTGGTATTTTTGCGGTGCCCATAGGCCATATAAATATGTCGTTGTGTTATATCATACAAAAGCACTGGTGTACGGTAACTAACATGCACTAGTGTTCATTTTTTATTTTTTAGAAACATTGACCTGTGACAGTGTAATTATTGTCTTTTTTAAAAATCCATTATTCATCAAAATTCAACACATCTTATGACAGTATTCATATTATTTAATTTTTTTTTAATGCATTTGAATGTGATGTTTGGATTAATTTGTTATATCATATCATAATTATTGTGATTTTTAAAAAATCATTATTCATCAAAAGACGACACATATCTTATAACAGTATTCATATCAATTAAATTTTTATTAGTGCATTTTAATGTGATGTTTGGATTAATTTGTTATATTATATCATCATATTTCATATCTCTTCATTATAATAATTAATCATCCATAAATTTAATCATTGGTGTTACGTTTCATAGCGACAATGTAGAACACAATAGAATAAATTAAAACACACACACACACACACACACACACACATATATATATATATATATATGAATAAGACAGTATTTATCATACAAAATGTGACAGTTATTGGTATCCCTTTGTCTTTCAGTTCTGACACTATGACCATTACATTAAACAAAATGTTTGATTTCACAGACAAATATTTCAAAAAATACAACGCCTTTCTTTGATATCCAAACATAATGATCATCATTCCTCACTTGAACTGTTGTCACTGCTCAAGCTATTTCCATGACTTGGGTTATTTTCAGGAATGTTTTGTTCATAGTGTTGTCTGTTTTCTTCTTCTTCACCTTCCATATACAAATATAAAAATAAAATCTAATGAGTGTATATATATTGGTGAGAATAGTGAAAATTGCAATATTAAATAATATACATCAATGTAAATCGACAAGAAATAATGTACCATAGCAACAATTGAGTCATAAACTATACAAATTATTTCAAAACCATGTACTATGCCATCTTTCAAGATTTCATCTATTGGCGCAGTTCCATACTTTGTTTCCTGCAAGTTTTATACCCCATAAAAAATCATATATTTAATATAAAATATTTTTTTGTTCTATTAATTATAGACAGAGGTAAGTAAAACAAGGTCGATAGATGCTTACAAATTCCACAATTAATTTATGATATGCCAACATATACTCACAAATCATATTTAACCCAATGTCAATCAATTCGTTTGATGGTTCTTCTTTGTATGTTAGCACATATTTGAAGACATTCAATGATGATTTTTATAAAAAAACTTAAAATATACAAAAATGAAATCTAGTTAAGTTGTTATAAGGAAGTAACAATTGCTCAAAACTTAGGTATCAACCCTTTTCTTCCTTTTCGTCCTGTTTTATGCGCTAAATGGGTTCCATTTTCTTTTCTTTTCTGCAAGAAAATACTTGAAAGTTAATATTTAATGCTAAATTGTGTATTTATTATACCTAATGAAAAAAAATTTCGATGATTACATATTACATTTGAAACATGTTGTTGTTGATATGGCTCCTCCTGCGATGCAATTTTGTCCATTTCTTTGACCATATCATTTTACACCTTTTTGGACATTCCTACTAGCATATTTATGATATTAGCTCATTCATATTTTGAGATTTTCATAATCTTCCTGAAAATGTAACATGACAATAAATTATTTAATTTTTATATTGATAAATGAAAAGTAAATATAAAAAAGTGATATTTATAAATAATTCTAGAAAAAAATTTAAAGGAATATTATTTTTTCATTCCTTTTTTTTGTTGTTGTACATTTTTGCAATTAAACGTATGACATGTCTCATTGACCAATTCTCTAGAAACTCTTCCTTTATTTTAGATATAATTTTGTTCTCTGAATCATTGGATTCATTTTTGTATTGTAAGTGGAAAGAACATCTACACATTTGTTCCACTAGATCCCTCAAACTTTTGTAAAAGTTCCCCCATCCCCCCCCCCCCCCTGGTTAACCTCCAGCAAAACTCCGTATGAGCTAAGGAGAAATTCATTTTCATTTCCATGTTCTATTTCTATTTTCTTTTCTTAGAACAACATTCCTTTTTTGATTTGTTGGTCCCTGTAGAACATTAAATAGATGTGAATTAATAGATTGTTTGAAACATGTTATCTAATAATTTTAAGTATGTTATTAATGAAAAATAAAAAAAGAAACTCATGTTGGAACGATAGTATTTTTTCATTCACCTCATTCATCCTTTTGCAATTTTTCCATCAAGCTTTTATGCACTTCTTGTCCTAGATCATAAATAATCTTATCGAGCTTCATCATTTTTTGGATGTGCATGATATATAGTAAATAATACATATTAGTTAAACTTACTTATAGTTCAAAAATAACATTTTTTGTAAAAATTTACAAAGAACTTGCCTTTTTTGATTTTCTTGATGTGCTATCAGTATTTTTATTACTTGATCTATTGTTAGCCATTTCTTTATCAGTATGAAACATGTAATATATCATTCATTAATATATTTTATAAATAAATTATCAACTTTTTAGGTAAAAAAAAATATGAAGAAACCGGTACACTTACCATGGTGTATGCAATGACGTCAGTGCATTTTGTTCTTATAAACGCAGCACCCAAATCATATAAAACACCGTATGGTGCTCTATGTCAACAAGGAGCACCAGTGCATTACATGTTAACCACCACATCGATTAACACAGAAAAAATATTAAAAATCGTCTAGTGTTAGCTTTTGTAACATATGGTGTCATGGAGGGGGTGGTGCGACCAATTCTTATAAAGGGCCCATGAAAACAAGGGACCATCGTATTGTGCTCTCTGTCAACTACGAGACCCAGTGTGTTATAAGTTACATGGTGCTCCGATTAACACAAAAAAAAAATTGATTTTGCCAAACAGTATGTGAGTGGTGCGTTGTAATGAAATAGCACACCAGTGCCCTATTTTACATATGGCCCACGCATTAATTTTTTTTTTTTTTTATCAAACAGTACATGCATGATGCAATGGAGTAAGCTAGTGCACTAGTGTGCTAGGTTACACATGGTGCACTGATAATTTTTTTTTTAAAATTAATGCAAGGGCTGACATGGATTGGGATCCGACTATGCAAGTCGTCCCGTGGGTTGGATGCCATAGGCCTATATATATATATATATATATATATATATATCAATAAAAACCCTATAAATCTAAAATGAAAAGACCTAATTCTGAAATCACAGAAACATGAACAAGCAAGGGCATAAAAAAAAGAATGAAGGGTTTAGGGTAAAAATGGATATATATATATATATATATATTGTTTCTGAAAATGAACAACAAATTGAAAATATTTACATACTGCGTAAAAAATACTGCAGAAAATGTAAAAAATAAAACAAAATTTAATCATGATATCATTCGAAATTCTATGCTACGGGGTTTGAATCACCAGAGGTTTGGAATTCTAATTGTCTAAATAGTTATGTTCAAAAGTATTTCACTTCTCCATAGTGCTCTCATGCTCTCTTGCTCTAGGTATGTCTCGTGCAAATATTTGTTGAATTGTTTTGCAAAACTAATGAAATAATGAAAAAAATTTAGTATTTAAATAATTGTTTTATGAAATTTACATTTTCGAAAATATTTTCCCTCTCATTTTTCAATTTACTGCTTTTTTTTTTACTTAAAAAAAATAAATTTGTGTTTTTTTTTATTTGCACCTTTTCGTCACCGGTGTGTTAATTAATAATAATGCACAAGTGCGTCAATTAATAACATGACATCGATGCATAGTAACTAAAAAACAACGGTGCAGTTATATGTACATAAGAACATATAACAATAAATCCACTTTTAAGGCACCGAAATTACTTTTAGGTGTGTGCACTAAAATTTATTTTTGATTTTGCTCAAATGGAGGGAGAAAATACCATAATCATATTGAATGGAGAATTCTTGAAATCCAACTCATTTCATAATATTTCTCAAAGTCCATCGCGAAGTTCTCCCTATCCATCTCGAGACGTAATATTTAGTTCATATTTTATTTATATTTTCATTATCTAACTGAATTTATGTTTTGTATCCATGTCAATCAGCTTAGTAAAATTTATAATGTATACAAATTTGCAGGTTCATGAATATTCAAAATCGAGTTCAAATGCACAAAATAATCAAACAACTCCAAAACATCAGAAGCTCTTATCAGGAGCATCATACCACAAGGTGCATTTTGTAGATGAAAATGGATATCCGCTTCACCCTGCCAATTGGAACAATACTTCATCTTCTAGCCACAATCTCTGGACAATGATGGAAATAATAATTATTTGGTATATTACTATAATTATTTCAATGTAAAACAAATTAATCATGCATTGTCAACGTTCTTACTAATTGATATCATAGATTTTGTACTAATCATTTTAAAATATAATTTTTGAAATTATTAGGATTCTAGTGATGATGGGTGACATATATACCATATTCCATTGCACCCCACCAAAATGTAAAATTGAGAGAAGACTGAATTAAGAGAAAAAACCATAGAGTAAAGATACCAAGAATTTTTTAATCAACCACCGATTCAATTCCTGCTATATCCAGATTCACCAATTAGGAATGACTACAGAAATAGTATTTCTTCACAAGCTCGCAATGGAGGCAATCAAATAGAGGTTAGTATGGATGATTACTTAAGGGATACAACTTCCATGTAGACAATGTTGTTAGATGCATTCCAAAATGATGATCAACTAGGGGATGATGCTCATATCGCTGAATTTTTTTTCGAAAGCCTTAAATTTGCTTCCACCACCCCTCTCTTTGGACCTGGCGATCAGTCAAAATCTACCTAGTTGGGGAAAAATATGTTACTGTACAACTTGAAAGCAATGTTTGGTTTGTGAAATGCATGTTTCTTGGAAATTTTTAGGTAAGTTACCTTAAATTCCTCCCTTTTATAAATTTGAGAAATATAATCACACAATGAACATTACAAATGGTCAATTTTATGAACCTTAATAATTATATTGACATTAATGTACATTTCATATTTTCCATGATTTCCAAATATAGGTTATTCAAAGGTAAGGTTCTTCCGAGTGATAATGTCTTTCCTGGTAGCTACGAAGAGGCAAAGAAATTGTTGAAAATGTTGGGTGTTGAGTACATATCATATCATGCATGTCCAAGTGATTATATTCTATATAGAGGAGAATATGCAGACAAAGAGATATGTCCGAAATGTGGGCATGACGGGTATGATAAATAAAAATATAAGGGTGAATCATGTGGTCCTCCTTTTAAGATATTGAGGCACATACTATAATCCCATCGATTCAAAGGCTCTTTCATTGCAAATAATTAGCTATGTTATAGGCATGACATGCATAACACATACGTGAGTTGGAAGTTATGTGAATCATAACTGATTCAATAGCCATCAAGCATATAGGGGATACATGGCCCAAAAAACTCAAGGATGAAGTATGAAGTCTGCGACTCAGCATAGCCATGGATGATGTCAACCCATATTCCCTCCAGAACACCAAATATTCTGTTTGGCCTATAAGCGTGATAAATAACAATATCCCCCATTTGGTTGTCCATGAAGAATGAACATATTATCTTGTCTCTCATAGTCCCTAGTAGAAGATAAGTAGAAGAATATGGATATTAACACAATGGCAGTAGATGAATTGAAGGAATTATGGGATGGGATAGATGTATATGATGTATCAAGACCCATTGCAACAAAGAGGAGTTTTACGTTGTATGGAATATGTGCTTACACAACACATGATTATCCAGGCTTAGGATTTTTCTCTTGTAAAATACATGTTTTTTTAATACACGTAACAATATTATTGCACATATTAGTTATTTAATTCATTGTAATTGTTCTAATCTTCTGATATTAATTAATGTGCCACCCATATAAATTGTATACAATAATATCATAGGTGTTGTAACAAAAGGGTATTTTGGATGTAAATGTTGTGGACCTTCTTTGAAATATATATGGTCCAAGGACCTATGAAAGCCAGTGTATGATTTCTCCTCGGTATTCCTCCCAGAAGAACACCCTTACAGAAGAGCAACATCCCCTTTCAATGGTAAACAAAAGAGAACCAAAAGGCCTCCAATAGAGACAACAATTGAATGGCTTAGAGAATATGAGAGAGAGAAGGAGAAGGAGTTCATAGAAATGTTTGATTCAAATGGGGAGCCTATGTTAGATGATCCAGAATTCTTTGATACATATGTTGATAAATTACCGATTAGGATGAAAAGGAAATCTATCTTTTATAACCTCCCATATTGGGAGAATCTTAATATTACCCACTTATTAGATCCCATGCATATATTTAAAAATGTTTCATCTTCTTTATGGAGGCATATATCATTGAAACAATGTGACACATCTTCTTAAAATTTATTTTTGATTTTGCTCAAATGGAGGGAGAAAATACCATAATCATATTGAATGGAGAATTCTTGAAATCCAACTCATTTCATAATATTTCTCAAAGTCCATCGCGGAGTTCTCCCTATCCATCTTGAGACGTAATATTTACTTCATATTTTATTTATATTTTCACTATCTAAGCGAATTTATGTTTTTTATCCCTATCAATTAGCTTAATAAAATTTATAATGTCTACAAATTTCTAGGTTCATGCAAATTCAGAATTGAATTCAGATGCACAAAATAATCAAACAACTCCAAAATTTCAGAACCTCTTATCAGGAGCAGCATACCGAAGGCACATTTGTTAGATGAAAATGGACAGTCGCGTGACCCTGCCAATTGTAACAATATTGCATATTCTAGCCACAATACTGGGACAATGATGGTAATAATAATTGTTTGGTATATTAATGTAATTACAAACAAATTAATCATGCATTGTCAATGTTCTTACTAATTGATATCATAGATTTTGTACTAATCATGTTCAAATATATTTTTTGAAATTATTAGGATTCTAGTGATGATGAGCGACCTACCAACCATCTTCTATTGAACCCCACGACAATTTCAAATAGAGATAAGATTGAATTAAGAGAAAAAACCATGAAGTAAAGATACCAGAATTTGCACAATCAACCATAGAAACAATTCGCTATATCGCGTTCACCAATTAGGAATGACTACAACAATAGTATTTCTTCACAAGCTGGCAATAGAGGCAATCAAATAGAGTTTGGTATGGATGATTACTTAAGGGATATGTCTGCCATGGAGACAATGTTGTTAGATGCATTCTGAAACGATGATCAACTAGGGGATGATGCTCATATCGCTGACACCTTTTTCGAAAGCCTTAAATTTGCTTCCACCCTATCTTTGGTTTGGTGATCGGAGTCAAAATCTACCTAGTTGGGGAAAAATATGTTACTGTACAACTTGAAAGCAATGTTTGGTTTGTGAAATGCATGTTTCTTGGAAATTTTTAGGTAAGTTACCTTAAATTCCTCCCTTTTATAAATTTGAGAAATATAATCACACAATGAACATTACAAATGGTCAATTTTATGAACGTTAATAATTATATTGACATTAATGTACATTTCATATTTTCCATGATTTCCAAATATAGGTTATTCAAAGGTAAGGTTCTTCCGAGTGATAATGTCTTTCCTGGTAGCTACGAAGAGGCAAAGAAATTGTTGAAAATGTTGGGTGTTGAGTACATATCATATCATGCATGTCCAAGTGATTATATTCTATATAGAGGAGAATATGCAGAAAAAGAGATATGTCCGAAATGTGGGCATGACGGGTATGATAAATAAAAATATAAGGGTGAATCATGTGGTCCTCCTTTTAAGATATTGAGGCACATACTATAATCCCATGGATTCAAAGGCTCTTTCATTGCAAATAATTAGCTATGTTATAGGCATGACATGCATAACACATACGTGAGTTGGAAGTTATGTGAATCATAACTGATTCAATAGCCATCAAGCATATAGGGGATACATGGCCCAAAAAACTCAAGGATGAAGTATGAAGTCTGCGACTCAGCATAGCCATGGATGATGTCAACCCATATTCCCTCCAGAACACCAAATATTCTGTTTGGCCTATAACAGTGATAAATAACAATATCCCCCCATGGTTCTCCATGAAGAATGAACATATTATCTTGTCTCTCATAGTCCCTGGTAGAAGATAAGTGAAGAATATGGATGTCTACTTACAAACACTAGTAGATGAATTGAAGGAATTATGGGATGGGATAGATGTATATGATGTATCAAGACCCATTGCAACAAAGAGGAGTTTTACGTTGTATGGAATATGTGCTTACACAACACATGATTATCCAGGCTTAGGATTTTCTCTTGTAAAATACATGTTTTTTTAATACACGTAACAATATTATTGCACATATTAGTTATTTAATTCATTGTAATTGTTCTAATCTTCTGATATTAATTAATGTGCCACCCATATAAATTGTATACAATAATATCATAGGTGTTGTAACAAAAGGGTATTTTGGATGTAAATGTTGTGGACCTTCTTCGAAATATATATGGTCCAAGGACCTATGAAAGCCAGTGTATGATTGCTCCTCGGTATTCCTCCCAGAAGAACACCCTTACAGAAGAGCAACATCCCCTTTCAATGGTAAACAAAAGAGAACCAAAAGGCCTCCAATAGAGACAACAGTTGAATGGCTTAGAGAATATGAGAGAGAGAAGGAGAAGGAGTTCATAGAAATGTTTGATTCAAATGGGGAGCCTATGTTAGATGATCCAGAATTCTTTGATACATATGTTGATAAATTACCGATTAGGATGAAAAGGAAATCTATCTTTTATAACCTCCCATATTGGGAGAATCTTAATATTACCCACTTATTAGATCCCATGCATATATTTAAAAATGTTTCATCTTCTTTATGGAGGCATATATCATTGAAACAATGTGACACATTATTTTTTAGGAAAGATATTTTTACTTGAAAAACTAAAATGAAACATTGGCCAAGACGATTAGAAAGTACAGGATCAGAGGTAGGCGTTGGTCCCTCTAATTGATAGTATTTCAAAGAAGGTGATGTCCCACGGATTTTAAAAAATATGATATTTCTTTAGCAAAGGAATTTATAATTGGCGTGAGGGTGCCATCTTCATATGGGTATTCACTAGGGCATTGCTTCACCATGGATGACCATTTGTTGGGGTTGAAATTGCATGAACATTTGAGTTTTCTAAGAGTACGTATAATGTAAAAGGCATGGTTTTATTTTTTTTATATTAATAAATTTTATCCCATGCAGGGATCATAAAACATAACTAATTTTTTATATTATTGCATGTCTTTATAACTTTGCAGTGTCATTATCCTTTGTTCGTGCACAAGTGTGTGAAACATGAATTCTCTCAAGGCCCATGATGTGCCATATCTAAATTATCTGCATCTGTACATTAGATCACATAAAAGTAGATTCATGTGGCTATCATTCCTTGGTGGCGTCAAGATATAGTTGAGATTATTCGTATGTTTGAGAAGGAACTGCTGATGAGTTTCATGGAATTGCAAGTTGATCTTCTAATCCACCTAGTAGATGAGGTTGAATTAGTTGGGGTGGTTTCTTTTTGTTGGATGTTCTTCTTAGAGAGGTAAGTGAAGAAATTGAAACATTTTTTTCGACAAAGGGAAAAACCATAGAGGTCTATGGTAGGGAGGTACATATCATATGAGTCTTTCTATTATCCCAATAAGTACATCAAGAAGATCAACAACAGACCATGTGTGGTGATTTGGGACGATGAAAGGGATGAAGACAAAAGAGAAGGGGAGTTTCTCCAAATGAATGTAAAAAAACACTTGATTAAGAGTAAGTGACTTATATTTTTTCAAATTTACATAAAATAAATTTTCATGTTGAAATTAAATATAATGTATATTTTGATCTCTACGTACTATATAATTTCGGTTTGATTTCATCAGTGAATGCAGAAATTGAAGCAATCAATAAATTCATTCATTCTTTACAATTCCGAAGCGACACAACCATGGGTCACATTGTATGAACAAAAGAGGATGAAATGGGATAGTGATAGGAAAGTATTCATACATTTGAATGGCAGAAGTGTGCCTTATCCTAATCATTTAAAAAAAAATATGCCAAAAATATGCCCTAGCAATTGGGTTGTTGAACAAGTAAGAGAGAAATACAGTGCAACTGGTCGTTACCTGCATGCTGACGAGGATGTGCTAAATGCAGGGATTGGGTGCAACAAATCAGTAATAATCTATTTAATTTATATGTTCATTTGAAACTTAATAATGCACATTTCAAATGTAATTACATCTATATTTCATATTTTAACTGTTGGGTTATTATAAGACACATGACACTATGATTTTTTAACTTTTTTGTATGTTCATTTGTTCTAATCTATGTGGGCATATGGACACCATTTTCGCATGGAAAATGCCAATGATGGAAACATCACACAAGATTGTGTAGTGGAATTCGAGTTCGATCAATCAAGTCGATCTACCCACCGTGATCAAGACCTAGTACGAGGGATGTTAGGTTACATCATAAATATACAAGAGATCATTGAAGTGGATTTATCTTCTATCCAATGTGTTATTTTTAGGTGTAAGTGGTGGGACACCTTTGATCAGAATAATGCCAAGGAATATCGCAATAGTAGGCTAATATGTTTCAACTCTAGAAAGATGTGGGATCAAGCTAAGGAGCCCTATGTTTTCCCCAAACATTGCAATAGTGTTTTTTTAACCTATATGTGTTGGATAGGGATTGGTGGTTTGTATTGAGACATGACCCTATATCGAAACATATTTTTGAGAACAATAGTGTTATCATGCCATGCGAGCTCAAAGATAATGAGGGTGATCATGAGAACCCAGAGTGATATGGTACAGGTGTTATTTCATCAATATTTATAGTTTTTAAGATGGGTTTTTATAAACAAGACCTAACTACCTTATAACTTATAAGAGTCTTTTTTCGAAACATTAAAATATGTATAAATTGAAGTAATTGGTAATTTGCATTGTCTTAAAGTTCAAATCAATATTTCACTTGATAATTTGCAATTATGTTGATCTAAAAAACAATGATGTACTGTATAAATTTATTTTTTTGGTATGTAAGATATTCTTAATAATAATGATAATTCTAAATTACATGAATTTATTTTCATTATTTTCTAAACATTATTATGTTACAAAAATTCATATTATTCTAGATTTATTATTTTACAATTATTTAAAATTTTACAAGTTTACAAATATAAAATTTTTAATAAAATCATTTCACATTTCTAAAATTAAAATTTTCACATTAATACAATTAAAATTTTACAAATATTTTACATACAATTACAATTACAATTACAATTTTACAATTACAATAATTTCACAATAAATTAAATATTACAATTACAATTAAAAGTTTACAAATATTTTACATACAATTACAATTACAAATATAATTACAATTTTATAATTTTACATAATTAAAATTACAATTACAATTTCACAATTTGTCATATATACAATTAAAATTACAATCATTTCACAAAAATTAAATATTACAATTACAATTAAAATTTTACAAATATTTTACATACAAGTACAATTAAAATTACAATACGAATACAATTACAATTTTAGAATTTTACATACAATTAGAATTAGAATTAGAATTTTACAATTTTTCATATATACAGTTACAATTAAAATTATAATTACAATAATTTCACAATAAATTAAATATTACAATTACAATTAAAATTTTACAAATATTTTACATACAATTACAATTAAAATTACAATTACAAAGACAATTACAATTTTAGAATTTTACATACAATTAGAATTAGAATTGCAATTTTATAATTTTATATATGTACAATTACTATTAAAATTACAAATACAAATACAATTTTACAATTTTACATACAATTAATATTAAAATTTCAATTACAATCATGACATAATATTTAGTAAATATCATGATCATTTACTATTAAATTAAATAAACATCACGATCATGATAACCATCATACAAACATCATATTCGACTAAAAAAGCACAGTTAGTATTGTATAACATCATCACAACCCAAACATCAAATATACATCTCATGTCAAATGACTGCTATCACATACACATCTATCTATAAGTTGCACAATAAATGAACATATCTAACATGACCTAACAATATACACATCATGATGATCACCAACATGTAAATTAAGTACAAATGCAACATGAACATAAAATACATGGACCATATATATATATATAATGTCAAAAATATACAACTATAATATAAATGTCAAATATCAGTTGATGGTACATCATCAATAGTAGTACTACTTGAGGTCTGCTCAGTCGATGGTCCAGCCTGCTCATGATAATGAGTACTGCTGGATGTTGTAGGCTGTTGACTCAACGTTGCTGATGGTCCAGCCTGCTCTCCATCATGACTGTTGGTCAATGCTGTAAGTTTCTCATATAGCGTGGTGCAAGGTTAATGATGATCACTCCCCTGATCATGATCATTAGATGATGTGTCGTTGCTTGCAGACTATTGACGTGCTGCATCTTGACCAGGCCTATAGGATCAAAGGGCCCTCCTCAACCACGTAACTAAGCTCATAGCTCCTACGACATGCCGCATCAGGCTGACCATGTCACGAATTATGCCTCTCCCCATCTGTACCAGCCTAGCATCGACCTGCACATCTCTCATGGTGGGGGGCCTAACTCCGACCTCCACAAAAAATGCATAGAATTGGTCTCCCAACTCCATCCTCAATATACTATCAAGCCTACGCCTAGAAAAAGGGGTTACCAGCATACCATGATGACCAGGTCTGTCTACACTAGCCTCATGATCCTCTACATCTACCATATCTTGATCGTCATCAGGATACACACCTAGATAATTTGGTGGCACTGGCATCGCATTGCCATCAAAATACCCAATGTCTGCAAAATATATATAAGTACACAAAAATAATTATACAATTTCATTAAAGAACATATTAGAATAAAATTTAAATAAAATAGTAATATTACCTCTATCATCCGACAACTCATCAATTGTGAAGAGGATGTTGGCACACCCTCGCCAATCCAAATGAAGGGATGCTCATCAACACTAGATAGAAACTCAAGTGCATCATGCAATATTCTCACGGAAAACTCAGACTCGCCCCTATTTTCCATCATCTATCCCCACATCTACATCCGTATATGCAACATCAGCCTACGAGACTACCGAAAAAAAGTAGGGCTCATCTCTAGAAACCTCTCAAAAAATAAGCAAAATATCTCTAAATAAAAAGGGAAGTTCACGCTCCCTTGTGCATGAGCACAACATCATCTAAAGTTGTATAAAACTTCCACAAAAAAATGTCAGACAACCTCACAAGTCATGGCTCTTGTACTAAATAATCAACATAAAGTAGAAGTGGGAAACTAATGCGTTGCCCGTTGTTGATGCTTTGTGAAATGGCCGAAATAAGTAGTGAGAGGTACCACACCTCCTCTCTACCAAATGAAGCAATACGTAACTGACCTCAGGAGACTTGAAAATGTGAAGGAGACAGTATATCTGCGCTAATGCATCTCTGGGAGTACACCAACTAAATCCCTATTGCATAGCCAACTAGGACCTCTAGAAACAAGGGAAAATACACCCCTCTCATCGATAGGCAAGTAATGAAATGGATGTCCTCCTCATTGGGCGCATACGACTGGTTAGGAAAACCTTTATAATCTTATAGGTGGGTGTCCCACCTGCGGATAAGATGTCGCAAAAACACACCATGGCCCTTTAGGGATGTAGCCTGCACATAGAATTTGAGGAGGCCTACCTACAGTAGGAACCCATGGGTAGTTGTTGTAATAGGGCGAGGGTACACATCTCTCTCCCTATCTCGTGCCTCCCATAGGCAAAGTATGTTATATTTTTCCACCTGTTGTTTTTTTTGTTCCCTCTCTTCTCTCCTTTCACGTCATTGAATGATTTCCATATTAAATAAATGTTTTTTATGAAATGAACATGTATTTAGGAATATACATATATAATTTTTTTTGAAAAAAAAATAGTTGTGTGCCACAAAAAACATGCATGCACCAGTAACGACGCATCTTTTTTTGTTGTCGACTGGAGGCAGTGCACCAGAAAATTCATACTAAACAGGAGGCGGTGCACCCGAAAATTTTTAGTGCACCGCCCTCCTCACATTGTACCAAGGTCAATGGTGTGGTGGTATAATAGACCACACTGTTGACTATGGACCAAAGTCGGGAGGGAGGTGCATTGACCAAAATATACAACTCAGGGCGTATAGTTTAGGAAGCCAACTGCCCTCCTGACATCACTACATAGCCAATAGTGCGGTTGTTTAGCAGGCCACACTAATGACCATGCCATTGCCAGAATGTGGTGCACTGACAAAATTACTTGTCCCAGGGTGGATATTTCTGTCAACGCATCACATTCATGCAATTCGACAAGGCCAATGGTGCAGCTGGGTAACCGACTGCATCGCACTTTTCTTAATTTCAAAAAATCACGGTGCGTCTTTTTGGTACCGCCCTGGAGCTAGTGTCGATACCGTTAGCATCGGTCGTGGTGCAACCTGTAAATTTGCGGGCATCATCGTGAACTGGTGCGAGCCAAACTGCTCGAGCGCACCAAGCAGGAATTTCTTTTTATTTTAAATAAGGTGAATTTTAAGCTATTTTACAAAAATAATTCAGTAAAAGGTTTAATTATGGAAAATCAAGGAAAATACCTATATATTTGGCCATCAAGGAGGATGTATAATTTGCGAAACTAAACTTTCCCACCGTTTTGCAAAATTCTAAATGTAGATGGTGGGCAATGGAAAACAGCAGTGCGTTTAATGGGAGCACTGATGGAAGGGCGCCTCACACAAGCTAAATTCACACTGGTGCTTGAGAGCTATGGAGCACTGGAAAGTGAAAAATGTGGATTTTTGGCCATAGTTTTTTTTTATTTAACCTTGTTCTAGTGCGTGGGTTTTATAGGCGTACCGGTGTGGTTTCTCAAAATCGCACTAGGTTGTTGTAGTTTTCGCATGGGGTTTTAGGACACAAAGGTGTAGAACCTTTGTAAAGCACCAGTGTGCTACACTAATAAGACACACTGGGTGGATTTGTACCAAGCACACAGTGTCTTGATGTGCCAATGTTTTGTGCACACATGTGCTTTCTCTAGTTGAACACACTAGTGCAGTTTAGGATGATAAACACACTGAAAGAAAAAAATCTGCAAAAAACTCCACCTGGCTACTTCCTCTAACAACCTTCGCTAAAAACGGATTTCTGGGGTGGTTTCATAAGGGGTTCCTCAAAAACATCCCCTAGAAGGTATTTTCCTAGTACTGTTAGAAAACATTAAGAGAAATTAACACTTGTTTCTAGCAAATGGGCTTCCTCAGTAAGATGCCTCCAATTGATTATAGATTGGATCATGAAATTTGAAAACACCCTCTTCGAAATCCTGGAATCCTCGATGGAAATAACTTTTAAATAATAGTATGGAATTAGGATGAGAATATTTCAAGGTAAAATGAATCCAATCATATTCAGAAATCTTGTCAAAATGGTGATAGCCTTACATATCCATAATCAGAGGCTTATGTTCCTCAATTTCTTGACAAGTATATAAATATTGAGATGATAATCTGTAACAATGTATTTATGTATAACAACCATAATTATTTACTCTAGTGGGAAAATGATCAATTGAATGAAAATTGTTAGAAAAAGAACCATGATCTTATGGTTTGATTAAGACAGATTATCGATGGGGATAAAACAAAGATAAATTAGTTTGAACAACTTTACAAATTCCTAGAATCAAAGAATCATATTCCTCATATGCTAAATTTTCAAACCATCTACTTGTGACCAGCTACAATGAGGACTGATATCATATAAAATGAATGCCAATATGGGAAACACATGAAACTAGTCAAGATGTAGTGGCCGAACAAGAGGAAATTGATTCAATAAATAACAAAAGCATTCATTAATATTCAAGAGGAGATTGTGTGAAAAAATGAAAATGACTAGCATTAGAATATTCACAAGAAGGATTAAGAGCTTATTACTTTCAAAATAATGTGACATGTATGAATCTGTCAGCCAAAGATAATATTTACAGTGATCAACTTCATAGCTTCAATGATCTATGAAAGGTATACATTCCAAACTTGAGTTTGATATAATAAATTTGCATGAAGATGAACTAAGAGAAAAAAAATATTCAATCCGATCTAAAATGAGATCTTGAAATTTAAAAGATCCATATTCAAACTAACAAACGTCTTTCAAGAAGGGATTTATATCCAGTGAAACCATTCAAAGAAAATAATTTTGTGAGAATATCAAGATCTGATCTATCTCAGGGATCTTATGAGAGTCACGAGAACGTGAAATATCCATCGATGGAAGATTAAGTGCCTCAAATCCCTGATTAGTCCCAAAACTTTCTATAATTATATAATTACATTTTGAAGGTTGAATCAGATCATGCATGGTGTATGTATAGGTACCATCAATAACTTCAACAAGATCACTATTATTGAAATTATAGCCATCCACATCACTGATTTGTTCAAAATTTACATTTTTGAAAAACAAATTCCCCAAGTCAAAACATTCTTCTAAATGCATATCTAAAGATTGATAAATCATACAAATCTCATGAGTAACCTCAATAAAATATTTTCTTCATGCAAAATTGGAAATGATAAGGAATGGAATGAATGCTTGATAAGTTTCTTAGCTTCTTATTAATCATGGATGACCTCCCTAAATTGTGTCAATTCAAATTCCAACATATTGGATGATGAAAAAAAGAGCATGGAGTGTCAGCTTATTCATGATTTCATCCATTACAAAAAGTAGAACATGACGGATAGTGAGGTGAAGTGGAAGTTTCCATAAGAACATTTTATTGGACCGAACTAGATTTGAGGTCTAAATATTCGAAAACAAAATATTCATGAGAAACTGAAAGATCAAATGGTGCACTTGGGAAATGATCATTACATGCGTTAATAGAATAAAAAGTATTATAATTATGGTTATCCATGTCTTTATATTAATTGGTAAAATCAATTACATTTAATTTACCACCAAGATTACTAGATTGAAAATCAACCAAGGATGGAACAACATACTATTGACACAAAGGATTTTGAAGAAGGAAATAAATATCAAAATAATACTCACCTTCCTTCTCCTCTACCCATGAAGAGTGACTACCTTGCACCTTATCACTTCTTGAATTTGGAAGAGATTGATCAAGAAAATCAAGGGGAAAGGGACCATGAGAAAGAGATGATAGGAATCCAAATGAGATTTAAGACTACATTTATGAATGTTAATAAAATCTTGAGTAATGAAAGGATTCATCCTCACCATAGTATTCATGAACCATTTTGGGGTTTCCTCCATCGAGTCCAAACCATGAAAAGGAAAAGAAGATTGAGGAGATGAATTAGGAATTTGATTTCTAGATTTTTCAACTTCAACATTATCACAAGGATGGACACAACTTGGTATTGGAAAAGGAGGAGGACAAGGAACAAAATGAATAGTAGGTTCCTCCTCTAGAATTAGAGGTGTCTCACAATTTACAAAACTCGGGGGAACATAAATATTAGGGGGTTTAGATTCGCTGTGTAAATATATTTGAACCAAACTTTCAAAATTCTCTTAAAGGAAATCCCAATCCAAATTTTACCTAGGTCAACCATAACATGAATGAAGGAATCTATTAGAAAATTCCTCAATTTATTTATTATGATTCATTATAAGTTGATCAACCCTTTTCAAAACATCTTGATAATCATACCTATCAAAACCTTGTTGAAGCTCCTTAAGGAAAGGATGAAAATAATGGATGGAAGAAAATAGTAAGGTATGACATCATCAATTAACACGACCTTCAAGGGTGAGTAAGAAAGTCACAAAAGAAACATCTTCATCATTGATTTCATAATATTAACAAAATTTAATAAAATTAGAGATATGCTCGTTTATGTATATTCCATCCTCACCAAAAAAATTCAATTGAGACAAGTAGTAGAGAGGCTCACTAGGGATTAAATGTTTACCAGGGGATATGTTAGAAAAAAACCCCAAGATTATGATTTTAGGATGTGCCATTTAAGATGAGAGATTCAAAATAGACTCAACGGGCATAAATTGTCATTTGGCACTCCTTCTAGTGCAAAATTTTTGATGGTTCTAGATAACTCGAACATACAAGCGGTCTCCCCAATGTGAAGTCCCAATTATACTTCACAATGTTTGGAGTAGGAGCCCAATCTAGAGTATTGGTTTGGCCACCATAATGTAAAGGTTCATATTGGTTTCAACATATAATATAAGATACTATATACATAAATCTTGAATAAGAAATTAAGATGACAATTTGAAGCACAAATTATAGGATGTAAAAGGAAACCTTCAGGAGGGGAGAAAAAATGTAAGTGTCTAAGAGGAAAGTAAAATTACTATCCTAGAAGAGGAACATGATAAAATGAAAATATTCGTTAGTGAAATATTTCACAAATGATATTAATTAAAATACAACACACATTTAACAAGATGAGTACCAAAGCCAATGAAACAGTTTAATCTCTCCAGTACATATGAACACAACATATACCGTAAACATCCCAAGAATAGTCCAAAACAAATTGTGATACATGGATGAAAATGTGCTGTCTCATATAGCTACAATTATAAGGTGAAAGATTCAAGTAGATCAATTACAATTGTGAACACTAGTTCCAATATTGGAACATTAAGTCACCTCTTGCTACTCCAAAGAATATTTTCCTCTCTTATGCCAAGTAGAGGCCAATACTAGCTCTCCAAGGCTTAAGCCTCCAAAAAGACTTTTGTTTGAGTTATGAGGTTTCCTTTAACAATAGCAATGGCCTTTCATATCCTCATGAACCTTGGATTACCCCATGACTCTTGAAATCCTAGTGTGTCCTTTGGAATTCCAAACAATTCTTGAACTTCTAAATGAATTTTGGACTTGTCTACAATATTTTTCCATATTTGAGTATGTGACATCATTTTCCACATATGACTATTGGAATTCCACTTATTTGTATTTTATAATGATCAAAGTACTACATCATGACATCCATGTCGTTATATTATGAGACTAGACATGTTAGTATATTTGATGACTAGGAATGATAATGACTGATGACATGGAGTTTCTCCAGTGGTGAAACAACAACCACTTTGTCTTTCATGTTTGTTTGTCTTATGATCATGGAAATTTTACCCTGTAAAGGGTCTTAAATCTT
Organism: Pinus albicaulis; assembly: GCA_034641835.2. Classification (NCBI taxonomy): domain Eukaryota; kingdom Viridiplantae; phylum Streptophyta; class Pinopsida; order Pinales; family Pinaceae; genus Pinus; species Pinus albicaulis. The sequence continues at coordinate 1,503,567,493 of CM076578.1, read as the reverse complement.
GGAGTCTTTGGGGTTCTTTTTTCATCAATTTTCAAGTGGGTTATTGGTTCTTTTCCTGATTCCTTTGTTTATCCTCTTTTCTTGATCTTCCTTATGTTGGGTTTCCATGAGGTTCCTAGAATATCTGTTTATTTAATCATCCATGATGAGAAAATATCAGCCTAAAAAACCCGTAATCTACCATGTTTTATGCATATTTTTTTTTATGTATTTTTAGTGCACTAAAATGGTTCAAAGGGGTTCTTGGCACATGGGTATACCTTGAAGGGTTGAAGTGCTGAAGGGGAAAGTATAAAGGGCTTCTACATGTGATAATGTTCTCAATAGAGGGAGAAAATAAAGGCATGGCACATGGCACAAGTTAGAAGGAAGAAGGGGAAGGATTTGGGATTGCCAAGTGTGATGTGTGCTCAAGGGAGGGAAGGAAGGGACATTCATTTGGGTCAAAGGAGTGCTCTCAAGGAGGGCACATATCTTAGGGTAAAAGGAGTGCTCTCAAGGAGGGTGCATCTCTTAGGGTCGAAGGAGTTCTCTCAAGGGGGGTGGGTATCTTCTCGTGAAAGGAGTGCTCTCAAGGAGGGTGCATCTCTTCGAGTTGAAGGAGTGCACTCAAAGGAAACAAATGAAGGAACATGGCGCAAGTACGAAGGATGAAGGGTGAAGATTCATGCCTTAAAAGTGTGCTCAGGCACTCAAATGGTAAATAAGGTGCATGGTGTATTGTGGAAAGTTGAAGGGTGGAGATTAAGGCCTTAGAGGTGCACTCATGTTCTCAAGGAGGTCAAATTCCTTCAGGTCAAAGGAGTGCTCCAAAGGAAAACTTTGTTTTGGAGGGGGAATTTGAAACAAGGAAGGGGATTCATGTTTTTGGAGTGTGTCTAGCTCTGAAGGAGAGATTAGGGTGCACTACCAGACAATGAAGGGTCTCCCATCGAGGCTTTGGAATATGCTCATGATATATTAGTCATAATGATATTGTTTTGCAACTTAAATTTGTGTAATAGCCATGGTAAAAATTCATGTAAAAATTTATATATAAGACCACAGTGTTGGGACACATATTAGAAGATGAATGGTGGGAAAAACATCCTATAGGGTGTTCATTTAAATTATTATGGCTAAAGGAAATTTGAAAAGGCAATGGAAAAGGATTTGGAAAGGCATGATTTATGAATTGACATTTTATTTATGGAAATAATGAAAAATATGAGAAAATGAAGGTGAAAGGTCATAAGTTGCATGTGAGAATGAAAATTAATGAAAATAATGGAAAATGAAGAAAATAGAGGCCTCATTGATAAAAAGGCTTTTGAGGATCAATTGGAAAGCTTTTTCTCAAACTTATGGATCTCATTCTATTCTACTCCCTCTCTCTCTCTCTCTCACTCTTGGACACTTAGATTTTTCTTGGAGAACGTTGGCACTAGGTCAAGAAAGGGAAAGAAGGTAAGAGGAAGGAAGGAGGAAGAAATGAAGAGAAGGATGAAGAAGATACAACGTGATTCTTTGCATGTATTGATTCACATGTGTGTTTTATTTGTTAGATTTGGAATGCCTGGTATTTTATGTTGTTATTTTCTATCATGGAATGGCTTTTTCTATGTGTGAAAGTGTTTTCATCCTAGCCTTACCATTTCTTGATAGCTCTTATGATATGGGTTCTCATAAATTGGTTGAGTTGGATTTGAAGCTGAGTGGGGTGGATCTCGGAGATGACCAACACATCGCCTAGTGAACCATAAATTAGACCGAGAATTAGGGCAAAGGCACTAGCATAGTAACCCCTAAGCTAGATAGTGGGTTGCGGTAAATCTAGGATTGTGTGCCTCGGTGGGCCTAGTAATCCTTTCCGGTGAATGGAAGGATATATGGTAAAGCCATAAGTTGGATTGTTCTCTGTTGGGACTAGTTGTCACGAAATGAAATCTATGGTAAAGCAATGTAGTGATCCTTGGATCAGACTATGTATTACGGTAAAGCCTGAGAGACTAGGAAGCACTAAAATTCCTCACGCCGTAGGTGGATAACTAGGGTAGCATTCATTCTTGTTTGTTTCTTTTTAGTTGGTTATGAGTGCCACATTCATGCTTGGAATATGGGACGGGGGTGATTGGATGAAGAGATATTTGGCTTAGCTGGAAATCTATGGTCGATTTGAACATGGTAATCCCATCCTCGGTTGGTTTTTACGTTCATCCATGATAAACTCATTTCCTTCGCATTTGATGTGTAAATTTACTAGTTTATATGTGGATCCCATTTTTGCTGTATTCCTTATATTTATATTGTTATTTTTTTAGTTATGAGAATGTATTCTAACAATGATGATGTATGTATCTCATCATGTTTTTATTTTTAAATGAATAAAAAATGTATGTATGAACTAATAGATGATACTAGAGCTAATGATGTAAGGGAACAATGCTTCTTTGCTATTCTGAGATAAGTATGACACCCCTATGCTCAGTGTTGTTATTTACACTTGTAGCTTTCATATTTTTGACATGTTTGAAAAAATGTCAGTCCTGCTTGGGTATGGTCGGGCTTAGTCCTGGAGTTGGATTTTGGCTTATTAGCCTTGTCATAATGTGCTTAATGGATTCCAAAAGTTACAACAAGTTTTCGGTAGTGAGCGAAATTTTGGGCTTGAAAATTTTCTTAAATTTTGCAAGCTCTAGAACCACACTACTCAAAATAGCTAGAGATGCCTAGACGTTATATCTCAAGAAATTGGATGCGTCTAGAGGCCCATAAGCAAATTAGGCTAGTGGGACCCAGGGCCAGGTTGCCTGAATGGTTGGGTTAGCTTGTGGAGGTGTTATTGGTGATGTACAAGGTCTATGTGAAGAGTTTATGTCGATTCCACTTCCTTAAGGTCACTTAGGATGTTGAACCCCACCATGGTAGCCTCTTGTCACATATTTAACCTAGTTGGTCGGTTTTTGGGTAGATGTTGGAAGGGGGTGTTACAATTTTTCTAAGTCTGAATGATATGGCAAGGGGAAAACATGATGAGTTCTAGACATAAAACCACATGTGACACATACCAACTCATGAAGAGAAGTTATACAAGGTTGATTAACAATGAATATATATGAAATGTCACTTTATACATGTTCCCCAAGTATAACGAGTGAAGTGTTCACGACTGCAACCCAAAAGTGTCATTTTACAACATAAAGATGTTGCGACTGTGACATGCACATAGAGATGTTCTAATCAATGTGGTGACACTTGAGATCATTCATAATATTTGTGTCATACGAAGCAACATGAAATGACTCTTGATGGATGAGACCACACTTGATATGACAATGTAGTAGGCTCCAAAATTCGAAATTTAGTGAAAATTTTGGAGTGTGTTATAACAACGATAACAAGTCATTAGGACCGATCTATCATGGCTTTTGTGGGATTTTCTCCTTTCTCTTATTCCCATGCTATCTTCCATACTCTTTTTTCCAATTCTAGTCCTATGGCCTGACACCCTCATCCCTTGGAATTTATCAAACAAAACTTCAATGGCGCCTCAAAAGGCAACCCCAATTCAACAAGTTATCAAGGAGTTTTCAGAAATTCCATGGGCCAAATCCTTCATATATATGCAAGAGAAATCATACACAACAACAACAATAGAACAAATTTATGGATCCTACAACAAGGTCTTTTAATTGGCGTTTGAACCAAGTATCATAAACTTAACATTGAGGGAAACTCTAAGCTATCATTTCCCCTTTTCAAAAAATTCAATGTGGCACCAAACCCTTTAAAGTTTCTCACAACTGATGTCTAGTAAACTGTATTGTGAAACTTTCCTCCGTTTTATCTCTCATGCAAACTCCCATTCCGACTCATTTTTGCACAAGGGCAATAAAATCATGAACAAGCTTGCAATTTTTTGTCTCCACATTGGAGGGTCATCTATAGATTTGTCTTCGGAAAAAAACACTTCCCCTTTAGTGCAATCAACTTGCCAACTTTATGTTCAATATGAATTATCCCCCACATCAGGTGTAAATGCATGAGGTTCCTTGTACAACTCCCTTCCTCATTAAGCTCTATGCAATGAGACTATAGTTTTTTTGTATCTCTTGCTTATCATGTTGTTGATCTCAAAATCTGGTTAAAAAATGTCTTTACAACCTCAAGACTTTAAATTTATACTATTAATCTAGTTTCCTTTTTTGCCAACCAATACCACCTCATTTTTCCATGTACCATATGTCTCTAAAATAATATAAGTGCATAATTTAAAAAATAAATAAATAATTTAAATTATATTTAAGAATATACATTTGATCATAAATAAATAGATAAATAGAAAAGCTCTTTTTCACCGTAAAATATACAAATTTATTTTCAAGAGAGTTACAAAATCCCTTTTACCAAAACAAAATTTCCAATGTTATATTGAAATTCATTTAATATATTCTTCTAACAATTTCACGATTCTACAATGATAAAAGGGATTCTTCTAACTCTTTCATGATTCTACAATGAGAAAAGGGATTTCATGCTCTCCCAGTTTTGTCTTGGACCTGAAGACACATCTAGAAACAAAGAGAGTTGATCCGTGAAATTTTTAAAGATACAATATTTTATGATCATCAGGCTACCAAAGGCGACGCTTATGGAATCCATTATTTGCAAGTCCATGATACCTTTAATGAAACAATATGCCGTGATTGTCACACTACTAAAGGTGACCCTCATGGGATACGGAAAAAGTTAAAGCGAGGAATCCATTTTATTTCGAAATTTTTCCTCTCAGCAGCTTTCACTTTACAATAAATAATTAATTAAAGACCAGCTATAGTCACGTTTTAAAAAGGAAACGTTTTTACTCGCCATATCAGAAGACGCAAGGTCATCAAACACACAACAGTGGCCATGAAACATTGTTGAGCGAAGGATTTTTCTAAGAAAGAAGAACGCTGACTATGTCTGTGAGAGATTTTTCAACCTTATATGCCTTCTGCAGTCTAGTCTACAAGGATTTCGCAGTTACTGTTCACTTAATATGATCACTGAATTAAGTATATTTCACAAAGTTAGTAAACGATATATTACTCGAGAGGAAATAGCAATAAAGAGAATCCATTAATTTTGGTCTTAGTAGCTATTTTGCTAACCCTTGTAGCTGTAAAAGTGCAATTTGTGGCTGGCTTCTTAGATTCGTTCCTTCCAGTTGTTCGCATGGAACAGTTAGCAATTAACATAGTTAAACTATTGATTTCTACTCTTTATGTTTTGGCTACTCATGTTTATAGTGAGTGTCATGTTCGAGTAATAAGGGATTATTTAGGAAATTGCATTGTATGTAGTGGACTTTGCAGTTTGGGAGTGGTAAGGAAACGTCCGCTGTAGATAGAATGTGGATTTGGAAGCCCTCATATTCATTATTACTTAGTTTTATTTTTTAATATAGAATAGTTTCCAACCATGTTACATAGTTGCAAAACGGCTTAATTGTGAGTTAAATGCAATTTTATGTATGTGAAAGAATTGTGTAAGTAGGATGTTGTTGTTGTTGTTGTTGTTGTTGTCATCGTCGTCGTCGTCGTCAAGAAAATTGGTGTATGACACCACAAACAAGGGATCTACTTTCGTATAGCTGTTTGACTGCTAAGTCTACTAAGACATACATACTCTATCTCTCTAGTTTTTTGAATCTATGCCTACTTAGGAGGAAACACATGCTCTTAACCATTAGGCCCACTTAATTATTTAACAAAATGCACAGCTTGAGTAATAAGCAATTATTTAACAAAATACATGTAAGTATGTGGATAATGGAGATGAGGTTATATTAAATTGTCCGGTGTATATTGTATATATATATATGAATTGATTAATTAATTTTCAACATTGTAATGAATGGTTTTGTGGAATTTCCAAAAGAAGTCATAATTAAGAGTAGAATGTAATTTTATGTATGTGATAAAGTTGTATAAGATGTTCTAAATATATAATAATTTTATTGCAATTTTTTATGTGTTAATTATATTTATTTAATGTATACGTAGACTTTTATTTACAAAGATGATTACTTGCACTTATGAACTATGGATTAATTGGTCATGATCAATCTTATTTTATTTTAAAATGTGATGTCCATAAATTACATGTAAGAATGTTAGTTATATTTTTATTATGGAATAATGTATATTAAAATTTATGATTAGAGAAAGAAGATGATGTGATTTTGGTGGTTTCGAGAAATACATTTTTTTACTATATTTTTTCTCAAATATATTTTTTTATCATACTTTTTCTTTCATATATATTTATTTAAATTTTTTTAAATATAAATCTCTTGTATCACAAACCAATCCAAATGCTCAAAAGAAGTTAAGGATAAGCAAAGGAAAATCCCCTCACCTTAAGAGCAAGTGGTAAAATACTATAAGATTTTGATCAAGGGAGACAATTGAATATTAAAAAAGAGCACCTTTTGTATTAAATATTTTCTATTGGAACTTGTAATTTGAGTAAATGATTTCTCTTTCTATTCTAAGTTTTAATGACATTTTGTTTCCTAATTTTTATATTTAGTGATCCTATAGGTTTCACAATTGAATTTATTCCTTACGAAATTTCCTTTGCAACATATAATGCAATTGCTAGTTTTAATATTATGCAATTTTACAATATATTATCCTCCTTTACTACATAATATAACCAAGACTCAGAATCCTTATGTCATACTTGCTTGAGTTGAATGTTCATATTTTTTCTCGAGTTAGAAGCAATTTTAAGAAACCTCTTAGAATTCATATTGCATACATTATTGTTATAAATAAGATACGTAGTCACAACCATGATTTAAATGGGGAAAATAATTCAATTAGTAGGGCAGGGTAGAGAGTATTTCATTTAATCTTGAGGTTGTAGGTTATAAACTAGTTTTGTATTTATTCAATCTTCCTCCATGACTCTATATATATACAAAAATGCCAAATTTCACACCCATATTAAGCAATCAGCATGACAAGAGTCTCAAAGAAAAGATTACCTTTATCCCAAGTCCAAAGGTCTTCCTAGTTTAATTTTTTTTCAAACCCATACTAAGTTTTCCAATCTCCATTTATCGTTCTCTCAATGCTATTAGTGTAGTCAAGTTTATGATGGATGTTAATTTAAAAATATTTTTATGAAGGAAATTTCTCCAAGGATCCATTGTCATAAAATAAAGCATCATAGGGGATCTCTTTAGACTTAATTATAATCACTTTAGTTTTGTTCATATTTATAGTCATGTCCATCTTGAAGCATAAATAATTGAAGAATTTTAGTTTCCTTCTAGGGTTGTGATTTCTCTTTTCCAAAAACCAATATAAAAAACATAAAGGAGAAGAGTTATTACCATACCAATGAGTGTCATACCAACACAATTTTCATCTTCCAAACACTCCTGTAGGTTATCAATGTATATGGAAAAAATGGAAGAGGATAAGGGACATCATTGCTTAACTCCGATATTACATTTCATTTCCTTTGAAAAACTCTCAGTAGTCCTAATATTCACAATAACATTATTTTACAACCATGTTGTATAATCCTCAACTCGAAAAGAACCATGATCTCTTCTAGCTTCTTCCATAACTTTTCTCTAGGAACGGTGTCAATTTTTTTTTGAAGTCAAAAAAATTGAAGAAGAGCATTTTTTTTTATTCTAGCATCCATTTTCAATTATCAAAATAGTGAAAATATGGTCCATGGTTTAATGACATCTCCTAAAATTGACTCGGGGTTTAGCCCTTTTACCATGGATTTTAAGCTAAACGGTAACCATATTTTCCAAAATAACCTTGCACAACTTGGCTAAAATGTGGATAACCATAATATTATTCTAATTATAAGGAATTTTTTTATCCGCACTCTTAAATATAGCAAAAATAAGACTCTTTTTCCAAATATTATTTAATCGTTACTTCACTTCTAAATTAAAGAGTTTGTATATATGTGGGATGGGGATAGATTCTCCCATTTTAAAACTTTTAGCTTGATAGCCTTCAATGTCGTTAGATTTCATGTTAGACATTTTCTTAATCCCAAAATAAATTTCTTCGAAAGAAAACTTATCATCCTCTATAAGGTCATTCGAAATGGTGTCTATGGTGCTAGAGGATTCATAGAGGTTTTAAGGTAAATATTCTAGCTCTCCAAGGGAATAAAATAATTTCATGTAGCGTTATCAATAAAAAAATTGCTCCAAAAATTTCTAGGATTATAAATAGGGAGGTGAAATAATTATTCTTTCTTTCTATTTATATGGTACCTTTTCTTTCTTTTAATAACATATTTGTTCATATTTATCATACCAATTTTAATGATTTCATTAGGATCACCCTTGATTGAATTTTTAACAATTTTGTAATCATTATCATTCCAAGGGTTGGTATTTATACTATTCTTTTCATATGACACCTTAGTAGAGAACTTTCTAATGGTGTAAATGAGAATTGTAGTAAGCTTATGATAGAGGTTTTCAATGTTATCCTTATAAGTTAAGATGTGTAAATCTATATTTCAGTCCTTTAACAAAAAATCCCTTTTACCTGTTGTCAAAAAGAAATTTTGAGTCTCATGATTATCTTGAATGTGCCTATTTTTCATGGAAATTTCCAAATTTAAGAATAAAATTTTATGATCAGATTCAATATCATGGTAATTTAAGAGGTCAGAGTTTAAAATTTGGCTGGAAAAAAGGATATCAAATATCACATAAACCATAACATTAATTCCATGCCTATGAATATAATTCATTTTCTTGGAGTTTTTACAATTAATTATGCCATTCCAAAATATAATGTCTTGATAACTAGAAAGTTTGACTAAATTGACACCAAACATATTCTTATTTAGGTGTTCAAATTTTCTCTTAAAAATATAGCTAAATTATTGTCCTCGTTTAGCCAAGGACGCTTATGTTTTGGATCATTAATTAGAAGAATAACTTTTTTAGACGGATTTATAGCATTAATTTATCCTAATAAGAGGATATTACCATCATTCCTTATACTATGAATATCCTTCTCTATGGTATTATAAAGGAAATTCTTATCTACATATTGTTTTATTATACAAAGTAGAGTTGATACGTGTGAAAAAAAATTGTGATATAAATATTCTTAGTGTTAATGTCAAATAATCCAAATGTAACAATTTATGGTGTTTACGTTATGAATTTGAGTGTGAGGAGAGATACTATTTTTTATATAATAAATTATTCTTCCAATTTCTGGGAAGAAACCTTTGAAATAATATTTCAAACTAGACGTTTTTTGGCTGAGACATCCCAACTTCCTCTCCAAAATATAATCCTAGTGGAATGGTTTAATAAAAATTCCAATGATTGTAGTGTTTCACTTTCATCAAATAATCAAAATTTTGAAGCAAAATGCAAAGGACTAGAACATAAAAAACTTTGGAAACATATTTAAGGATAAACAACATTTGATTCAAGAGATGGAAACAATTCAACATACCATAATTTTTTCAGGTTACTTAGTGGATTTAAAATCCAAATAAGCTTTCAATTAACAAAAGCTCAATGCAAGTCTTTTCCAAGAGGAAATTTTATGGAGGCATAAATCTCAAGTTCAGCGGCTTAAATAAGGGGAAAATAATACCAATTTTTTTCACAAATCCATCATCAACCAAAGATGGAAAAAAAATGTTTAAACCATCGAAAACACCCACAATAAGTGGATAAAAAGTCACAATAATGTTTTCAATAATATTATATATACCATTTCAAATCCATCCCGATGAAATCTACTTAAGAAATGAGACCTTTCATAAACAAAAATGTGAATAATATCCAAAAATTGGTTTGTAAAGAGAAAAATGCACTACTAATTAAAGAAATATAATTTGAAGAAATAGAATTTGTTGTAATGGAAATTCCTAAGGAGAAATATATTGGCCCTCATGGCTTCATAGCTATGGTTTTTCAAGCCTATTGAAAAATTATGGGACAATACAAATGGAAACTATTAGAATATTCTCATTGATTTCCTCCATTATTACTACCTTTTATAACAGGTTTATTACTTTTATCCCTAAGACTTCCAATTCTACTACACCTTTTGACTATTTCCTCATTGCTCTATGTAATGTTAACTATAAAATTATCTCAAAAGTCATAGCTAATCACTTCAGTCCCATTCTCTACTATCTAATTTCCCACAACAATATTGGTTATGTGGAGGGCCATCAAAACCATAACAACATCATCTTGGCACATGAACAAAAAAATTCTCTTCAATTGTCGAAGGTGCCTGACATGCTTATTAATCTTTACATGTCCAACGTTTTGGCCAAAGCCTAGCTAACAATTCATTTTTGACACCCTAAGTGCATTTGGAATGAATGAGAAATGGACTCATTGTGTAATGGATCTCATATCCAAGGTATTACTCTTAATTTATTAATTCGCCTCCTTCTCCCACTTTTATCCCATCTTGAGGCATCAGATAAGGTGATCCCATTCCTCCTCAAGTATCTTTCCTCTTATGGAATATGGTTTAGGTAGAAGTATCAAGCATGCTCTCCCTGAAGGAAAATTCGATGTGCCCCCCTATATTCAACCCATTGTAGTGTTAAACTACCCAAAAATTAACTGATGATACCATCTCAATGGGAATTCCTACTCTCAAATAGTTTTCTACCTTTATCAAAATTCTACATTTTTTTTCTGAGGCCTCTAGAATGTCCATCAATTTGACCAAATCAAAATTTTTCTTCTTCAATGAAATGGTTGTTATTCAAGCTCACATGTATTGTATTATAGAAATTCAATTGGGCTCCCCCCCATCCAAATTCTTGGGCTCTCCTCTCATTTCCACTACTCTAAAAGCTAAAATTTGGGAGGACCTTCTCTTATAGTTTGAGTCTAAACCCTTGAGATAGATCTTTCAATACCTCAACTTTTCTAGACATATAAATTTTCTCAAACATACTTTGAAATCCCTCCCAAAATACCTCCTTTCATCCATGGCTTCTTCCAAATCCATCACCAGTAAGATATGAAACATCCAACATTCATGGTTTCCTATTACAGACTTTTCCATCCAAAAGATAGTGGAGGCCTAAGGCTTCATGATCCCAACACTCTAATTAAATATATAAATTCCAAGGCATGGTGGCACTAGATCAAATAGAAAGAAGATCAATGGTGTCAAATGTGGAAAAAAAATTATGCCCCCACCATGCCCACCACTAAAATAATTAGAATGGATGGATACATCCATGGATCTCACATCTAGAACACTTTTTGGAAAAATAGGCAATCAGTGAAGTTCCGTAGCTTTTATGAGATATAAAATGGTAATAATACCTTATAGTCAGAATAATCCTATAATTAATGGCCAAATATTTCAAACAACAAGCTCTTTAAAATAATAAATTCTGACATAATCTCTCATGGTTACATCTGGGTAGGTCAATATTGGGAAGAGAAAGCTCCACAATTTCAATGGAGAAAATGGAAAAGTTTCTCCTCCTCGCCCAAAATTCTCTCATAGCATGAATTAGATATGTTATCTTAAGATCTAGATAAAAGTAAAATTAAATTTTAGGATGGGGAGGTTATCCTAAGATGGGGATATTGACCTCATGGAAATTTCAACATATAAAAAGCATGCTAGCTCCTATCACAAAACTAGAAAATGATGTAAATTATGGATAGTCAAGCATTGAACCAAAATCATATTATTATTGTCGCTTATTTTAAGCAAAAAAAACCTCAAATGGGATATAATAAAAAAATGTGGCTCCCATGACCGCTGAATCTATCAGTTATTTTTCCCCAATGACAAGGATGCTAACCATATCTTCAACAAATGCAACTTTTGAGTCCACCCTCTCGCGTCAACTTGCTACAATATTTAGGCATATGCAAAAATATGTAGAAAAAATTATTTAAAAAATAAATATTAGAAGTGGCCTTCATTCAAAAATTCTATCCTCAGCATATCTCAGAATATATTTTGATGATTAATTTTTAATGGGATATAAGAAAATAAGGGAATATGCATATCATCAAAAAATTCCACCTTATTTATTCACTCCACCTGGAAGGCCATCCTCACAGGGACTGCACTAGTGGAGCATTACCATACCATGTGGGTTCACATTGGGGGGTTTATGTTGAGGAAAAAATGGCATCATATATTGGGGGATATATATGGGGTAAAGGGTTTTCATATTGACAAGTATAAAAAATGGAGCTCAAAGTTAATGAAAAAATATAAAGGGGTATAAAAAATCTTAATGAAAAAAATGGATACTTACAATATCTAGTGAAAGTATGGGTTTTTTAAATTGGGAAGGTGTATTGGGTTCATATTGGTAGGGGGTTAAATAATGTGATTTTTAGAGGTATTTTCCAATATGTAGTGAAATTAAGGGTATTTTTTAATATAGCATGAATGCACGTGATAGGATAGAGGTTGATTGAGTGAAGTCCCCATGGCCATCCTCAGCAAGCTAAACGAAACCATCCATATTATGTATTAGTCTTCTCAGGACTAGGATTGTATTCATGTTGACGTTTTAGGATAGCACCAATATATAGGGGGTCTCCCTGATGTGAAGGCCCAATTATACCTTGCACCTTTTGGATTAGGAGCCCCATCCGAGGTATCATCTCGCCCACCATAATACAAAGTTTTGTCTTGTTTTTTATGGATAACTTAAGAGATTATATACATAAAACTTGAATAATAAAGTAAGACAACATTTTGAATCACCAATTAGAGGATGTAAAATGAAACCTTCACGAGGGGAGACAAGAAGTGAGTCTCTAAGAGAAAGGTAATAGTACTATCCTACAGAGGCACATGAGAGCATGAAAATATTTTGTAGCTAAATAGTTCACACAAAAACATTAAGGAAAATACAACACACATTTAATAAGATAAGTACCAAAGCCACCAAAATAGTTCAATTTATCTAGCACATATGAACACATCATATACCGCAAATATCCTACGAATAGTCCTAAGACATTTCTGATATATGCAGGAAGATGTGTTGGCACACAGAACTTCAATTATAAGGTGAAATATCCAAGTACGTAAACTACAATAGTGAACACTATTTATAATGGAACATTAAGTCACTTCTTTCTTCTCCAAAGAATATTTTTCTCCTGTATTCCAAGTAGAGGATCCAAAACTATCTCTCCAAATATTAAGCCTCCAAAAATAAATTTTCTTGAGTTAGGAGGTTTCCTTTCTAATAATAGGAATGATCTTTAATATCCTCATGAATATAGAATTACCCCATGACACTTGGACTCCTACTATTTCCTTTTGAATTCTAAACAATTCTTGAACTTGTAAATGAATTTTGGACTTCTATACAATCTTTGTCCATATATGAATATGTGAATCCTTATGTTACACATATGACTCTTGTAATTCCACTTATTTGTATTTTACAATCATTGCAATACTATATAATGACCTCCACATCATCATATGGTGAGACTTGACATGTCCCTATATTTAGTGACTCACACTCATAGTGACTCATGACATGGACTTTCTCCAGTGGTGAGACGGTTGCTACTCTGTATTTTCTCTTTTTTTAATCTTTTGATCATGGCACATTCATCCTACAAAGGGTCTTCAATATTCTATTATTTTGGGTGCTTCAGTAATTTAGTTTCAAGTGTGTTCTTGGTTCTTTCCATGCTTCCTTTGTTTATAATATTTGCCCAATATTACTCGTGTGTGATTTGCATGAGGTCCCTGGAATACCTATTTCTGCAATCACTCATGACGAGAACATATCAACCTAAAAAACTCCTAGTATACCATTTTTTATGAATATTTTTTATTTATTCCTTTTTGGTGTGCTCAAAAGGGTGAAAGGGGCTTCTAGGCACATGGGTGCACTATGAAAGGCTGAATGGGAAAGGCTTCGTGGCTTTGACATGCACTCATGCACTCAAGAGACAGAGACAGTTAAGGTAGGGCACATGGTGCAATTCCAAATGACAAAGTGGAAGGATTTTGGATTCCCAGGTGAGATGTGCACTCAAGGGAGAGAAAAAGGGTGCATTCCTTCGAGTTCAAGGAGTGCTCTAAATAAGGGCACATCTCTTCGTGTCAAAGGAGTGCTCTCAAATAGGGTGCATATCTTTGGGTAGAATAATTTCTATGAAGGAGAGCACATCCATTCATGGCAAACGAGTTCTCTCAAAGTGGTTGCATCTCTTTTGGTCAAAGTAGTTCTCTCAAGGAGGGTGCATCTTTGGGTCAAAGGATTGCGCTAAAAGGAAACAAATGATTATGCAGGGCACAAGTCTAAAGGACAATGGATGAAGCTCTATACCTTATAAGTGTGCTAATGCAATCAATAGAAAAAATAGGGTGCATGATACAAGTGCAAAAGGGTGAGGCTTCATGCCTATAGAGTGCATTCATACACTCACGAGACCAAAGAGAGCACATGGCCCAAGTGCAAAGGCTAAAGGATGAAGCTTCGTGCATTCGAAGCATGCTTGTGCACTCAAAGTGTCAAGAGGCTACATGTTACATTTCTGAAGGTTCAATGGAGGAGATTAAGGCCTTCAGGGTTCGCTCATCCACTGAAGGTGGTGTATTCCTTTGGGTTGAAGGAGTGCTCCCAAGGAAGACTTTGTTTTGGAGGGAATAGTTCGGAACAAGGAAGGGGATGCGTACTTTGGGAGTGTGCCAAACTCTCAAGGAGTGTGTATGGAACACTTCTGAATAACTAAGAGTCTCCCATCAAGTATTCATTGTATGCTCATGTGCTCTTAGCCTTAATGATCTTCTTTTGCAACTGAAATTTCTCTAAGTCTAGATGATAAGGCAAGAGGGGAATAAAATGAGTTCTAGACATAAAACCACATTTGACACATACAAATTCTTCGATAAAAATTAAAAATTCCTCATAAAAAATGAGTATACATAAAAATTACACTTTATACAGCTTCCCCAAATATAATGAGTGAAATATGTGCAAATGCAACCCGAAAGTGTTGTTGTACAACATAAGGATGTTGTGACCATGACATGCACCTATAAATGTTCTACTCAATGCGATGATACTTGATATTATTCAATAATAGTTATGACATAGAATGAAACATGAAATCACACTTGAAGAATGAGGCAACACTTGATATGAAAATGAGGTATGCTCCAAAATTCAAAATATAGTGAAAATTTTGGAGGGTGTTCTAGCAACTAGAACAAATGGCGACACACTAGGCGAATTTAAACTTCGTTTTTTCGGAAAAAATTTGAATGAAGGGTCATACCTCTAGGAATTATTGATTGTACCATTCTCCCTCTTTCGAAAATTTTTTATACACGGCATCTTATTTATCTCTACTTGCTCAAAACACATACAAAAGATACACTATATCACAATTGTTTTGATAAAAGAAAGGGTAATGTGCATGATGAGTTTATTCTTTTTAGACTATGTTTTTTCATATATAGTGTTTCTCAGCTACTAGAAGGCCTGGATAGTACCTCGAAAAACTCGCTTTAAGAGCACAAGAATTTCTTCGCTATAAGTGAGCCTTGACACTACCTTGACAAAGTCGCTTACTTCACTTCCTTCCGGAGGATGCCTTTCTCTTATTTCACCCTTTTTAAATTTAAAAAATAGACTATGCATCGAAACTTATTATTTTTAGTGGGAATAAGAGGGATCCTGAATTTTTGAGAGTGGAGGAGGCTACTCCTTTGGATAAGTATTTTAATACCTATGATATTTATCTACTCGCTTTAGATTTTCCCCTTATCCTTTCTCTACTAGATTGGACAAGCATAAACACAAAAGTATATTTATGCCAAGTGGATTATTTTAGATAATATCAAGTATTGGATCAAATAAGCTCCCTCAAGGTTCTCCTATAGGATGAATTTTATTTTCCATTTGGACTTCGCTCAACCTATGGAATTTTACCCAACAAAAAAGGAGAACAATGAAAACCCAAGAATTGTTGTGGTCACACTTCCCTTTTATTCCACAAAAAAATGTCCCTTTTGAGCCAATAAATTTTTCACATAAGGTCTTATTAATAAATAAAAAAATAAAATACATACAAAACCAAAAGAAGAAACCAGAAACAAAGAAAATGATGACTATAGCAAAAACGTCACAAAAAAAAAAAAAAAAAAGCAGAGACTAGATGCATAGTAGGAACGAAGGTGGACACAATGCAAAGGAAACTAAAAGAAATTAAACCTACTCATAACGAAATCAACTAGAGGGTAAGTTATCAATGTAATGATATTTCCAATGAATCCAACATAATTTCTCCCAACCTGAAATAAAAAAAGATATGAGCAATGAAAAAAAAATATATGATAATTTTCCCCAGAAAAGATAAAATATTTGATATCTAGCACAACAAATAGAAGGTATTTTTTAAAGGAAGAAAGATGTGTTAAACCACCTAACTTTACCCATCCTGCCACCATACCTTTTCAATAAGAACATAAATCATACAAACCTATAAAACTCCATTTGAAAGCACCTCAACTTATATTGTCTTACTTAGAAAACATTAAGAGAAATTGAAACTTGTTTCTAGAAAATGGGATTGCTAAGTAATATGCCTCCAAGTAATTACAAATCCGATTATGAAATTAAAAAACACCCTCCTGGAAATCCTGAAATCCTTGGGGAAAATAATTTTTAATTAATAGTGTGGAATCAGGATGAGAATATTTAAAAAGAAAATGAATCTCATCATATTCATAAATCTTGTCAAAATAGTGAGGGCTTGACATATCCATCAGCGGAGGCTTAAGTTACTCAACTACTTGACAAGTATCTAAATATTAAGATGATAAACCATAAATATCATCCGATGTAAAATAAGCACCATTATGTACACTAATGGAAAAATGATCAATTGAATGAAAGTGGTTAGAGCAAGAACCATGATCATATGGGATGATTTAGACATAAGATTCTAGATGGGGAGACAACAAAGATAAATTAGTTTGAACAACTTTAAAAATTCCTAGAATCAAAGAATCATATTCCTCATATGATGAAGTGCCAAACAATCTACTTTTAAAAGACTAGATATAGTACTGACATCATATAAAAGGAATGCCAATATGGAGAAAACATGAAACGAGTCGAGATGTAGTGGATTAAAAATAGGAACTTGATTTAGTAAATAGCACAAGTATCCATTAATACTCAAGAGGAGAATGTGTGAAAAAATGAAAATGATTAGCATTAGAATATTCACAAGAACAATTAAGAGCTTATTACTTCCAAAAGAAAGTGGCATGATGAATATGTCGACCAAAGATGATATTTATAGTGGTTAACTTCACAACATAATTGATTTACGAAAGGTATAAATTCCAAAATTGAGTTTGATATAAGAAATTTGCATGAAGGTGAACTGACTAAAGCAAAATATTCAATCCAATAATAAATGAGATATTGAAATTTGAAAGAGCCATATTCAATATAAAAAAAATCTTTGAAGAAGGGATTTACATCCTGTGAAACCATGTAAAGAAAATAATTTTTGGGGAATATCTAGATGTGACCTCTTTCAGGATCTTACTAGAGTCACAAGCACCTAACATAACCATCAATGGAAGATGAAGTGCCTCGGCTCCCTGATGAGTCCCAAAAAATTATAGAATGATAGAATTTCATTTTGATGATTGAATCAAATCATGCATGGTTTATGTACAACTATCATCAATAACTTCAACAAGGTCATTATTATACAAATGGTAGCCATCCACATCACTGATTTCATCAAAATTTACATATTTGAAAAATATATTACCCAAGTCAAAATATTCTTGTAACAACACATCTAAATATGGATAAATCAGACAAATATCATGAGTAACCCAGATAGAATATTTTTCTTCATGCACAATTGGAAGTGATAAGGAATGCAATGGATTCTTGATAAGTTGCTTACCTTCTTCATAATCATGGATGACCTAAATACCTTATGTCAATTCAAAATCTAGCACATTAGATGATGAACCTAAATAACATGGAGTGTCTTCTTCATGAGTTGATCCATTACAAAAAGTAGAACATTAGGGATAGTGAGGTGAAGTGGAAGTTTCCATAAGAACATTTTCTTGGACATAACTATATTTGAGGTCTAAATATTCGAAAACAAAATATTCTCGAGAAACCAAAAGATAATTTGGTGCAGTTTGGAAACTATCATTGCATGCATTAAAAAAATCAAATTTATCATAATTATAGTTATCCATGTCTTCATATTAATTGGGAAAATCAATTCCATTTAATTTATCACTAAGATTCCTGGATTCAAAATCAATCAAGGGTGGAAGAGCATAAGCTTGACAAAGAGGATTTTGAAAAAGAGAAGAAAGATCAAAATAATCCTCATCATCTTGCTCCTCAACCCATGAAAAGTCACCTTTCACCCTATCACTGCTTGAATTTGGAAGATTTTATCAAGAAAATCAAGGGGGAAGGAATCATGAGAAAGATATGATAGAAGATGACAGGAATCAAAATAAGATTCAACACTATAATTATGAATTTTAATTCGATATAGAGGAATCGAAGTATTGGTCCTCACCATAGGCTTCATGAACCATTCTGGGGTTTCCTCCATTGTATATGAATCATGACAAGAAGAAGAAGATTGAGGAGATGGATTAGGAATTTGATTTATAGATTTCTCAGGTTCAACATTATCACAGGGAGGAACCCAAATTGGTACTGGAAAAGGAGGAGGACAAGGAAACAAAGGAATAATAGGTTCCTCCTCTAGAATTAGAGGAGTCTCATAATTTACAAAGGTCAAGGGAACATAAATATTAGGAGGTTTATATTTTTCGTGTAAATTTATTCGAACCAAAATTTAAAACTTCACATGAAGGAAATCCTAGTCCAAATGTTCTCCAAGAAAATCATAACATTAGTGAAGGAATCTATTAGAAAATTTTTTAATTGATTCATTATGATTCATTCTAAGTTTATCAATCATTTTCAAATCATCCCAATAATCATACCTATCAAAAGCTTATTGAAGCCCCTTGAGGAAATGGTCAAAAGAATGTATGGAAGCATATGGTAAGGTATGACATCACCAGCTAACATGACCTTTAAGGGTGAGGAAGAAAGTGACATAAGAGAAATCCTTATCATCAATTTCATAACATTCACAAAATTTAGTAAAATTAGAGATGCATTTGGTTATGGATGTTCCATCCTCACCAGAAAACTTCAATTTAGATAAGTAGTAGAGAGGCTCATTAGAAACTAACAGTTTACTGGGGGATAGGTTAGAAAAAAACCTCGGAAGTTTTATTCCAGGATGTTCCAGTTAGGATAATAAATTCAAAACAGACTCAACAGACACAACTTTTCATATAACTCTCCTTCTATCCCCAAAATGTTTACGATTTTGGATACCACCAACATACAGGGGGTCTCCCCGATGTCAAGTCCAAATTAGACCTCACACCATTTGGAGTAGGAGACCCATACAAAGTAATGACAAAACCACCATAACATAAAGGTTCATATTTGTTTAAATGGAGAACATTAGATATTATATACATAATCCTTGAATGAGCAAGTAATATGACATTGTGAAGCACCAATTGCAGGATGTTGCAGGAAACCTTCGCAAGGGGAGACAAAAGGTGAGTCTCTAAGAGCAAATTTATAGTACTATCTTAGAATAGGTAGACAAGAGCATGAAAATATTCATTAGGGAAATAGTTCACACAATGATATTAAGGAAAACACAACACACATTCAACAAGATGAGTACCAAAGCCACCAAAATAGTTTAACTTCTTCAATACATATGAATACAATATATATCATAAACATCCCAAGAATAATCCTAAAAAAATTGTGATACATGCAAGAAAATTTGTTGGATAATAGAGCTTTAATTATAAGGTGAAAGATCCGAGTATATACATTGCAATGTTGAACACTAGTTCCAATAGTGGAACATTAAGCCACTTCTTACTTCTCCAAAGAATAATTTTCTCTATTATGGAATGTAGAGAAGCCAAGAATAGATCTCCCAAGGTTAAGACTTCAAACATCCTTTTTCTTTAGTTATGAGGTTTATTTTATAATAATAGCAACACGTTTTCATATCCCCATGAATCTTGGATTACCCCATGACTCTTGGACTCCTAATGTGTCCTTTGGACTTCTAAAGAATTCCTAAACTTCCAAATGACTTTTGGAGTTGTATACAATCTTTTTCCATATATGAATATGTCACTCTTTATGCTCCACATATGTCCCTTCGACTTCTAGTTATTGGTATTTTATAATGAATAAAATATTACATAATGGCATCCATGTCATCATATGATGAGACTTGACATGTCACTACCTTTAATGACTCAGACTGATAGTGACTGATAACATGGAGTCATAGAATTTCTCTAGTGGTGACATGAATGCCACTTTGTCTTTTCTCTTTGCTTATATTTTGATCGTGGCGCTTTCAATGTTTAAAGGGTATTCAATCTTGGAGTCTTTGAGGTGCTTCGATCATTAAGTTGCAAATGTATTCCTCTTTCTTTTCATGCTTCCTTTATTTATCCTCTTTTCCTGATCTTCCTCGTGTGGTTCCCATGAGGTCCCTAAAATAACTATTTATGCAATCACCCATGATAAGAAACTATCAGCCTAAAAACCTCTTAATCTACCATTTTTATGCATATTTTTTTTAAGTCTTTTCGGTGCACTTGAAAGGTTCAAACAGGATTCTGGGCACATGGGCGCACTTTGAAAGGTTAAAAGGCTAAAGGGGGGAGGATTAATATTTTTGGCATGTGCTAAAGAGAAGGATACAATCAAGGTATGGAACATGGTGCAACTTCTAAGGATGAAGGGGAAGGCTTCGGGTTCCCAAGTGCGATGTGTGCTCAAGGGAGAGAACAAGGGCACATTAATTTAGGTCAAAGGAGTGTTATTAAGGAGGGCACATCTCTTCAGGTCGAAGGAGTGGTATTAAAGAGGGTGAATCTCTTCAAGTATAAGGAGTGTTCTCAAGGATGTTTCATCTCTTAGGATCGAAGGAGCGCTCTCAAAGAGGGTGTGTCTCTTCAGGTCTGCCAGGGTCCTACAATAATAAGGTTCATAAAATTTTGAATTGACTTTGATATTCTTGTAAATATGTACATAACTTGCTTTCTGCAAGTTTTTTTCCCATATTTTAAAATGGAAAAAAATAATAGAAAGGTCAAAAAGAGGGTAAAAAGTCCTAAAAGAAAGATTAAAGGATTTAAAAAATATAGACCCCAAAAGAGGAAAATGAGAATAAGACCTGAAAGTGAGAAAGTCCAAATGCCACTACATTTTAATTTTCCATAAAATAAATGATTATGGCAGAGTGTCAATAAATTTCGTAATCCATGATGAGTTAAACTATTTAATCTTAACTTGTCATGTTTTCAATTTCTAGTTTTGGATAGAGAATAAAAAAAATTTCAAACAATTTAATCCTGAAAAATCAGTAGATAGGTAGAGAATAATGAGGAGCTCAATAGTTTAATCTGAGCCCTCAGATGAACTAAGGTAGATTTATATATTCTATGCTTTACAAAGAATAAATGTTCCAAGGTTGCAAGCCTAAATGTACCTGTAAAATGAAGAAAAAATGTTAGAATAAAGTTGTGTAGGTAAAAAGAAGTGGAGAAAGCATGTAATATTGATTATCAGGAAAAATCTCTAATTTCCCCTCCCTTATTAAGTATTTAATATTCTAGGCTATCAGTCAAACAAGCTCAGAGAATTTCTCTGACTTTTGTTGGGAGCTGACCCAAGGTTTGATGATTGGATAGTTCAAAATGTTGAGTTCTTAAGTTAAATCCCCATTTATAATTTATTTCATCCCTCACTCATACATTATAACTCCTTTTCATAAGTAAAGACTCATTCTTACTTAATGAAGCATAAAAACCCATCCAATTAACTTCCTTCATTCAGAAACATACAAAAACCCTCAAAAATACTTTATACTAAGTATTGGTGAAATGATAAAATTACAAGATTTGCTTTACTTTTACACTTTACTTAGTCATTTTATGTCTTTTTTTGTGCATTCGATTCAACTTTTCATATTAACTCTTAACTTAGTTTATTAAATCCCTAAATAATACCTTATCCTACTTATTTAATTCCCTATATCTAAATACCCTAGAAACCAACTATTATAAAGATTTTAGACCAAAGCTATTACCCATGTGTTAAATTAAAACCCAAATAAAATACACTTTGGTCTAAAACTATCGATAAACAAATATCGCACCACCTATGGTTATTAATTCATTCAAAAGGTTTAAAACTATACAAAAAACCAAATACTATGCCCTTTGTATTTTGATTCATAAATATTATAAATGTTTTGATTAAAACATATCAACCCCGCACCTTTGTATTGGTTAAAAGAATTATCCTATAGACCATTATCCCTTTGCCATCTTATAGGAAAATACATACATAAACAGCCCCCGCATACTTTATAACCCAAAGTTTATTAAAAATAACTAAGGTTTATTTTAAATAAATTAAACCTTTCCCGTATGCATATCTCCGCCGTATTATATAAGCCTCTCGCTTTATATAATTAACCCATGCCATATATAAACCCCGCCTGATATATTATTAAAACCTTTTCCCTCAGATATATTTCATAAAGGTTAATTATATGTTTTAAACCGCCCGCATGCATATGAAGCCCAGTCCCACCATTTACTTTAGACACAGCCTTTCAATCAATCCTGACCCTTTGCATTCGATCTTCACGTCTGACGGATGATACTCAATATCGCGTTCATAAACTAATCGATCACCCAAACTCCGAATTCATGCAAAATAGGTTGTTTTGTGATTTCACCTCCCCTCCACGTGGCTGATATTCTTTAGATCACGTGCATTCTGAATAAAGCAAGTTATGACTTAAATGTCGCATAATAACCATTGTTTGGTTTTGCGTTTAAAATCTAAAACCACCTCCCGCCATTGATGAGACCTGCATTTAATGACAGTTAATGAAGATTAAATCAAAATGTTAAAACCTTTGATATAGCTATTTTTAATGTTTATCTATGCATTTGAACTTTGAAATAGCTCCTCCCGACTGTGATAAGCCTTTTCAAGCCCCTCCTTGCCATGTTATGCCCATAACCTCAGTATTTTACTCAAATCTACCATTGAAGATCGATTGAAAAGCTATTGGCTGCTCCAGTAAGCCCTTAAAGAACTCAAAGTCAACCAAGATCATCCGAAAATGTTTCAAGAGACGAATACGTACGTTATTAAGGTATTTAATGACAATTCAAGCCCATGAATTCAGTTTTAACCATATTTAATAGAACCAAACCTTTAAATTGAGAAATTCACTGAAGAAAATTGCATAAAAATACTAAAATAGAGGCCAAACCCTGGATATTTTATCCCAGAAAACCCTATTTTCTATTGCAAGCCTTTCAAAAGCAAATTTCACAGTCTAAAGATCAAATTCAAGGATCTAAATGGCTAAAACCTGTTAGTTACCTTGAAAACCAATTTTTCAATCAAACCGACTCAAAAAACCTTTGTTTTCTGTTTATGCGAGTTTTATATCCTAAAAAAAAAACTAATTATGAAAAAATCCCAAAAGAAGCCATCCTTAGCCTAAATTGCTCAGTTTCTCCTCTTTTTAATATAAAAACTCCTGAAAACAGTCTAATCTTGCAGTAGTTACCTAAAAATGCCTAAAATGTAGAACACCAGCAGACCTAAAGGATCTAAATCAGCCAAATCTGAGGGATCCAAAGCCCGTAATCCTACCCCAACCATCACTTCCAAATCTGCGATAACAATAAACCCCCTTCAACCACATGTGGTTGCTACCGAAACCATTCCTTTGACTGATCTTGACTATAAAATTACAAACCCTGTCATTGAGTTTAATTTGCTAGATATACACAACTAGTGTTATGAAAAAAATCTAGACAAAGATGATATTCCTATATGGAAAACCCATTTACCCAAGTATATAGTCCCATTGACTCATCCTGCTCAACAACTCATCATACTATGTCAAAAATACTATGAGCCAGATCAAAGAGCTATAATAAATGCAGAAAAAGAAATACATTTTTCCATTACAGCCCAGTCTAATTAAAGGTAAGGCTTGTTTTTTCATTATGTTATATTTCAGAGGGGCATCCCTAAGGGTCTTAATGAAAAAATCTATAGGTTGCTCAAATCCTTGATCATTCTTTTGTAGTAAAACTGTAGCAATGGTGTGCTCTGAAGCAAATGATAACATTATGAAATCTTTCTGGAAATCTGGATTGATTAAGTCTGGTGTTTTAGTTAAAGCCTGCTTTATGGATACAAATGATTGTTTAGCTTCAACGATCCATTTTAGAATTGAGTCTTTTTAGTTAGATCAAAGAGCTATAATAAATGCATAAAATAATATGATCGAGATCAAAGAGCTATAATAAATGCAGAAAAAGAAATAATTTTTTCCATTACACCCGAGTCTAATTAAAGCTAAGGCTTGCTTTTTCCTTCAATTAAAGATTTAATTTCCTAGAGTAGTGCCTTATACTTTCGGAGAGAAATTAGCACCAAAGGGCCCACTGGAAACTGCAGTGCTAGTGACTTCAGCCACCATTTCAGCAACAAAATATTCTACCACAAATGTACAACAAACAGATGAAGCCAGCCAAATTGTCAAATCTATGAAAGAGATGTCTTTAAAGATAGATGAAATAAACGGACTGAATAAGATGATTGAAAATCTTGAGAGTGCAAATAAGATAGTTCAAATCAATGCTAGAACTCATGAGTAGAAAGCAATCAGATTAGGAGAGCAGCTCAAGAATTTACAAAAAGAATTGACTTCACAGACCAGATCTCATATATTAAAAATAATCTCTAGACTAACATAATTGAAGCCATTCATAATCAATGGCCTTCAATTCAGGTTATATATGAGCAGAAAGAATTGTTATTAGCAACCCAAACATAGATACAAAAGACAAATGATGAGTTGACTCGCAAGCCTGCACAGGCTTTAAAACTCATTACATTTCTAAACATCAAGAACAAGGAGGAACTTGAATAATTGCAAATATTAGACAGGATAGGGACAATCTTGAAAATTAGGAAGGTTGTCACTAAAAAGAGCTTAATGAACAATATTGAAGAGGGTCATCACGAACAAGCTTGCCAATTTTTGTCTCAACATTAGAGGGTCATCTCTGGATTTGTCTTCGGATCAAAACATTTCCCCTTTATTGCAATCAACTTGCCAACTCTATGTTCAATCTGAATTCTCCCCCACATAAGGTGTAAATGCATAAGGTTCCCTAGACAACTCCCTTCCCGAGCAAGCTCTATGCCGTGAGACTATAATTTTGCTGTATCCCTTGCCTATCATCTTGTCAATCTCACAATCTGATTTAGAAATGGCTTTACAACCTCAACACTTTGAATTTATGTTATTGGTCTTGTTTCCTTTCTCGCCAACCAATACCAACTTATTTTTCCATGTACCATCTCTCTAAATAATATAAATTCTGCTAATTTAAAAAATATATAAAAATAAATAAATTATATTCAAGAATATATATTTTATCATAAATAAATTGATAAATAGAAAAGCTATGTTTCTCCGTAAAATGTCTTACAAAATAAAAAAAATGTCATATAAAATAATGTTTGAAATCCAAAGGAGATCCCTCTTACCAAAACAATAGCTCCAAAGTTACATCGAAATTCATTTAATATATTCTTCTAACACTTTCATGATTCCACAATGATAAAAGGGATCATTCTAACACTTTCATGATTCTACAATGATAAAAGCGATTTCATGCTCTCCCAGATTTGTCTTGGACTTGAAGAAACATCTAGAAACAAAGAGAGCTGGTCTTTAAAATATTTAAAAAACAATATTTTATGGTCATCGGGCTACCAAAGGCGAGGGTTATGGAATCCATTTATTTGTAAGTCCTTGATACCTTTAATGAAACAACACGCCGTGATGGTCACACTACTAACGGTGACCCTCATGGGATGCGGAACAAGTTAAAGCGAGAAATCCATTTTATTTCCAAAGATGTTCTCTCAGCAGCTTTCACTTTACAATAAATAAATAATTAAAGACAAGCTATAGTCACCTTTAAAGAAGGAAACGTTTTATTTCCAAAGATTTTCTCTCAGCAGCTTTCACTTTACAACGAAAAAATAATTAAAGACAAGCTATAGTCACCTTTCCAGAAGGAAAGGTTTTTACTCGCCATCTCAGAAGACGCAACGTTATTATTTGTGTTTATTGCAAACATTATAGCCAGCAGTAGAGACTTGCAAGAGGCAATGGGAGAAGCATTCGTTAAGATTGCGTATTCATGAATTAAATGCATGCTCGCTCGCTGGATGATATTAAAGGAAGCGGCATTTAATTCAATGCATAGTAATTTTCAGAATACAATTCAGAAAATCTATCGATTGTGGGCATGGGACATTTATGTCATTACTGGATATTGCAAACGTGGTTTGGCTTTCCAGAGTAGCTGATGCTGTTGGAATGGGAGGGGTAAGGAAGATTATAATTCTTGGGAAAATTTCAGACACTGGAAAAGCTCATGGTAGAAGATAATCTGTGTACATTTTCCCTGGTTGTCGTGGTTGGAAAATAAAGCAATGCCAATGTTAAAGTATTTTCCAACCATCGAAAAACTGCAGCCTAGTGAAATATGTGTCTCGGGAATTATGTAGGTGATTGGCCTTGAAGAAACAGGCGGAGTAGAACGTCCATATTTGGGTGAATTTGGAAGCACTGCCACATCAAACTGACCACAGTGGCCATGAAACATTCTTGAGCGACGGGTTTTTCTAACAGAAGACAACGCTGACTATGTCTGAGAGAGATTTTTCAATCTTCTTGTTATCGTCGAACATTATATGCCTTTAGAAGTCTTGTGTACAAGGATTTGGCAGTTACTGCTCATTTTATATGATCATTTAATTAAATATCATTTCACAAAATTAGTAAACGATATATTACTGTAGAGGAAATAGCAATAAAGAGAATCCATTAATGGCGGCCTTAGTAGCTATTTTGCTAATCCTTGTAAAAGTGCAATTTGTGGTTGGCTTCTTTGATTCGTTCCTTCTTGTTCGCATGCAAGAGTTAGCAATTAACTTAGTTAAAGTAATGATTTCTACTCTTTACGTTTTGGCTACTCATGTTTATAGTGAGGATCATGTTCGAGTAATAAGGTATTATTTAGGAAATTGCATTGTATGGAGTCGACTTTGGAGATTGGGAGTGGTAATGAAACGTCCACTGTACATAGTATGTAGTTTTGGAAGCCCGCATATTCATTATTACTTAATTTGTTTTTAATAGATATTCGTTTCCAACCATGTTACATAGTTGCAAATAGACTTTTGGGCTTGTCAAAAAAATGGCTTAATCGTGAGTAAAATGAGACTTTCTGTATGTGAAAGAAATGTGTAAGTAGCATGTTATAAAAGTATAATAATACTAGAGTTGGAGTAAGATTATTTAACAAACTGTATAGCTGCCAGTAAGGAGGTGGATAATGGAGACGAGGTCATATTAAAATGTCTGTTGTATATCGTATGTTATTTTGGAATATATATATATATATGAATTAATTAATTAATTTTTAACATAGCAATTAATGGTTTTGTGGGATATCTAAAAGAAGGCATAATTAAGAGTAGAATGTAATTTTAAGTACGTTATAAAATTGTATAAGATGTTATAAATGTATAATAACTCTATTCTAATTATTTATGTGCTAAACAATTCCCCAGGTGCTTTTGTGTCAATGTCTGAGCCATTGGATCAAATGTTAGACGATTGAAATGTTTTAGGCCATTAGATTCACAAGTAAAAGTTTTTTATATGTTTTTATAATGTTAGTTTTTTTTTTTAATAAGTGATTGAATTTAGGTTTTGGTGACTTTGTCAATTTACACAAAAATAAAAATATAAGTAAATTAAATAAAAAGATTGACATATTGTAATGCCCATTTTAACTAAGTGAAATAAAAAATAAAAATAATACTAAACTATAAAAACAACACATGGTATTGACTCATGGTATTCATGTGGAATGTGGTTTATGTAAAGGGGGAGATTAAGATGGCCTAACCATAGATCTACCAAGAGCCAAGAGGGATCAAATGTGTTGATATGCAAACTTCATTGATTCCTTTCATTAATAACTAATTATTTAATAAAATTATTTACTAAACTATAAAAACAACACATGGTATTGAATCATGGTATTCATGTGGAATGTGGTTTATCTAAAGGGGGAAATTAAGATGGCCTAACTCTGGATGTACCAAGAGCCACGAGGGATCAAATGTGTTGATATGCAAATTTCATTGATCCAACTAATTATTTAATAAATTTATTTTTAAATGTTTATAACCATTATTCTTTTAAAATTTCACTTAATAAAATGTATCTAAATTTTCATACATCCAAATATACATAGTTTTTATTGTTCTATATTATTTTTGTTACAACTATTTTATTATTCCAAAAATACATGGTTTTTTTTGTTATATATTATTTATGTTACAATTGTTTTATTATTCATGAGTAGTATTTCTTAATATATAAAAAATTAAATAAATAATGAAATTTTTAAAAATATGTGATCTTTTTAAATTTCCAAATTATTTCACACGACATGATTTCTCTTATGCAATAATGATGAATGTTCATAATTCTCATTTCTTAAATAACACTAAATTCACCTTTAATTACTTAATTGTAATAGTTTGTGACTACAAAACAGTTTGTAACTACATACATACTCTTTCTTCCGTTCAAGAAAAACTATATAGATATCTTTAATTACCTAATTTTAGCTAAAAAAATCTTACATGCTTTCTACTTTATAATCATAAACAATTTTCATATTATATGATGTCAATCTTACTCAACTTTTTATTTTGAAATTTTAAACAATGTTTCTCACTACATAATTTTAGCTTTTATAATTTTATTTATTTTTCAATTCCAAACAAAACTTACAAAATAAAAAACTCACTCGGTCCTTATTGTAGATTAGAGTTTTACAAAATTGACACTATTTGATTAACAATAGAGTAAGTTGAGACAACCTTAAGGGGTTTTTTGTACAATTTTTATCATAACCTTTTCCTACATCCAATATATAATGTAGAGTCTTCTGAAGAGAGAGTATATTTTAGTTTATAACTTGATCCAAAATCAAAGAAAATGGCTAGGGATTTCACTAGTTATTATTCTATAACTTGATCCATAACAAAAGAAAATGGCTAGGGATGTCACAAGTTATCATTCGCATAGTGATGTATTGTCATTCTTAGTTAAAATGGATCCTATTAGATGCATGGTGGCGAGAGACACTAAAAATTTGAAAAAAGATATATGTTATGGCATCCATATTGTCTACAAACCATCCAAATTTCCCATTTTATACAACAATTTCTAACAATAACCACTCAATTTACTCTCAAATTTTGAAACCCCCACCCTTGCTGGGGAGATCACACTATAAAATCAAATGTTCCTTTGGTTTTTTTAAAGGGTTCAGAAACAAAACAGACAACAAGATTGTTAATATGTGGTATAATAACTAATTTTTGAATCATTGTGACAAACAAAACATCACATTAGCTCACATAATATATATAATGCTATAAGGATATAAGATAATAAAAAAGTTGTGAATCATGATAACTAGGTGAAAATCAAAACTAAGTTGTAGCCACAAGAAAAAAATCACAACAACTCAAAGAATATATCCAAGGTTGCAATGAACCCCGTTCATTGTGATGGACCTCATGGGAATTTTAGTGCACATGGAACACCACCCTAATAATTCTATACTCTTGATCAATTTAGAATAACCTAGGATGTGTAAAATATTTTAATAAGATAAACAAAACAAACAACAAGAAAGTCAATATTATGGTATAATAACTGATTTTTGAATCATTGTGACAAAAAAAACATCACATTAGCTCGCATAATATATAATTCTATAAGGATCTAAGATGATAACAAAGTTTTGAATCATGATAATTAGGTGAAAACCAAAACTAAGTTGTAGCCACAAACAAAAAATCACAACAACTCATAGAATATATCCAAGGTTGCAATGAACCCCATACATTGTGATGGACCTCATAGGAATTTTAGTGCACATAGGACACCACCCTAATAATTCTATACTCTTGATCAATTTAGAATAAGCTAGGATGTGTAAAATATTTTAATAAGAAACTATATTTGTAATTATGAAATATAAAACTATAACTTAAATTTGTGAATTTACTTTGTATTTTTTTTCTTATGTATATAGAGAAAGAATAAACCAAGTTTGGAGTTAAGAAAATAAACCATAACATAAAGAACAATATCTCCTTCCAAAAATGTCTCTAAATTAAAATGACATTCAATTTCTTGTATACCAAGACTATTTTTCTTCATATACAATTTCTAATACACATTCAATTGGCACTTTGTAGATGAACTTGAAGTAAACTCTATTTTTGTTAATAAAAATTCTCTTTATTTACATCTATGCTAGATAGATTGTACTTGAATGTATTTAAAATATATTATTTGAGTTAGGTACTTGATTATTAATCACCAAAGGATTTTCACCCCCAAATTCCTACTTCAATATCTATAACAAAATTTGTATATATATGTGAACATATTATGTTGGTTTACATATATGTGTTTCACCCCCAATTGCCTATTTCAAAATCCATAACAAATTTTTTTGGTTGATAACTCTTAACATCAATATCTTTGAAACCTCCATGACTTGCTTCTATGGAAGCAAAATTTTCCTTTCATTCCTTCACGATGACTTGTTCTCTGCAACATCTTATTCCCTCTAGGCTACTCTTTCCTATAATATTGCCTTCTTATTTCTTATAGGCTACTCTTTCCTATGATATTTCCTTACGACATTTCTTTTGCAACGTATGGTGCAATTACTAGTTTAATGTATAAATACATTTTTATGTATAGATATGATTGGTTATACTCATAAGTTATGGGTAAATTGGTCCTGAAAAGTGTTATTTTATTGTTAAAATGTAATGTCTATGAATTACGCATACTAATGTTGATTATGTTTTAATTATGAAATAATGTATATTAAATTTTGTGACTAACAAATGATGTGATTTTGGTGGTTTCAAAAGATATTCCTTTTAAGAGATTTTCCCCCTCATATGCTTTTACTCTATGGTTTTGAATCTAACTTCACATATTAATAGAAGTTCAATCACCTCAATACTTACTAGTAAACTACATTCTATTAAAACATAAAATAAACGAATTACAACCTATAAATCAATTTTGAAATTCAATAAACTTTTAATACACTCCTTAACAAAAATACCTTTCTACTACCACTAATTTAGATATTTTAAATAATTTTGTTATTACAAGAAAAGGTAAATGTCTCTTTCTACTATCACGAAATTAAATATTTGAAATAATTTGATTGTTACAAGAAAGGTTAAATGTTTCATTCTTTAACTTTTATTCCTTTTTTTATTCACTTGAATATTATTGATATTAGATATTTATGTCATTAATAGGATGATATTGAATAATTTGGTAATGATTCTTTCTATTATCACTAAATTAAATATTTTAAATAATTTCATTATTATAAGAAAGGTTAAATGTTTCATTTTTTAACTTGTAATTGATCTCTGTAACATATATCTTATTACCATTAAAAAAAAAAATTATCTTGCACAACTTTTATCTTTACTTACTTTCATACTTAATAAATTTATAATAAATTTATAATAGAAAATTATTATCTAACTAACAATCTGACACATAAATCACCAAAATACATCATTCATATGGTAAAAGATTTTCTAAACATGTCTTACAACTACACCCTTATAATTTCGACAATCATAAATATCCTATATGCAATTATAGTCAATCTACAAAGGTCGATGTCATATCTAACCTTTAGAAAAATATCTTGACAGAGTTTCTAATTGACTTTAATAATACCATATGAAAATATACATAATAGTTATCAATGAGAAATTGAGTGTTTGATTTGCCACACAGTGTATCTGGAATGATATTAGGGCTCATTCAATGTATAGTTGACATTAGTGCCACTATGGAGGATATGACGGTGCAAAGAACTTAGGGTTTTGGTAATGACACTCCTTCCCATAACCGCCTTCATTATTTCTCGATCATTTCTGCCTCCTGCTCCTCAACAAGAGCTCTTCGCCTCTACAACCACTGAACAGGGTTTCTCCAACATGGGCAGGCTTACTCCGTCAACTAACTTTATGGTAAGTTTATTCACGATTTTCCTAATTGAAATTCTTGCCACTGCAATTATGTACATGATTTGTTTTTCTCGCGTGACACTGGTTGAGTCACTATAGTTTAAATCTTCCATAATTCATTTCAGATTCACAGTTTTAAATTTTTTGTTTGTTTTTTCATTCTCTCCCAAAGGATTATAGTTATAATTTTCTTTTGTCTTGTCATTCTCGCAATTTTCTGTCAAGGTATTTCTTACTCGAGTTTTCTTGTTCAAGATGTTACTGTACCTTGCTCAAGCCACAGTGATATCTTAGCTTTGGCGTTCGAAGACCTCCTTTTCCACGAAGAACCCAAAAAATCCTTAAGGTAATCCCTTACTATCTATCTATTTTGTTTGCACAAGTACTTCCTTTGAGTTGTTTTGAAATTTTTTTTAGTAATCTTACCTTTTTTTAGTAATCTTACCATTCATATATTTCTTGCAGTATATGCTCTTTGTTTCTTCAATGTTAACTTTTTTTGCAGGTATACTACGACTCTATACAATAATTTTTTTTTTTTAGTCGTTCAGGCTTGCATCGAGATTTAATACTAATACCCTTTTAAATCATGGTTTCAGGTTAGCTTACCTCTAATCTTATAAAGATGATTTCCACGAAGCTGGCCCATAGCTTCACTAACCTCCTCCAACTCTGACAGGTACCAAATGTGGTGAACCATTTTGGTCTCAGGAAATTCATGCAGCTTGCAGAGGATTAATAGTCATTAAGGGTTTAATTTATTGTCTAATATAGTTACTGAAAGGAAAAATGTCAATTTGTGCTACAATCCTTATACTACATGGCATATCAATAATGTTTATGATAGCAGAATCAAACATCTGATTAATGCTTAATGAATTTCGAGCCCAGTCTTTTCCTAGTGCTGCGGTTGGGGTTTAATACCAATTCCTCTGGTAGTCTATATACTTGTGAATTAAAAATAGTGGCTTTCATTTCTACACTTGGGTTATTCAACTCTATGTATAATATCTATCTCTTTTTGGGCAAAACCCTTGCTTAAGTTGTTGATAATGTTTGTACAGTAAATACGTGAACTATTAATGAGTAATAAAATTTCATTTTCTTCTGCAAGCATTCCGTTTACCCATGTTTTCCTACGAGGTTTTTCCGAAGTGCTTAAACTACTTACTTTTTATAATATTGTACTATTGGCATGAAAATATATATATATATCACATGTACAGTGAATTATATGGATATTTTACTGTGTAACACATATTCCTATTTTGTTTTAAAGACTTTCTTTCTATATTTTCGTTGTCAGCTCACAACTACATTTTGTTGTTTAAACAATACCTCTCTCTCTCTCTCTCTATATATATATATATATATATATATTCTCAAAGAAGGGTTCTATGTTAATGTTTGGTTTATCATTCCAACTTAGAATTAAAGTTTACAACATTTGTCTTTAATTCCATTTTTAGGAAACACTTTAGGTTTACTTACAGTTAACATAAAAATGGCAGGACCATTCTGTCTATGTTGTCCTAATAGCAGGAAACAACCAACTCCAAATCTTCTGCAAGAGGGCATTGAGTTAACTGTTTCCTGTATCCTATATTTTCCGAATGTAAATCTACAGCCAATATTGTATGATTATTTTTCTATACAGTATCATATTTATAACCTGTCATTTCACAGAAAACTTAAACTCTATAACAGTTCAGTTTCCAAACTTCTACACTCGTTAATTCCTTCCAAACAAAATAACTTTGAACAAGAATTAACAATATACTTATCTATTCTGCAACTTCATTGACTGATGTGGTTCCTCCCTACCTCGAGAGAGGTGATCACCTCCTCTTCTCTCCCCAATGCTCGAGGTATGAGCCTAGAGAGTTGACAGAATAAATTTTGGAGAGACCTCACAACAGTCCAGTCCAATCTCCAATCTAGATAATATTTTAGAAAATCAGAGCATTCCACTGGTTAGCATCTGTTCGGGAATTATTCTCTGCAAATTATCCTCCTTCAGTTACCGAACAAAACCCCAAACCTCACCAGGATTATGCTTTTATCCTCAGAGGTGGGTAACTATTTCAACTGATTATGTTCAACTAACTCTCACTTCTTGAATTACTTTTTACCATCAACCTTGCTATTATTTTTTATGGAAGTCACTTCCATAATTAATTCAATCAATATTAATTTTCTCCGTATAATATATTGTAAAAAAAAAAAAAAAAGTAACAATAATGGTCTTAATGTATTAACAACAAATCATAGTCATCAGTTAGCAATAAGCCATTTGTTACAACTTCCCCCTCTGGAAGTGAAAACCATCCTCGGTGTTCTCATTCTTTTCCAGTGAACATTTTGAGATATGCTTCCTGAACAAAGCCTTCATCCTCCGACGTAGCTTCATCTAGGACAAAGTGCTTCGACTACACTTTAACCTGGGTGATGGCTTGTTTTTGGAGCATGATTTGTCTCTGGTTGATTATACATTGAGGTTGGACCAAGAACTCACCATCTGGTTCGACCTGCAATCAACAAACTTGAATTAGTTTTTTTCGCACAACTTTTTGCATTTCAGTCAAGTCTGGTATTCATATCCTACCTGAATACTATGCTAGTATATTATGTGCTTTGGATCATGAATGTATCGTTTCAACAATGATACATGAAAACATTGTGTACACGCATATATGACTGGGAAGTGCCAGTTGCTAATCCATGGGTCCTACCCTTTCTAGTATTTGGAAAGGGCCACAGAACTTGGGAGCCAACTTGGCACAAGAGGCCCACCTTAAAGTGTTTTTCTTAGGCTTCATCCTTATGTACACATGGTCTCCCACCTCAAACTCATGATAAGTTATTTTCTTATATGCATACACTTTTTTTCTATCCTGAGCTGCCTTCAATTTTTATCTGATCTTCTTTAA
The DNA here is from genome assembly GCA_034641835.2 of Pinus albicaulis. NCBI lineage: Eukaryota > Viridiplantae > Streptophyta > Pinopsida > Pinales > Pinaceae > Pinus > Pinus albicaulis. The sequence goes on along the minus strand of CM076578.1, from coordinate 1,503,532,175 downwards.
TTCTGTTTCCATTTCAGCTAGCATGTTGGGTCCAAGCATCAACCTGGTTTTTGGCTACTCCAATTAATAGGAGTTCTGCATTGTCATCCATATAGGGCTTCGAACAAACTCATCCTAAGGGAATCCTGATATCCATTATTGTATGCAAACTCCACTAGGTACAGGTATTCTTCTCACCTAGTTGGTTGTTGCATCACATACATACGTAACATATCCTCCAGGATCTGATTCACTCACTCTGTTTCTTCGTCTGTTTGTGGATGGCAAGAAGTGATGAAATTAATTTGAGTTCCCAAAGCTGTAAACAAATTTTTCTAGAATACTGAAGTAAACTTCACATCCCTCTCAAATATGACAGTCTTTGGGATTCTGTGAAGTCCAAAAGATCTCTCGCGTAAATATTTCTGCTATTTGCAACGTCTTATAAGTGGATTGCACAGGTATAAAATGTGTTGATTTGCTTAACGGATCCACCTATACCATTATGGAGTCATTATGTTTCTTTGGCCTGGGTAATCCAGTGATAAAGTTCAAGGATATAACTTCCCACTTCCACTCAAGTACTGGTATAGGCTACATTAGCCCAGTTGGTTGTCGGTGCTCCACTTTCACATGCTGGAATTCTGAACACTTGTTTAAATATTCCGCAATATAGCTCCTCATACCTGGCCAGTAATTTTTTTTCCTTGTTGCTGTTAGCATGTTGTAATAATCAGGATGTCTAGAGTAGTTACTTCAATGATGCTCATTTAGAATTAGTTCCTTGAACTCCATTCTTTTTGGAACAAAAATTCTCTTCTTGAAAGTTAGCAACCCATCCTTATTAATTTCGTAATCAATAGTTTTACCTTTTTTCTTGAATTTGTCTGCTTACTGCTACATGAACTTATATTGAAGGATTTTCTCAGCTTCTTTTTTCATTTTCTCCAAAAATCTGCACTCAACTTGATTATAGTACAGCTCATAAACACCATGCAATTTTATACTTAATGCATTAGCTACTTTATTCTCCTTACGATTCACATGATGCATATCAATGTCAAACTCACTTAGGAAGGCATTCCACCTTGCCTCGAGAGAATTGAGATCAGCTTGCTTAAAATAGCTGGTTAAGCTTCTGTGATCAATTTTGAGCAAAAATCTTTTTCCAGACAAGTAATGCCTCCATATGTGGAGTGCATGCACTAATTCTGTCAGTTCCAAATCATAAGTTGAATACCGCTGCTCATGCTCCCTTAATTTTCATGATCCATAGGCAGCTACTTTACCCTCTTGTGACATTATCGCCCCGACTCCTTCTTTGCATGCACCTGTTCAAACTTCAAACACTTTATTATGATCAACTACCCTTAATACTAGAGCTATAGTCAACAACTGCTTCAGTATTTCAAAACTGTCCTCAAATTCCTTTGTCCATTTAAATATTTTTACTTTTCCTTGTAAGGAAGTAATTGAGAAATAATTTTTTGAAAAGCCTTCAATAAATCGTGGATAATAACCATCTAGCCCCATAAAATATCATATGTCTGCCACATTTTGGGGTATCTTCCATTCAATAATTGTTCTAATTTTCTCTGGGTCAACTACAATACCCTCAGCAGAAATTATGTGACCAAGGTACCGTATTTCTTTCTTGAAGAAATCACAGCTGTTGAACTTAGCGTACAACTAATGTTTCCTTGGCATTTCCAGCACTATCCGTAAGTGCTCCTTATGTTCTTCCACATTCGTGGAATAAATTAAAATGTTGTCAATAAATAATAATACAAAATTATCCAGAAAAGGGTGAAATATACCATGCATCAGCCTCATAAATGTTGCTAGTGCATTCGTTAGTCCAAAAGGTAACACTACAAAATCTTAATGTCCGTACATTGCACGAAAAGTAGTTTTATGTATGTCTTCTTCCTTTATCCGGATCTAGTGGTACCGCGACCTTAGATCTATCTTTGAAAATATTGTTTCTCCCTTCACTTGATCAAACAGATCATCAATTCGCAGTAGAGGATGTATATTTTTAACCGTAAATTTATTAAGCTAGTGTTAATCCATGCACATCCGCATGGTTTCATATTTCTTCTTCACAAATAGCACAGGTGCTCCCCAAGGGGATACACTTGGCCAAATGTACCCTTCATCCAGCAGTTCTTGCAACTGCATCTCTAGTTTAGTTAATTCTGGTACGCTCATTTAGTAAGGCATCCTTGAAATGGGTGGTGCTCCAGGAATCAATTCTATGGTAAAATCTATGTCCCTTCTAGTGGTAAGGCTGGTATTTCCTCTAGAAATACATCCATAAACTCTTTCACTATCGGAATATTTTCTATCATTGGAGCTTTTTCTTTAGAATTAGTAAAGCCCACTTGAATGGCATACAACTAGCATCCTTTCCTCATGCACTTACCCATCTGAGATGTTGTAATTGGACACAGCTGCAAAGGTTTCTTTATACCTTGAATTTCTTTGTGGGTTCCATCATGCATTCTAAAGTATATAAATTTTTCGTTACAATCTACCAATGTCCAATGCTTCTCCAACCAGTCCATACCAAGTAGCACATCATAATAACCCAGAGGTAATATATTAAGATCCACAGTTCGCTTCTGTTCACTAATTTGTAGTGCACAGTATGGAATTTTGGCACTAATTTTCCTCTTTTCTCGTGTGGCTAATTGTACCAGCCATGGGTTTCTGAATTTATGACTCTTCAATTTTCAAATTTCTACTACCATTGGACTTATGTAGCTTAAAATTGTGCATGGGTCTACCAAAATAGAAACAATTTGAGATAGTAATTTACCTTCTAACTCTATCATTGTCGGTTGGTAGTTTGCCTACCGATCTTCCACGGATGCATTAATTCTGGGTATGTTTCTGGATGCATCTCCCAATGTCGAGGCCTCTTGTAAATTAGTAACTTCTTCACTCCTTCCTCGTTACAGGAAATTTCTATAGTAGTGTACCTCAACACAAGCCCAACACTGTAAGGGTGGCTTCTGGTTTTGTGCTTGTTCTGGTTTGCTAGAAGCTTCAGTGGGTTTTTCCTCTACAGGCCATCTCACTATTTGATGATTCCAGCCAAACTTTTTTCTAATTAAACTTTTGGTAGCACTTTTGAAATTACTGGTTCTGTTTTTCTTAAAACCACAACTACCCTTATGTTCTTTGTTTGTTTGCAAGTTTTTATTCAACTCTCATTTTCCTTTAGCTTGTTGGTAACACATTCTTGCCTTCTGGATTGCCTCATCCATAGTTTTTGGATTTACAAACTCAATACATTCCTTCATATGAGTCGACAAAATACTCAAGAACCGTTGTAATTTTACATTTTCGTCCCTTAAATAAGGAACATAATGGAGTGGGGAAGTAAACTTGGTGATGTATTCATCCATTGTCATTTGTCCTAGCTTTAGGTCATGAAACTCCCTATATTCCTCATCATAGAAGAATTTAGTTAAGAATTTATCTTTAAAATACTATTGGAACGAATCCTAAGTCACATCCTGGTCATCTATACTATAGACATTTTTCACTTCCTCCCACCATAATGTGGATTTCTCCCTCCACTAATAAATAGCCAACCTGGCTTTGAGATTACTGATGTACTCAAACACTTGAAAATACTTGTCCATGTTTATCATCCATTCCTTAGCTACCTCCTCCTCTAGTCCATCAAACGTAGGAGGTTTTATTTTTTGAAATTCACCTTGTAGTTCTACTTTTTGCCTCTTAACTTCTTCTTGTTTGGACACATTATCTGACACAGCCTCATGGTAGCTTTTATTTCTACTACCCCATTGAGATTGACTTCTTTCTGTTCTGTCAATGGCATGGTCTCTTGCTTGTTGCTCATTTCCTTCTTGCAGCAAATCTCTATCAGTGCTAGGCTATTCAATCCCTTGATTATATTTTTCTGAGAGGATTTTTAAGATCCTCTCCTATTCTTGCATCAACCACGCATTATCATTATGCACTCTTTCCATTTCCTCTTGTAACTTTTATACTTTATTTAATAGAATGCTGGTTTGGTGGTGCTGCTCTTATAGCAGTCTACTAGTTTTCTGGTGTTGATCCACACTCAATGACACCCACATTTGTAGGTTCATTTCTGGTCGGGGTTGGGTTTCCTTGATGTTCTGAGGTGGCTATTGCATTTTCCCCCTCCTCGTGTTGTCTCTCGATATATTTATTTTCTTTCTCTGTGCATCAATATACACATAGCTTTAACACTTTAGTTGACCCAAACGGTCCCAACGTCCAAATGCTGCGCTGATACCACTTTTAACATACATCCTACCACCATAAAAAAAATTACCTTGCACAACTTTTATCTTTACTTACCTTCACACTTAATTAATCTATAATAGAAAATTATTATCTAACTAACAATCCAACACATAACTCACCAAAATGCAACATTCATATGGTAAATTTTTTTCTACACATGTCTTACAACTCCACCCTTATAATTTTGACAATCATAAATATCCCATATGCGATTATAGTCAATCTACAAAGGTCAATGTCATACCTAACCTTTCAGAAAATATCCTGACAGAGTTTCTAATCGAATTTAATAATACCGTATGCAAATATACATAATAGAAATCAATGAGAAATTGAGTGTTTGATATTTTGCACGATGTATCCGCAATGATATTATGGCTCATTCAATTTATAGTCGAGATTAGTGCCACTATGGAGGACAAGTGGTGCATCCTCCGCCCTCGATCTAACACCTTGGAATCTGACTGTAGCAAGGACTTAGGGTTTTGATAATGAACCCCCTTCCAAAAAATACCTTCATTATTTCCCCATCATTTTTGCCTCCTCCTCCTCAATGCGAGGTCTTCGCCTCTACAACCATCGAGCATGGTTTCTCTGGCATGGGAAGCCTTACTCCGTCTGCTACTTTATGGTAATTTTATTTAGGATTTTCCTAATTGAAATTCTTGCAACTGCAATTATCTACATGATTTGTTTTTCTTGCATGACACTAGTAGTGTTACTGTAGTTTAAATCTTCCATAATTCATTTTTTATTCACACTTTTATAATTTTCAATTTTTTTTTCATTCTTTCACACAGGATTATAGTTATAATTTTCTTTTGTATTGTCATTCTTGCATTATATCATTGTATATATAGATGATTTTCTTGTTTTTAGCAAAGATGTAAATAGTCAGAAACTGCATCTAGAATAGTTTTATCAACTTGTTTATAAGCATGGGTTAGTTCTTTCAGATTCAGAAGAAAAGTTTCAGATTGGTAAAGTCAGGATAGGCTATTTGGGATTGCACATAGAACAAGGAGATGTAGAACTTCAGCCTCATTTGTTGACTCATCTGTTAAAGTTTCCTGATTTTATTACTGACATAAGGATGTTTCAAAGGTTTCCTGGATGTTTGAATTATATAAGAAACTTTTATGAAAAACAGTCTGAAGATACAAAGATCCTTCTGAATAGATTGAAGAAGAATATCACCAGCTAGATAGAAGAAATGACACAAGCAGTCAGAAGTATTAAAAGTAAGATTAGTGATCTTCCAAAGCTCAAACTTCCAGATACTAATCTTCCCTTTATTCTTGAAACAGATGCTTCTGATCACACTTGGGCTACAATATTGTTGCAGAAGAATGGAAGAAAAGAAATAGTGTGTGCCTACTGTTTAGGTACTTTTGATGACACAGAAAAGAAGTATCCTTCCTCACATAAGGAGATACTTGCAGTGAAAAGAGGCATCAAGAGGTTTCGTCTATTTTTGAAAAGTGTCAGATTCATTTTCAGGACTGATCTGAAGCATATGAAAAGCATTTTGGCAAACAAAAAGTTATTGGAACAAGGCAACACCAGAGTTCTGAGATGGGCGCTATGGCTTGAAGGTTTTGATTTTGATATAGTCTACAAGTCAGGTGCTGAGAATTATCTTGCAGACATGCTTACTAGAGAAGGTGCTCAAGAGATCAAAGAGATAAAAATGTTCAGGCCGCTTCATCAAGGTAAAGCTTCTTCATCAAGTTTTTTTAGGTCTAATCGAGTCAGGTCCATAACAGTTTGTAGTACTTTTCATTATGAATTTTGTTTAGAGTGTCTTGCAAAATAGTTTTTAGTCTTACCCTTGTGTCTTAGACAAGTCATATTACAGAAATGGTTTGATTCTGAAGAGTCTAGATGGTCATATACCAAAGCGTTACCCTATAGGATTAGACCATGGCGTGTATATTATGCATTGTCTAGAGAACCAGACCCTGTATATTTTGGATGCGTTCAGAATACTGATTGGACATGGCAAGACTATTCCTCTATACACCAGAGAGCTAGGATACATGGTTCAATCAAAGTCATTTTTTATGCTGTTGCTATAGACCCCGGTAATAATTGGTGGAGTCCTTGGTTTAGGTTTTTTATGTTTAAGTACATGCCAAGAGCTTGTCATATTTTTTATAGGATTTTTCATGAGTTTGTCAGAATCCTACATTGGGAAATGCATGTTGTTGTCCAGAATGATTATGTCATCGATTTTAATTTTTCCCATCTAAAAACAACAGTGGTAGCTAATGAAGAGGATCAATCCTTCAAGTTGACAATTAGATTTAGAGCTTTGATTTCAGTAGATGAATCATATAGGCCTCCACATCTGTACACTTTCCCTTTTTATTGTTTCTTCCATGAAGATGCACCATACTGGTTGGATGAATTAGTCCCATACGAAGCACTTGCTCCTGACATAGATTCATTATTACAACGACGAGAAGATGAAAGACGAGAATGTGAACATGATCTTGATTATGATGACAGGGCTAATAGTGATTGATTGTAACGATCACTCATATGAAATCCTTGCTTTATTGTACATATTTTAAACTTGTGGTTTCCGTGGGATTTTGCCGAATAAAATCTCCACTGTGTATTTACTTTATAAAAGAGCCGATGTCCTAGATTCTAACCATCATTGTATTCATTATATTGTGTCGGATTCGGTCCCCATATGGCCTAGCCTCCAAGGAATGAGATAACAAGTGGTTGTCCCCACTTGCCTAAATCTTTAGAACTGTTCATTATTTTTCGTATTCAGTCCTTTCATGATAGACATATTGCATGATGGTCTAGCCGAAAGTTGGTCCTTGGATTCCAGGTTGCCGATAAAAGTTTCAACTGGATGACCTGCTAGGATATTATAAATACTAGCATTGTAAATTCATTTGGCATTCAGAAAAATTTGGAGTTGGAAGTCTGAGTCTGTATATTGAGTCCGAGCTTTGTTTCCCTGCTCTGCATCTGCGCGAAGCCTCGCGATCTGCTTGCATCACGGTGACTAAGTCTCAAAGTCTGAGTCTGTTAGGTGACTTGACTAGCCTGTGTCTTAGTTTGCTCGGCACTAAGAAGAATCTAAAGTGGCGGGGTCATTAGATCGAGTCTATGTTTTGTGTGAGCTCTGAGACAGAGTCTGCAACTGGCCAGAAAGCCTCCAGTGAGCACACTCATCCAATGAGTTGCTGTATCTGGTAAATGCCACTGCAGTCTAGCTCTGAAAAGAGACTTATAATTCATGATACTATAATCTGTAAAATTCCATATGCAAATATTAATGAAGAATTTGTTCGAGTTTTGCTACGAGTTCGAGTTCCGTGTAAAATTGGTACTCAAAGCCATACTGTTCTTTGTCCGCAGTTATCTTGTGTTTTTTTGGTTCTTCCATTGAGAGGTATTTGTTCCAGCTACTATCCACGAGTCTAAGTTGGTAAGGCACTGGTTGAGAGCTGTGAAGGCGAAGGACTGCCGTGTTTTCTTTCTTGGTGCACAAAGACTTTGTTTCTCCTCTGTTCAGGTGCTTAATTATACTCATTTTAATGGCTGGTTATATGAATGAGTTTTCCCTTCATAAACCCAAAGATAGAAAGATTGCTCATAATAATAGATGGTCTTTTATTTCTAAATATTTGAATAAATCTCAAGAAAATGATACAGTTTATGATGAAAAAGTTCTAATGCAAGAATTTGAGCCACAACCTAAATGGACATTGCCAGAGATTGATGTTGATAAGTTATATAAAATGCCAGTATTTTAATTTAAAGCAGCTCAATTATTCAGATTTGTTTCAGTTAATATTCCAATCACTACTGGTCAGTCAGTCTATCAAATTCCTTTGATCAGAAAAGATGATGTTGAATGGGGATTAAAGAATGGTTATAAATATGTTCATATTGGAATGGTTCAGTTTGGGATAAATCCACTGGTCAGACCTGGGTTAAACACTTCCTGTTTAACATGTGTATTGGATACACGGATGAATAATTTTCATGATGCTTTATTAGGAGGTTTTCAAAGTCCATTAAACAATGGACCTGTCTGGTCTTCTGTTATTCCCAGATACCAAGTTTCCCTGATAGACCCGTACATCAATGAATTCTTGAATGCCTATATTCAGTTCTATGGTTTTGATGTTGCCCCTAACTCTCAAATATCCCAGCTTCATGCTTCTATTTTTTTACACTTTGTATCCACTTCTATGCATCCAATAAATCTAAGGTTGAAAGGTAGAGCACTCAAAGAAGGAGTAATAGTTGGCCCTGGTAATACTGCTCCCTTGCAAGTTGGTTTTGCAGAATGCATTCTTCCTAAAGAATGGAATAGTTCTTACACTCCGCTCTTGCAAAAATATCTTCAACTGTAAACATCTAAAGAACCCCAGTAGTTATCTATCATCCAACATCCGGATGGGTCCTCTGGTCTCCAATTCACTACTCCATCCATCACCCGCTCCATGTCTTCTCGCTCTACATCTTCTTCTTCAGGGGGTAGGGATCTCCAAAATAGATCAGTTAATCCACACTCTACACAATCTTCCCAGATTCCTAGAAGTCTTTCTACTCAACACACGGCTCCCAAGAATCTCCATAAGAAATCTGCATCACATAAAACTGATGATTGCCAGTTTTGTATACCATCCTCCTCTTCTACTTTTCAAACAAAACCTTCTTCAGATTCTCCTAATCAGGATATATTTATTCCAGAAATAAAAAGTCTGTCATTACCAAGAGCTCAGCAAGATATAGTTGCGAAGATTAATTAAAGGCATTTAGAACCTGGAAATGCTAAAATAATTTTTAAGAATGGAACTGTAAAAGCTGAGATGCAATGGTTAAATATGAAAAATGTGGCAGATCCAGAACAGAATGATTCTGAAAATATGCATACCTATACAAACTACCAAATAGTTTGTATGTTACAAAATATTGATGATATTGCCAAAGATGTTCTTGAAATCAAAGAACATATTGAGAAGATGCATACATGTTACAATGAAGTTTTAGGGATATAGAATGAACACACCTAGAAGTTGAATGATGTGCAATCAAATATGGGTATTATCTCTAAATCTTTAGAACATCTTAGAGATGCACTTCTTGAGCCTGATTCTCCTCCTCATTACAGAGAAGTTGTTGCTTCCAGTTCTAAATTAAAGTTCTCTTCCAGTCCTAATGAATCAAAACATATTATTTTTAAGGGGGTAGAGAATATAGATAAACTTTTATTTGAGAAACTCCAGAAAGGAATTAGTCTAGCCAGAGAAAAGACATAATTGATGAGAACTAGACTAACTGAATTTCATTCTGTTGAAAGTTTGATATTTCCTGAGAACTATGTCAGCCTTATTTCTTTGATGAAACAAAATGGCCAACCATCTGCTCCTACAATTTTGGCCATGTCAGGAGTAAATTCTACTCAGAGAACCCCTAGTGAACCAACACAAGGTGAACCAAGTTCAAAAAGGGATAGAAGTGAACAATTTAATTTTCCTCATAAAGGAAAGAGAGATTCCAGTGGGACTACTGCTCATGAAGCATCTTCTACAAGTCCTTTTGGTAGATATACTAAGAATCTTCAGTCCACACAAGTAAGACTAGACAATCCTACTGCTAGAGGATATGGGAATTCATTATTGGTAAATATTGATTGTTTAGATTATAATGAAGTCATTGCTGTGTTGCATAATGTTCATGCTTGGGCCTTACAAAGAAAAGCTGAGACAAAAGCAGAATGGTCAAACATAGTGACTCAAATCATTTGGTCTTTTACTTGTATACTGAAACAATGGTGGGAAAAACTAGCGGAAAATGAGAAAGATCAAATATTTGAACATGATGATCCACTCAAAGCACTTTTTGATGCTTTGAAGCATGAATTTGTTGGATTAGTTCCTGAAGACTCATCTCATCATGCACAGTTGTTTTTCTCCTAGAAATTGTGTAATATCGACCATTTGCATGATTACTTTTGTGTTATGCAGAAGTTATTATATCAAGCAAATGACACCCATAATGTTGCATATTTAAGATATTACATACAGTCTATGCCAGGAAAAATCCCTGATTTGATTAATCAACATATAGAGACTCATAAAGTAAATTTGGAAGGCCAATCTTTTGCAGCGGTATAGCAGTTGATAGTGACAATTTTGCAGAAAGAATGTGCAGGAAGTAAAGAAAAGAAGAATTTTAAGAAGCAGATGAACTTTAGTACAAAATTTTGCAATAATTTCAAAGAAACATATGATTTTGGCTGTCATAAGAAAAGTACCAAAAAAGTTTCTAAAAAGTCTTGTTCTTGCAAGCCTGATAAATATGTCCCTAAGAGAAAGAAATATTGTCCTTCAAAGAGATCTTTTAAAGGAAGAAGGATAGTATTCAGGAAAAGGACAAAACCTTCTAAACAAGTTGTTTGTTTTATCTGTGGAAAGGAAGGTCACTATGCTAATTCTTGCAGAGAAAAGAAGGACAAGAAATAAATGAAAATTGTGGATATTTTTTCTACTATCCATAATCCAAAAGAGTGGGATCTTATCTCCCATTCAGATGGTGAATATTTTGAAGTCTCTAGTTCTTCTTCAGAATCTCAAGACAATGAAATTCCTGAAATTGGAAAGTTAGTTTTGGAATCTGAGTCATCAAATTCAGATGAAACATTCATTCCTGATATTAAAATGTTTCATTCTTCAAATGATTTATAGGAAAAAATTGCAGCAGTCAAGGCTGATTTGGCACAGCTTGACCCAGTCCAATTCACAGTAAGAATAAGGCTGACATAAAAACTAGAAAAGTTGGAAAGCCAATTGCCATCCAAGAAGAAGAAAGAAATATTTTCTGATGATGAATTCGTAGAGCAAGAGTTCAATTCCCTGTTCACACCACTGCAGATTATTGAATCTCTAGGTATGAATCAAATTGACACTCTTAATAAATAGATCACAGATTTAGAATCCTCTATTCATCATGTTAGATCAGAGATGATTCAGTTATCATCCAAACTTCAGTTGCTTATCTCTGATTATGATGAATGTAATTCTAAATTATTCAGTATGTTGATGAAGAATTTTCCAGAAGATAAAACTCCAAAACCAAATATATAATTGATCAATATTATGGGAATAGGAGACAGAGTGATAATTCCCATAGAAGTCAAAGTTCCTAAGATCAAGTCTTATACTCTAGATGCACAAATTGATTTTGAAGCCATGAGTAGTTGCTGCAAATATGGAGCCATTCCATCTTATTATTGCCAACCTACTAAATTACAGTTAAGGGCTATTAGTAAAGAACTAATGGAAATCAATATTTACCTGTTACTTTTGGCAAAGATTCTGTCATTTTCACTACAAAATCTGGTTTAGTTACTGTTCCTGCTTCCAGTAACTTTAAAGTAAATGTTCAGCCTCAGGAGGATGATCTCGTTCAGCATAGTTTGCAAGATCTATCCAAGATCAATAAGATTGTTAGAAATGCTGAGTTGCATGGTCCAAAAACTCTATAGTCTATTTCTGACAAACTTAAAAAAGATTGTACTGCTAATCGACCAGATGCCTTTTGGACAAGAGAAAAATATTTTTTTGCACTCCCATATAAAGAAGGATATATTTCCAAGCCACAGAAAGCTAGTGCAAATCATACGAGTCCAAAAGAACAGGAATTGCGTAGAGAAGAAATCAGCCAGCTGCTTCAACAAAAGCTTATTGAACCTTGCAAAAGCCCATGGGCCTGTTAGGCCTTTTATGTCAATAAGCATAGTGAATAGAAAAGAGGTAAGAAAAGGCTTGTGATCAATTACAAAGCCTTGAATGATGCACTCTTACCTATCTGATACCCTCTGCCTAATAAAGAATTGTTGCTTGCCAAAATTGCTAATGCTAATGTTTTTAGCAAGTTTGATCTCAAAAGTGGTTTCTGGAAGATTGGTATTATCCCTGATGATAGATACAAGATGGCTTATATAGTTCCTCATGGTCAGTTTCGATGGACTGTTATGCCTTTTGGCTTGAAAAATGCTCCCTCTGAGTTTCAGAAAAGGATGGAGGACATTTTTGGAGGGGTAGATTATATTATTGCATATATAGATGATTTGCTTGTTTTTAGAAAAGATGTAAATAGTCACAAACTGCATCTAGAACAGTTTTATCAACTTGTTTATAAGCATGGGTTGGTTCTTTCAGATTCAAAACAATTCGGAGTTGGAGAGTCTGAGTCTGTATATTGAGTCTGAGCTTTGTTTCCCTGCTCTGCATCTGCACGAAGCCTCATGATCTGCTTGCATCACAGTGACTAAGTCTCAAAGTCTGAGTCTGTTAGGTGACTTGACTACCCTGCGTCTTAGTGTGCTCGGCACTAAGAAGAATCTAAAATGGCGGGATCATTAGATCGAGTCTGTGTTTTGTGTGAGCTCTGACATAGAGTCTGCAACTGGCCAGAAAGCCTCCAGTGAGCACGCTCATCCAATGAGTTGCTATATCTGGTAAATGCCACTGCAGTCTAGCTCTGAAAAAAGACTTAGAATTCATGATACTGTAATCTGTAAAATTCCATATGAAAATATTAAGGAAGAGTTGTTTTGAGTTTTTCTCTGAGTTCTGAGTTCTGTGTAAATTTTTGTTAGGGGATTTCTTACTCGGGTTTGCTTGTTCAAGATGTTACTGTACCTTCCTCAAGCCACAGTGGTATCTCAGCTCTAGAATTCGAAGACATTCTTTTCCACGAAGAACCCATAAATCCTTAAGGTAATCCCTTACTATCTATCTAATTTGTTTGCATAAGTACTTCCTTTGATTTGTTCTGAAACTTTTTTTTCAAAAATCTTACCATTCAGATATTTCTTGTAGGATATGCTCTTTTTTTCTTCGATGTTAACTTTCTTACAGGTATACTACGACTCTATACAATAACTTTTTTTTGTTATTTTAGTCCCTCAGGCTTACGTCAAGATTTAATACTAATACCCTTTTAAATCTTGGTTGTAGTTTAGCTTTCCTCTACTCTTATAAAGATGATATCCACAAAGCTCGCCCATAGCTTCACTAAACTCCTCCAACTCTGACAGGTACCAAATGCTATGGTCTTAGGAAATTCATGTAGCTTGCAGAGGATTAATAGTCGTTAAGGGTTTAATTTCTTGTTTAATATAGTTACCGAAAGGAAAAATGTTAATTCGTGCTATAGTCCTTATACTACATGGCATATGAATAATATTTATAATAGCAGACTTGAACATATGATTAATGTTTAATGAATTTCAAGCCTAGTTCTGTCCTGGCGCTACGGTTGGGGATTAATACAATTTCCTTTGGTAGTTTAGATACCGGTGAATTAAAAATATTGGCTTTCATTTCTCCACTCGGGTTATTCGACTCTGTGTATAATATCTATCTCTTTCTAGGAAAACCCCTTTCTTACGTTGTTGATAATGTTTGTATAGTAAATACGTGAACTATTAATGAGTAATGAAATTTCGTTTTCTTCTGCAAACATTTTGTTTACCCATGTTTTCATATGGGGTTTTTCTGAAGTGCTTAAACTACTTATTGTTTATAATATTGTATTATTGGCATGCAAATATATATACATCACATGTACAGTGACTTATATGGATATTTTACCATGTAGCACATATTATTGTTTTGTTTTAAAGACTTTCTTTCTATATTTTCATTGCCGGCTCACAACTCCATTTTGTTGTTTAAACAATACCTTGCTCTATATATATATATATATATATTCTCAAAGAAAGTTTCTATGTTAATATTTGGTTTCTCATTCAAGTTTAGAATTAAATTTTACAACATTTGTCTTTAATTCCCTTTTTAGAAAGTAATTTAGGTTTACTTACAGCTAACATAAAAATGGTCGGGCCATTCTGTCCATGTTTTCCTAATAGAAGGAAACAAGCAACTCATAACCTTCTGCGAGAGGGTAATGAGTTAACAGTTTCTTGTATTCTTTATTTTCTGAATATAAATCTACAGCGAATATTCTATGCTTATTTGTCTAAACAGTATCATATTTATAACCTGTCATTTCACAAAAACTTAAACAATGTAACAATTTAGTTTCCAAACTTCTACACTGGTCAATTCCTTCCATACAAAATAACTTTGAACAACATTAATAGTATATACATATGTTTTGCAACTTCAGTCATTGATGTGGTTCCTCCCTACCTCAAGAGAGGCAATCACATCATCTTCTCTACCTCGTGCTCCAAGTCTGAGCTTAGAGAGTTGACAGAATAAATTCTAAAGAGACCTAGAGATAGTCCGGTCAAGTCTCCAATCCAAAAGATATTTCAAAAAATCAAAGAATTCCATTGGTTACCACTAATTCGGAATTCTTCTCTGCAATTCTCCTCCTTTAGTTACCGAACAGAACCCAAAATCTCACTAGGATTATGCTTTTATTCTCAGAGGTAGGTAATTGTTTGAACTGATTCTGTTCAACTAACTCTCAGTTCTTGAATTATTTTTTACCATCAGCCTTGCTATTCTTTTTTATGGAAGTTACTTCCATAATTAATTTAATCAAGATTAATTTTCTACTCATAATATATCATAAAAATAAAATAAAAATAAAAGTAACAATAATGGTCTTAATGTCTTAAGAACAAATCATAATTATCAGTTAAAAATAAGCCAGTTGTTACAATTTGCTTTTTTATCTATTCATTTTTTTAATTCACTTGAATATTACTAATATTCCATATTTATGTCATTAATAGAATGATATTAAATAATTTTGTAATGATTCAACCCCTTGCTATGAACTTGATTTTCGATAAATTCTTATGTATTGATTTTTTTTTTTTTTTCAAAAATTAATTTGTTTATAGATTTTAATAGTTGCAACTATATATACTTAAATTTTTTAATTAATAAAATGAAATATTCAATTTCTAATGACGACATTTTCTAAAAATAAAATACAAATATGACAATATTTAGTAATTTTTTGCTTAACATTCTTTGAGTGGATGTTTTTTTGTGCTTAGTGATATAAGATGTGCAACAAATGTATCATATTTTTTATCGTCTTATTATTTGACAATAAGATTGAATTCTAATAATTAGTATAAATGTATTTTAATTCTAAATCTATCATTTATTATGGGAGATTCAATTCATTTAAGTGTAAACCATTCATATGTAACATGAACCATTTTTTCTTAAGATAAATCTACTCTTAAGTTCAATCTAATTGAGTTTATATATATAAATATATATTAAAAAAATACACATTAATTATTGAATTAAATTTTTATTATTAATATTTTTTTTAAATATCATATTTCAATTATATATATATATATATATATATATATATATAAATTTATTAATAATTCCATTAAATCTTATAAATAATAATTTATTATATTTATTTTTTTAATTAAAAAAAAAATTAAGATTTTATATTATAACTTGTTCACTAATAATTTAACTTCTGAGGATTTATACTGTACCGTGCCCACCTTAAAATCTAGGTGTTTGTCCCAATTATTGCTTCTATAGATATAGACATCCATTGCCTTTATAGATAGAGATATTTATTGGAATCTATTAGGTGATGATTATCCCATGTGTCTAGGAGACATGATGTATATCGTGAAAATCATTGAAACTTTTCAAACCAACTATTGTGATACGTCATCATGCATGGATAGATTCATCATGCATGGAGAGATTTTAAGCCATTTTTTTTAATGATACAATTTTTTTTATTTATTTTATTTTAATTTTAATTTTAATTATTTTAAATTAAAATATAATATTATTTATATAGTCTATAATATAAAATTTAAGGGAATTATTTTTACATAAAATTGACAAAAGAAAAAAAAAGCTCTCTTCAAAATTAAAAAAAACCAAATTTATTAAAAATTTAGAACAGAGAAAATGATCTTTCTCTATAATAGATAACTAACTTTTTATTTTATTTTAAAAAAACACATATAAACAAACTTACACGCCTCCTCATACTAAATAAACCAAAAAAAGTTAATTAAACCAAAAAAAGTTAATTAATAATCATTCTTGATGGCGTGGGAGAAAAACCAAGATTAATGAAAAACAACATTATTCTTCGGCTATGATACCTAAGAAATTAGAGAAATTATTTGCAGTCAAGGCTTTTCAGTTTCTATAAAACCGTCTGTCTTCCCGGGTAAAGAGTAACGGCATGATATTTATCAAATTGGCAATGGTTCAACCTCTTGATATGATTTTTATCTCGCTAAATTCCTATGCCTTTACTTTTGCTTTAGCGTTCACAATTTAATGTTTAGGGATTTCCGAATTGTCAGCCATATATCTATAGATTCAATATTTTTAATTAATAAAATTAAACACGTAATTCCTAAAAAAATTGCAACCATATATCTATACATTCAATATTTTTAATTAATAAGATTAAACATGTAATTCCTAATAAATTTGCAACCATATGTACTGAATATGTTCAATTAATAAAATTTAACATGTAATTCTCTTAATAACAACTTTTTAGGTAATAAGGAAAAAAAATTTCCACCTCGTACTCGTACCTATACGTATCTAAAGATTATTTTTCTTTTACTAATGTAAATTATAAAAAATCACAAAATTTAGTTAATGTTGGGTTAAGCCCTTAACCTTTCTTGAGCGGATCTTATTTCACGTTGTTACATATAATGCACAATAAATATATTTTTTTTCCCTGACTTGAAATTTATTTCAAATAATTAGTATGTATTTGTTTTAATTTTCAATCTATCATGTATTGATAAGGATTAAATTTTTTGAGGTGAAAATTATTTCTTAAAGAACTTTCACTTTTGAAAGATTTGAACCTTTTATACTTACAATAAATTTAGAGTTAGTTGAATCTATCTTGGTTCTTAATATGTATGTATACAATATATATAATATATATAAACTCTATGTTGAATATGAAAATAAACATTAAAATATATTTTCGTTATTAATATTTTTCTAAATATTATTTATCAGTTTTATGTTAAACATAAAAGAAATTATATTAATATATAGAAAATATAATTTAACATAACAATTAATAGTCTATTATATTCATTTCTTTTAATTTTAACTAATAACCACATTTCAATTGATTCATGGTTTTTGAACGATTCTGTGGCAGGATGAAGGGGCTCTAGGGGACTAACCCCTGCAATGATTGAAAAGTTTTTCTTTCACAATTTTTGAGGTCTATTATGGTTTTGAGGGTGGTTTCCTCCCATTTCTATTGTTGGTAGTTGACAAGGCTTATACATGTTGGTTAGGTGGAAGAAATTGTTGATAATTCTTTTGGACCCTATGAATCCGTCCAGATATGGGCCGAACCTACAACTCAGCTCTGTACTTAGGAGGATAGGGGTATAGATGTCATGTTATTGGAGATAGATATATGTCAAGTCAAATGGGTAGTCACTAATATGACCTAGCCTTGGTCAGTATATGTTTGTTTTGAATAAATTGGAAGACTACCTCCCTTTCTTTCTACATAGTCTTCAGGGACATGAATGGAGATATCAGTTTTCAGTCATGAGCCTACGGTAATGGATACAACACCTTCTGATGACAAGGAACAAGAGTCTACTTCTTCATTGCTCATTGAAGTGGGAATGTGTTTAGATTTGGAAGATATACTAAGGAATGTATGAAATTAGTTAGGTTTTCTTCACCCACAAGGGTCGAAGTAGCTTTAGTATGATTTCTTTCATGTTGTGGTGAGGGGATGTGTGCCTTATGACTCTAGTGATTTTGGATGTGAACTAGAAGATATATCTTTCAAAAATATTCTGAGGATTTTCTTGGTGGAGACCCTAGTAACGGTGACCCAGCTCCATTAGTACTAAGCTCTATGGAAAGGGGACCTTAGCAAGAAAACCCTAACTAAAATTCTTCTGAAAAAGTGCAGGGATCCTTAAGAAATATGACACACAATTTTTCTCTGAAATAAAGATTAAAAGGGCCGACGTGCAAAGATTAAGGAAAACGTCCATAAATTATCTCCTAGGGAGGATGTTCAATTACCTAAGGTAGTGTGATTGAAATGATTGGTTGTGGTTGGTTAGGCAAGGGGGAGGATATTTTGAGTCAATTTCCTAAAGGATTAGGTCAGTAGGCAATGGATCAATATTTTGGAAGAAGTACCCACGATAATTTTCCTTGTTCAAGGATCATTTATATTTTGTTTTAGTTCATTAGAGGAAGCTTCCTAAGTTTTGTGGAAAAGTTGGAGCATTGAATCCACAACAATTATTCTAAAAAGGTGGAAAAATTGGTACTTTTCTAGTCAGGAAAGGCTCAAATTTTCTTCATTTGGGGATAGGTTTCCAGGGTTACCATTATAACACTGAGTAATAGAGACATTTTAAGCCATTGGGAATAATTTAGGGGAATTTTCAAATTAAAAAATGGCATTCCTATCAACAAGAAACATTTCTCTTTCCTAAATACTGATAGAATTGGACCCTAGTAAAGGACTTTATGCATAACTGGAAATGAGTTATCTCATAATTCCCCACTTTTAAACCATGAACTTTGCAGGGATCCCTTCCAGATGCAGAAGGTGAAATCATCATGGCCACTTACTGTGGAATTAATCCCTCCCTTTCATAGCTTGAAAGGTATCTGCAAGACATTGATCATGCATAAAATGAATGTTGTACATAAAGGAACATAAGAAGATGGATAATTTGAATCCTTTATTCAAGCCTTCGAAGTAGGATATTCTTGTGATAAAACTTGAAAATTTGGTTTCGTATCGAGTTTAAGGTAAAAAATATATGGAAATAGACTGAACAATAGTGGGAAAGGAATAGTTATATGTTCCTTCTATTGCCATGGTCTCTCCTCAGGGTACTTTTTCTCTCCCTCCCTTTGTATCAAATTTGTTTTTTTCCTTTTCTACACGAAATAACTTCCTCCTCCTTTGTCGCATCTTAGCCATGGCTCCCTCTTCCATTTTGACTATGTCTTCTCAAGTTCCCTGTTAATGTCCCTTTGCTTCTCCATCTTGTCCCTCCCCAAGGGTTGCATTACTTTCTACACAAGAAGACTACTTTGAATCACTTTCCCATTACAAAATTCAACCTAGAGCTCCTAAAGTATCCTCTTCACACTAGCTTTTAGGATTTGGTCCTTCTTCCCCACAAAATATTAGGGCTCAATCAAGAGGATGAAAATTGCCTCTATCAAAAGCCTAACTTAAAGCCAAAGGATCATAGATGCAGGAAAAAAATTATCAATAGATGGGGTGCTTAGAGCATAAAGAACCATATATGGTGCTCCTTCATGATAGTCGAGTCCTTTGATCATCAGGGTCTGGAAGTACTTTCTAAGAAACTAGCCCTGAGGAGTTTGTGATCTTCACATGTTCTAGACATTTTGTTACTTGAAGAAACCTTAGGGAAGAAATAAAATATTACACAAGTGTTGGAAACTCTTTTTCCTCAGTGTATTTTAATATTTTTAAATGGAAATTAAAGATCCACTGTCATTTCTATCAGTTTTAATTTCAAAAATATCAAAGTGCTTACTTCTTGGGGCTCTGATTTGACCTTGGGAGCATAATTCCTTTCTACAAAATTAGGGATGGACTCCTTAGGTGCTGAAAATTATCCTAAAAAATAAAATTTGTCGGAATGGTGTGGAACCTAGATGACTACATAGATATCATCATTCTAAATCCAGTGCAACTAATTTCATGCAAAATCATCACTGTATGCTCACAGAAACGCATTCTGTCCATTTTTTCAAACAAGAAATTAAAAAGAAAAAGTAGGAAAACCCTGTCAACATTCGTACAAATAACATGGCATGCCTATGTGGAAGGGTGATTTTATATGTTTGACTTGGTCAAGGGTCATCTCTAGTGAATGGTATGGTCTTAAGTGGCACTTGGTTATTGGTTTGAAATGGTAATATTTTATTGGTGTATTGGTGGAAAAACTAAAGGTTGCAACATGGCCCAACCAGGGGCCACCATGTGGTAGCCTGAGGGCCACAAAAATATTGGGTCAATTCCAAGAAACAACAGTGGGGGTCAAACCTGCAACCACCGAGCACCGAGCACCAACTCTTACCAATGTGTCATAGCTATGATCCTTATTATATATGGGTTGTCATAAAGTTTTGATGTAATTTTGAGTGCAATATGGGGGGAGGGGGTTGGGGTCGAGGTCTATCCCCAACCCCGGTAAGCATGCCGAGGGCGAGGACCATGGGTGGGATACTAGCCTCGCGTCCCCCACCCCCCCGCCCCAATAACCGTAACCATTACATTTGATTCCAGGCCTATGTGACCACATTGAAGAACACCAAGGAATTGGAACCGCCAACATGAATGTTTTCTACCAACCATGCATATGCCCACATCAATGCTGAGCTCAATGGTTAGCCAAAATCATGTGAATTTTTTAATATAAAAAGGCTTTCTATGAACCATATTTCATATGGTTTTAAATATGGTTTTTAGGAGTTAAAGGGAAAATTAATGCCTTGACAATTTCACCCTGTTTTTGGTGGAATTGGGGCTCCAATAATGCTTTGTTGGGTAGAATTGTGGGTTCGATGCTGGATTTTTGGGAAAATGTCGCACAAATAGTGTATAAACTAGGGGAAGTCATAAGTTGCTGAGTTTTTGACCAAATTCGGATCATAAAGAGGCTACACATAAATGTTTTGGCATTCTGGAGCTAATGGAGCTTGTTTCAGAGTTGTTTAAGCATTTTAAACACATATAATCACACTTTTGAGCATAATATAAGGGGGCCAAGCCATTGGAAGCTGGACCAATGAGACATAGCCCAGGCAGTGTGAAATCCTTCATCATGTGATATTGTGTTACTGTTTATGCTGATGTTCATGTTTGTTAGGTGTTGTTGTTCATTTTTTTGTTTATCTTAATAGTCTCATGAAACTCACATAAAAATGCATATTAAAATTGCAATTAACCTATCAATTCTGAAACACTTAGTTTATATTCTAAATTAGATCTTATCACAACAAAACTAATATTACCCTTCAGATCAAGTTGGTATCATAGCACTAGGTTTTCTTGTGCAAGGAGGATTAGCTTGTTTTGCAAGGTTTTAAATACTTACAAGGTTGATGCTCAAGAGAGGAGAAGTAAAGCTTGTGGGTACATGTTCTCTAGTTGGAGAATGGAGAATGAGGACACAATTGTCATAATTTCCACCACAATATTCACCTACGGTTCTAGCAGAAGCTTAAGTAAGCATGTCTCATGAAGAAGGAATTCATAATGTGTTGGAGGATGAGAAGGCTTTTAAGAAATATTTATTTGACATGATAGAGATGGTGAAGATTCACTATGAAGAGAGGAACAAAAGTTTGTAGGGTGAAAACCCCATGCCTCCAAGAGGAGAGTGTTATCCACGAGGAGGAGGTAATGGAAATGGTGATAAGCCACCATCTACTCCACCATCATCTTCACCACCATCTTCACCTTCATATTCATCCTCTTCCACTACTACAACCCTTACTCATACTCATCAACCTACCTCAAAAGGAATTGGTAAACAACCCTTGTTAAAAATTGATATTAAATTTGAGCTGCCTATGTATAATGGTCAAGTGAATGCAGAGAATATTGACATCTGGGTTCATCGGTTGGAGGTCTATTACAAAATTTAAAACCTTCAAGATGATTTTACAAAGATACAACTAGCTTCCTTAATACTGGAGGGTGAAGCACTAGTATGGTGGGAGGATAAGACACAAGATGAGATTAAAAAACATGGTAATATCTCACTCTCTTATATAATTTTATTGCTATAATTAAAATACAATTCTACCCTCTAGCATATATGAAAAAAGGCATCATGAGTTGGCAGAACTTCGAACAACTTAAGGGCCAAATTGTGCAATATTACACCCTAAAATTTGGAAAAAGAGATCTTATGTTAGCTATTTATTTTCATTCACAAGACATGTTGTTGAAGTACATAGGGGGTTTACATAGCTACCAAAGGCATACTATCCTTATGTTCAATCCCAGTAGCCCAGATGAGGTTTGTGTGCAAGCCACTCACCTTGAGGCAAGAGAGAAAAATATTCCACAAGAGGGTAGAAAGAAGTCATTTAAGGGTGGAGAGAAAGAAAAGGGTTTCAAAGGAAAGTGAAAGAAAAACACATCTGTTAAAAAGGAAGGAGAGAAACCAATATATAAGAATTGTTCCAAGGCGGGTTATGATGAAGAACATTGTTGGAAGCTTCATCTGGAGGTGAAGCCACAAAAAATCAACAACAAAGTGAAGGAAAAGACAACTCCAATCACTCAAGAGGATTTGGGGTCTAATTCGGGTGATGAAACAAAAATCATAGTCATGGAGATAAAATTTAAGAACTTAATTGCTAGCATTATCACATAAAATTTTTACACTAGTACTTCAAATGAAGAAACTAGAATTGAACTGTTTCATTTGAGGGTTGTCTCAAAACATACAAAAAATGACATGCTATTCGATAGTGGGTCTCAAGAAAACTTGACATCTGAAGACTTAGTCAAGAAACCTAACCTTAAACCCATACCTTATCTGAAGCCATATCCATTGGGTTCGATATGCAAGGACACAAATTTACAGGTTACAAGAAAGTGTACTTTGTAGTTTGTAATCACCACAAACTTCATTGGTGAAGTGGAATTATGTGATGTACTACTTGACGTTTTAGGGATTGTTTTGGGAAGTACTTACCTATAAGATAGAAATGAAATCTTATATTTCCATGAAAACAAGTATCAATTGTTAAAATATGGTGTCAAGCACATAGTGACAACCCATTTCAAGAAGCTAAATATATCATTAGTTAATGCAGTGAAAATGAAAAGGCTAGTCAATTCAAGCAGAAATTTAGTGCTTCTTACAATCAAACCCAATGTTGATGATGATTATGAAGTGTTTGATGATTGTAATAAAAGTTTCAATTCTGATTTGGTTGTTGTAATTAACCATCAATCCAAGGAAAATACCCTCTAGCGGAGGTTATAACAGAGGTTTTTATTGTTGTAAAATTGGCCAAACTTGTCAAAAAAACATTTTCTACAACATTAATTTTTTCTAACGGAGGTTTTGGCAGAGCTTCTAACGGAATTTCAATACAATTAAAATAAACTGGGCAACCATAGGTTATTACCTATGCTTTTCTCATAAGTGCGCCAATCAGGTTTCAACCCACTAGTTCTTCCTAGAGTGAATGCACCGATACTGCAAACCTACCAAGCACATGGGCGGAAAACAAATATAGGATGCCCTGGGGTGTTTAGCAATGTCCCGGTGCATGTCAAAAAAACAATCGCACTGGGGCGGTTGAAGGTGCATGCACCAGATCGTTAATGTCTAAAATCGCACCGGGTGCACTTTAAGTGATACAACGCACTGGGCCGTTATAATTTTTATTGGGATTTGTGCGGTTCCCATAGGTCGTATGAACACATCGGTACATAGTGTTACAAAAATGCACCGGTGCACAGTTTCACACAAACAAACCGATCGTTCTAATTCGTATTGGGTTCTGTGTGGTGCCCATAGGTCGTATCAACGCATCGGTGTAGAGTATTATACAAATTCACCGACGCACAGTATCACATAAACACACTGATCATTCTAATTGGTATTGGTATTTGTGAGGTGCTCGTGAGTCATATAAATGCACCCATGTGTAGTATTACATAAATGCACCAGTGCATAGTATCGCAGAAACGCACTGAGTATTGTAATTGGTATTGGTATTTGTGTGGTGCCCATAGTTCGCAGAAATGCACTCATGTGCATTATAATACAAACACACTGGTGCACGGTAACTGACATGCATCGATGTTCATTTTTTATTTTTTATAAACATCGACCTGTGGCAGTGCAATTATTGTGATTTTTTAAAATTCATTATTCATCAAAAGTTGACATATAGCTTATAACAATATTCATATCAGTTAAATTTTTATTAGTGCATTTGAAAGTGATGTTTGAATTAATTTGTTATATCATATCATAATTATTGCGGTTTTTATAAATTCATTATTCATCGAAGGAAGACACATCTCTTATAACAATATTCATATCATTTAAATTTTTATTAGTGCATTTAAATGTGATGTTTGGATTAATTTTTTATATCAAATCATCATATTTCACATCTCTTCATTATAACATTTAATTAGTGGAATTGCATTTCACAACGACAATGAGAATGCAATAAAATAAATTAAAACATATTATATATATATATAGATGAGTAAGACACTCTTTCATAAAAAGTAGGACAGTTATTGGTATCCCATTGTTTTTAAATTGGGACACTATGTGCATTACATTAAACAAAATGTTTCATTTCATAGAAAAATATTTCAAAAAATACAATGCGTTGCTTTGATATCCAAGCATAATGATCATAATTCTTCACTTGAATTGTTGTCACTGCTCGAGCTATTTCCCTGATGAGTTATTTTTAGAAATGTTTTGTTCATGGTGTTGACTGTTTTCTTCTTCTTCACCTTCCATATACAAACATAAAAATAAACTATAATGAGTGTATATACATTGGTGAGAATAATGAAAATTGCAATATTAAATAATATACATCAATGTAAATCTAAAAGAAATAACATACCATACCAACAATTGACTCATGAACTATACACATTCTATCAGAACAAAATTTCATGCCATCTTTTAAGACTTCATTTGCTGGCGCAGTTCCATACTTTCTTTCGTGCAAGTTTTATACCCCATCACAAATCATATATTTAATATAAAAGATCTTTTTGTTCTATTAATTATAGATGAAGCTAAGTAAAACAAGATCGATAGATATATCGAAGAATCAGATAATTGATGCAGAGTGGGGCTCTGTGACGAATGATCTAGGGTTTCTAACCTCTTTGTGACGGCATCGCTCTGGTTCAAAATGTCTCTCCATCACTCTCTGTTTAGGCCTGGCTGTTGCCCCCTGCAACTGCTGATCCACCCTTAATGGATCCATGAAGGGGGGGGGGGGCTAACAAAGCCTCCCCAATGCCAACGCTACTACAAATCAGATGCCCTCTTCTGACACTGCATAGCAATCCCCTGTCAATGTGCAGTTTTCCTCCACTGTCAAAGGATAGACGGACAATGCCACGGACCACCAAACTCCGGGAAAAATGCTGGAAGTGCAAACAGAAAAAACACTAGATTCATTGGATGGAACGACTCTGCCCAAAATGGCCTCTGCCACTTGTAGGACGATAGCTGCAGAATGCCCCAAGATCGAGCTCCCAAGCCACCATATTAATGCCCAGATCTAGTACATGAATGATGATGCCTTGATTGGCAAATTTGTGGGTTTTTGGCCAATTGAAGAAGCCTTCCACGGCTGGATTTGCTCCAAATGGAAACTGAAAGGTCAGGTTACACTCCAACTTGGGCCAAAAGGTTTCTTCACCGCCATATTCAACTGGATCAAAGACAGGAACCACATTTTAGATGGGGGCCCTTACTTCTTCAACTCATCTGGACTCTACCTTCGGGATTGGATAGAGCAATTTAATCCAGAGAAAGAATACTTCAGTTGGGCACCAATCTAGATTAGGCTATACTCATTACCTCTGAAATAATGGGATGAAGAATCTTTAAGAGATATTGGAAATGGTCTCGGGGATTTTATAAAGATTGCAGAAGAGACCAAGCTCAGGCGCCACACCTCATACGCCCGAATCTGTGTCTACATGCACTTGGAAAAAGCCCTTCCAAACTTGGTAAGTCCCTACCATGATGACTTTGAATGGTTGAAATCTATTGATTATGAACATGTTCCTTTCTGCTACCGAAAATTCCATGCCCATGGCCATCTCTTCCATGATTTCCCTCTTAATCCCCCCTATCAAACCCTCTTCTGCCTCTACCAGCCTTGATGTGGATGGCTTCACCAAAGTCCAAAATTGCAGGCATCATAATAAGAAACCCTCCTCTGAGCCGCTCAAGCCCTCCTCTCAAGCCTCGGACATCTCGTCCACTAGAAGAAGCTTCGAAATCCTTGCTAACCACTCTCCGCAAGATCTAGAAAACCCAGGAAAGATCACCAATCCTCAAACCTTGATAACCTCAAAGCCAACCTCGGATTCTTCCACTCCCCCTGCGCTCACCAAGCTTCCTCCTGAAGCTTTCCTTCTGCCCCCTAAGCCCTCCTCTGTTACTGAGCTGGTTCCTGGGCCTACCAACAACATGGAGGTCGATGGCTCCGGGGAAGACACCAGCCAGGTGAGCCTCATGCAGGAGGAATCTGAAGGCATGGATATTAGAGAATTGGACATCTTCACACTGAAGCAGGCTTACAGAAAAAAGGATTATGATAAAATCTATGAGAAATAGATAAACAATCTGGCAGTAGCCCTCTCCCATGCTCAACAGCACCAAAAATCCTTAGGTATCCAATTAGGCAGTCAATGCGATGGAATGAAGCTCTTGAAGGACTCCAAAAAACATGGAAGGAAAACTGACCTGCAAAGGACTATCCTTATTGGGGAGATGCTTATGGAATCTGGTAGGTACCCCAAACTTGCCAAGTTCTTTCAACCCCTTGAAAGAAGTTCTCAATGAAGCTCATCTCTTGGAACATAAGGGGCTTAAACAACCTCTCAAAGTATTGAATGATCAAGAACATGATTCAAATGGAAATACCACAAGTATTCTTCATGCAAGAAACTAAATGCAGTAGTAATACCCTCGGCCCCATTCTATCTAGGGCCTGGCTGGGTTGTCATTCTATTGCTATAGATGCCTCCGGAGCCTCAGGAGGACTAGCCATCACCTGGGATCCATAGGCTATTTCAATAAGTGATGCAGATGCAACACACAACTTAATCCAAGCAACATTCCACATACTTGGAACCAACCTTCACGAACATCTTACCAATGTTTACTTTCCTCAGGACGCCTCGTGGAATATATCTCTGCTTAATATGATAGAAAAGCTTAACTCCAATAGGACTCATCCTCTTTGGATTGTGGGCGGTGACTTAAATATGATCACTAACTCGGATGAGAAAATAAGAGGACGCACCAAGCTAGAATCAGACTACATACATTTCAAGAGCTTCATACAACAAAATTGGTTGATAGACCTTCCCTTCACCAATGGCACTCATACTTGGAACAAAAAATGCTCTGGCTCATAGAAGATTGCCTCCAAGTTGGATTTTTTTCTTCTATCTGATAATGCCACTCATATCAGGGGAGATTTTCAAGCATCTATCCTTCCCATTTCAGGATCCGACCATTGGCCCATCTCTATATAATGTTCCAGACCAGGAGATGCTACCAAAATACCTTTCCACTTTGAAGCCTTTTGGCTCACTCACCCAGGCTTCAATGAGATGGTCATGTCAATCTGGCAAGCCTTCACTCCTCCAGCAGGCTCTAAGATGTTTCAATTTCAACAACATCTCAAGGATCTCAAGAACCACATCAAAATTTGGAATCACTCCACCTTTGGGAACATCTTACATCAGCAAAAGATCCTTGAGAGCGAAATGGCAGAGCTTCAACTACGCATCATCCAAGAGGGGCACACTGAGATGCTTGCTTCGAAAGAACAAAGTCTCCTCAAACAACTGGATGAGAGAAGGCAGCAAGAGGAGATACTCTGGAAGCAAGAAACCAGAATACGATGGCTAAAGGAAAGGGAGCGGAACACCAAGTTCTTCCTTCATTCCCATTCAACGTAGAATGCACAACAATATAAGCTTTCTCCAAAATCAGAGAGGATAAATATTGGAAGAACATCAGGCCATAGAAAAAGAAATTATTGCTCATTTCAAATCAGTGTTTCAAGAGAATCAAGTTGACAGAGAGCAGGCCATTAACGAAGTTCTGAAACACATTCCTAAAATCATCAACGATGAACATAACCAATTGTTACTCTGTCCGGTCTCTCTTCTGGAAGTGGAACATGCAGTTGCCCAATGCAAAGAGGGAAAGGCTCCAGGTCTAGATGGCTTCACCTCTAACTTCTTTCATCACTTCTGGGACCTAATAAAAAATGATGTCTGGCAATTGGTTGAGGAGTCCAGAACCATGCACTGGCTTCTCCCATCCCTCAATGCCACCTTCATAGCCCTCATCCCCAAAGACGATAAAGCGGCTACTCCTGAAAAATTCCAGCCAATTTCCCTATGCAATGTAATCTAAAAAATCATTTCCAAGGTCATAGCCAACAGAATCAAACCGCTGCTTCCTTTTCACATTTCTCCAGAGAAAACTGGTTACGTACAGGGGCCCCAAATCATAGATGGCATCATTCTCACTCATGAAGTCATTCACTCTTTGAAACGGACCAAAAAGCCAGGTATGCTCTTAAAAATCGACTTATCCAAAGCATTTGACAAGCTCAACTGGAGTTACATTCAACAAATGCTTGTAGTCTATGGTTTCTGCCCGACTTGGATTAGATGGGTCATGAGTATAATCTCTTCCTCCTTCTATTCCATTCTTGTTAATGGCTTCCCCTCTCGTCCCTTCTCCCCATCCCATGGAATTCATCAAGGAGACCCTCTCTCTCCTTTCATCTTTCTCTTAATAGCCGAAGGTCTGGGTCGTTTTATCAAACAATCTATTCTCTCTCAGCAGCTTTGAGGTATTTCTGTTCATGGATACTTAGCTATTACTCACCAGCAATTTTTTGATGAAAACATGCTCTTCGAGCATCCTTCAGTCCAGGAAGCCTCCTCCTTCAAAGCCATCCTTGATACATTGGCGGAATCTTCCAGTACTTCGGTCAACATCTCTAAATATAAAATCTTCTTCTTCAATACTGCGCTCCCCATCCAAAACAACATTGCCAAGATCCTTGGGTTCACCATTGCTAAGAAAATACCCCAGGATAAGGGTGCACCAAATACCTAGGCGCACCCTTGATTGACTCTGCCCTCAAACATTCCTCTTGGCACTCTCTCCTTGAAAAACTTGAAGCCAGATTATCCTCCTCGATGTTTCGTTCCCTCAAGTTGGCTAGTCGACTTATCCTTGTCAAGTTGGTCTTACAGTCCATGCCTCTTTACCTATTATCTATGCTTGCTGCCCAAAAATGGGTTCTTAAACAAATCAAGTCCCTTCAGCGCAACTTCCTTTGGGGTGCCTCCGGGCATGACAGAAAATGGGCCTTGGTTAAGTGGATGACAGTTTCCAAGCCTAAAGACTTTGGAGCGCTAGGACTTCGTGATCCTCATCACAAAAATTCTATCATGGGAGCCAAGATTTGGTGGCAATAGTTATCTGCACCACACATCCCTTGGGCGAAGCTATGGACAGCTAAATATTCCAACCACAGACTGACGACAGATCTCATTTGGCTAACAACAGTTGAAGCAGGCTCACTGATCTGCAATGATACCAAACAACATCACCTTTTAATCCAAGAACACAGTTTTTGGGAAATTTGTGATGGTTGCATAGGTCACTTCTGGATGGACTCGTGGCAAAAATGACCTAGAATGCTCAGTACAATCACCCCGCAGCTTCAGCTAGATGTGATCAACCCCTTAGAAGCCATTGTTCATCACTTTTTGGAGGAGATTCCTATTCAAGGTTTCAGGCAATGGAAATCAGCAGCCCTCTGCCTAAACCAATAGAAAGAGCGTGCACATATAGCCGTTAACGCTGACCTGACCTGCAGGAGAATCAGACACTCCGAGAAACAGGATATCTTTATATGAGGCTACACTTCGAGGGGCAAATTCAGTACCCAAGAGGCTTATGCTCTGATAACTCAAAATCAAGACCCCATCAACTCCATCTGGAAGAATCTCTAGTCTTCACACCTTTGGCCCAGGGTCTCCACATTCATGTGGCTTCTCTGTCACAGGAGAATCCTCACCTAGGATAATCTTATCAAAAAGGGCTTTATAGGCCCCTCCAAATGCCCCAACTGCAATAATCAAGAAGAAACAATCTAGCATCTCATGTTCACCTATCCACTGGGCACTTTTTTCTGGGAGAACATAAGCTTCATATGCAGAAGAGAGGAAAAAATTTCTGGGGATTTGAATTCCACCATTCGCAACTGGCGTTCAGATCCTTATAGTTGCACTCTCCTTAATTCTCTCTGGAAGCTCATTCTGGGACTTACCCTCTGGACTCTCTAGAAGGAAGTGAATAAGCAGATCTTCAAGAACCAATGTAATCCAGAAGAAATACTTTGGAACAATCTCTGCAACAATATTCAGGAAACCTTGGTGCTCTAGCAATGGCAACAAGATGATTTTCCTACGTAGCCCATCAAAAGAACCATATGGGACAACTGGCATCTCAAGCTCAAAACCTGCTTACTGCCTGCTCGCCCCCATAGGCCTCGGATGGCTATTTTGTGAAATTGGGTCCCTCCCCCAACTGGCATTGTAAATCTGAATTTTGATGGAGCATCCAAAGGAAATCCAGGTGACACGGGGGTACGAGGGAAGCTTCAGAGATCACTAGGCAACCCTTTTCTCATATATTACGGTTCCATAGGGTGGGACACCAACAATTCTACAGAGCTGGAAGGATTATGGCAGGGGATGGGTCTAGCTCAATACCATAACTACTTCCCCATTGAAATAGAAGGTGACTCGCAAATTCTTATTAATATGGTCAATCAACTACTCATGGGCATCCCATCCTCAAAAGTTGCTGACAGTTGGAGATTCATGGCTTGGCTAGATCTTATAGTTGAATGGATGAAACTTCACAGAGACATTTCCTCAAGCATGTCAGGAGAACAGGTAACAAGGTGGCTGATCTACTGGCAAACAAAGGAGTCACTAGCTCTCAAGCTCTAATGGCATGGCCTCTCTCCAATCTTAATGACAACAAAATCATACAGGACTGCACTACGCTGGTGCATCAGGACAAAAACTCCCTGGATGCGGGTGTTAATGTGTAATCATACGGTGTTGGGCCTGTATGACGGTGTGTCGCAAGACCACATGGCCACCTGTAAGCCTCACTTAAGGTGCCTCTCTGCAATTAAGTCTCGAGGCCATCACCTTGTATGGAATTTATGTCGTTGCGCGTGTCGAGGCCATCAACATTTCAAAATGCCGCACTCTGGTTCTCCTCCTTAGCTCCTAGCCTCTGCGCATGGGTTACTGGTGATGCCTCAGCTCCTTCTGGTTGTTTCTATGCCGCCTCTTCTTTCGCCTTTATAAATTGGTTGCTCCCCTAAGGCCGTGGAGCCCAGCTCTCGCACCTCTCATGGCTATCGATGCAACCTGGGCAGCTGTGTTGAATTTCTCCCCGGCTTCCATTACTCATAGAGCCCCTTCTGTCCTCTCAGATCCTCCACCCCTTTCGAGCTCAATTCGCCCTCCGCTTCTCTGTTTGCCTCCACCAACTATGTCTACTCCCTCACACTGAGTGTTGACATGCCTCGGCTCAGGCATCGCTTGAGATGCCGATGGGGTAGTTCCAGGGCTCGCTCTTCTAGCCCATGTCACTCTCCCACATCCAACTCCTCTTCATCTTCTCTCGAGCGTTTTCAGGGTTGCTACCCCAACACACGCAGTGAGTGTGGTCATCTAGCCACCTCCTCCCCTCGGCACACTACCTCTGAACACATGGAACCTCCTCTCTCTTGTCACGCTGCCTCTGCTACTTTGCACAGCCCGACTACTGAACATTTCCATTTCTAGTGTAGCACTAACCACTCTCTCGTCGTGGCAACCATCACGGTTTCTTTTCGTGAAATCTTAGAGGTGGTCCATGGCCCCTCCTCATTTGCATGCCCGAGCAACGAGCCTGGCCCCTCTGACACTATGCAACCTCCTCAAGCTCTGAAAGGGCTTAATTCTTGCAATATGGACGAAGGAAGCTTGAGCCATTTATAGGACAAAGGCAAACATGAAGGTGGAAGCGGTGTAGATGTTGAAGCAACTCAATGTGGCCCTTTACCAGACGACGATGATTAGTACTGGTGCTTGATTGTTGAAGAGCCTCCTTCAACTGACTATGGTCTTTATATTTACAGGTCCTGCACAACTTTTTCCAGTTCTCTTGTTATTTTTTTGTTTTGGGGTGTATTAGTCTATGTTATCATGTAGCTGGTTTCCTCCATAGAGGTAGCATTACAAACCTTACATGGGCTGGTTTCCCCACGAGGGCAGCTCAATTTTTGCTATTTTGTTAGACTTTTACCACTAATGATGGCCTGCACCATTGAGGTCGTGGCATCACTGTAACATGTGTTTCACTAATAGAATTACTCTTACTTAGAAAAAAGAAAAACAAGATCGATAGATGCTTACAATTTCCACAATTAATTTCTGATATGCCAACATATACTGACAACCCATATTTAGCCCAATGTTAATCAATTAGTCTGATGGTTTGTCTTTGTATGTTAGCACCTGTTTGAACACATTCAATGATTTTTTTTGTAAAACAACTTTAAATATACACAAATTAATTCTAGTTAAGTTGTTATAAGGAAGTAACAATTACTCACAAACTTAGGTATCAACCCTTTTCTTCTTTATTGTCCTGTTTTATGTTCTGAATGGGTTCCATTTTCTTTTCTTTTCTTCAAGAAAATACTCGAAAATTAATATGTAATGCTAAATTGATTATATATTGTAACTAATCCAAAAAATGAATGATTACATATTACATTTGAAGCACGTTGTTGTTGAGATCACTCCTCGTGCGACGCAATAGTGTCCATTTCTTTGACCATCTCCTTGTACACCTTTTTGGACATTCCTACTCGCATATTTCTAATATCACCTCGTTCATCCTTTTAGATTTTCCTAATCTTCCTGAAAATGTAACATGATAATAAACTATTTAATTTTTATATTAATATATGAAAAGTAAATATAACAAAAGTAACATTTATAAATGATTTCTTTCTTGTAATATATACATATAATTATAGAAAAACATTTAAAGGAATATTACTTTTTCATTCCTTATTTTTTGTTGTTGTACATTTTTCCATTAAAAGTATGACATGTCTAATTGACCAATTCTTTGGAAATTCTTCCTATAGGTTAGATAAAATTTGGTTCTTGGAATCATTGGATTTCTTTTTGTATTGTAAGTGGAAATAACATCTATACATTATTTCCTTTAGATCCCTCAAAGTTTGTAAAGTTTTGCCCCCCTTTCGATAACCTCCAGCACAACTCTAGATGAGATAAGGAGCAATTATTTGCATTTGCATGTTCTATTTTTTATTCTTTTCTTAGAACAACATTATTTTTCTGAGTTGTTGGTCCATGTAGAAAATTAAACATATGTGAATTAATAGATTGGTTGAAACATGTTATCTAATAATTTGAAGTATATTATTAATGAAAATTAAAAAAAGAAACTCATATTGGATCGATAGTATTTTTTCATTCACCTGATTCATCATTTTGCAATTTTTCCATAAACCTTTTATGCTCCTCTGGTCCTATATCAAAAATAATCTTATAAAGCTTCGTAATTTTGTGGCTCTGCATGATACACATTAAACAATACATATTAGTTAAAATTACATATAGTTCAAAAATAATAATTTTCATAAAGGATTTACAAAGAATTTTCGCTTTTTAATTTTCTTGATGTGCTATCAGTATTTTTGTTACTTGATCTCTTGCCAGCCATTTCTTTATCAATATGAAATCTGTACCATATCATTCATTAGTATATTTCATAAATAAATCATAAAATTTTCAGGTAGATATATATATCAAGAAAACAGTGAACATTTAATCGTGTATGCACCGACATCGGTGTGACGTGTTCTTATAAACACACTGCCAAAACAGTAGAAACACCATACAGTGCTCTATGTCAACAAGGAGCACCAGTGTGATATATGTGAACGAGCGCACTGATTAACAAAGAAAAAATAATAAAGATCCTCTAGTATTATTTTTCGTAGCATATGATGTCATGGAGAGGTTGGTGCATCATATTCTTATAAACGCATCGCGAAAATAGGGGACCATCGTATGGTGTTGTCTGTCAACAAGGAGACCTAGTGTGTTATATTTTAAATAGTGCACCAATTAAGATAGACATAAAATAAAAAATAGTTTTTTCAACCAGTATGTGCGCGGTGCACTATAATGAAATAGCACGTTGGTTTCCTATTTTACATATGGTGCACAGATTAAAAAAAAAACCTGTTTTTATTTTTCTTATCAAAAAATACATGCATAGTTCCCTATCATAAAACAGCGCACCGGTGCACTAGTTTACACAAGGTGCACCGATTTAAAAAATATGTTTTTTCTTAAATTCATGCAAGGGCCGACATGGATTGTGATCCAACTATGCAATTTGTCCCATGGGTTAGATGTCATAGGCATATATATATATATATATATATATATATACAAACCTTATAAATCTAAAATGAAAAGCCCTAATTTGAAAATCACATAAATAGGAAGAAGTAACGACAGAAACCAAAAGAACCAAGGGTTTAGCGTAAGAATGGATTTTTTATTTTTCATTTTCTATTTTTTATTATTATTTTATTTTGTATTTTTTTGTATTTTTTTCTTCTTCTTTTTTTTTCTGAAAATTAATAGTAAATTTAAATTTTTTACTTACTGTGTAAAAAATAGTGCAAAAAATGTAAAAAAAAACAATAAAATTTAATCACCAGATGGTTTGAGATTCTATGCTATAGGGTTTGAATCACCAGAGGTTTGGAATTATGATTGTCTGAATAGTTCCATTGAAAATTATTTCACTGCTCCATAGTGCTCTCGTGCTCTCTTGCTCCAGTGGATTATGTCTTGTGCAAATGTCTCTGTGAATTTTTTTTCAAAAAATAATGAAATAATGAAAAGTGTTTACTATTTAAAGAATTTTTTTATGAAATTAGATGTTCGAAAATATTTTTCTGCCCATTTTTCAATTTACCACTTTTTTTTCACTTTAAAAACATATAGTTTCGCTTTTTTTATTTGTAGCTATTCGACTTCAGTGCATCAATTAATAGCACCGCACCAGTGCACAGTAACTAAAACACACCGGTGTGGTTATCCGTACATTAGCACCGATAGCAATAAGTCCATTTTTTTAAGGCACCAAAATTACTTTTAGGTGTGTACATCAAAATTTATTGGTTATTTTTATCAAATGTAGGGAGAAAATGTCATAATTATTTCAAATGGACAATTCTTCAAAATCCATCTCATTTCAAAATATTTCTCAAAGTCCATCGTGGAGTTCTCCCTATCCATATTGATACATAATATTTACTTCAGATTTTATTTATATTTCCATTATATAATTGAATTTATGTTTTTATCCATGTCAATCAGCTTAATAAAATTTATAATGTACATAAATTTGCAAGTTCATGCATATTCAGAATTGAGTTTAGATGCACAAAATATTGAAACAACTCCAAAATGTCAGAAGCTCTTATCAAGAATAACATATCGCGGTGCATTAGGTAGATGAAAATTGACAGCCGCTTCACCCTGCCAATTGTAAGCATATTTCATCTTGTAGCCACAATCATGGGACAATGATGGTAATAATACTTGTTTGGTATATTAATGTAATTATTTCAACGTCAAAGCAGTTAATCATGCAATGTCAATATGCTTACTAATTGATATCATAGATTTTTTACTAATCATGTTCAAATATATTTTTTGAAATTATTAGGATTTTAGTGATAATGAACGACCTACCTACTATCTTTCGTTGCACCCCACGATAATGTCAAATTGAGAGATGGATGAATTAAGAGAAAAAATCGAAGAGGAACGATACCAAGAATGATTGAATCAAACACTTATTCAATTCCCACTATGTCCAAATTCACCAATTAGGAATGACTATAACAATAGTAGTTCTTCACAACCCGGAAATGGAGGCAACCAAATAGAGGTTGGTATTGATGATTACTTAAGCGATACTACTGCCCTTGAGACAATGTTGTTAGATGCATTTCAGAACGATGATCAACTAGGGATGTGCTCATATCGATGACACCTTTTTCAAAAGCCTTAAATTTGCTTCCACCACACCTCTCTTTATACTTGGCGATCAATCAAAGTCTACCCAGTTGAGGAAAATGATGTTACTGTAAAAATTGAAAGCAAAGTTGACTTGTCAAATGAATGTTTGTCAAAATTTTTTAGGTAAGTTACCATAAAGTCCTCCCTCATATTTTCAGAAATATAATCACATAATGAACATTACAAATGGTCAATTTTATGAATGTTAATAATTATATCAACGTTAATGTACATTTAATATTTTCCATGATCACCAACTATAGGCTATTCAAACAAAGAAATTGTTGAAATTTTTTGGTGTTGAGTACATATCATATCATGCATGTACAAATGATTGTATTATATATAGAGGATAATATGCAGACCAAGAGATATGTTCGAAATGTAGGCATGCCATGTATGATAAATTAAAAAAGAAGGGTAAATCATGTAGTCCTCCTTTTAATATATTAAGGCACATGCCTATAATCCCAATGTTTCAAAGGCTCTTTCGTTGCAAAACATTAGCTAGTTTGTAGGGATGGCATGCATCACACGGAAGTGATTTGGGAGTTATACGAATCAAAATAGATTCAATATCCATGAATCATATAGAGGATACATGTAACAAAAAATTCAAGGATGAAGTACGAAGTCTATGGATCAACATAGCCATGGATGGCGTCAAACCATATTCCCTCTAGAACACCAACTTTTATTTTTGGCCTATAGTAGTGATCAATAACAATATCACCCCATGGTTTTCCATGAAGAATGAACATCTTCTGTTGGTGTTCATAGTCCTTGGTAGAATACAAGTGAAGAGTATAAATGTCTACTTACAACCACTGGTAGATGAAGTGAAGGAAGTATGCTATGGGATAAATGTATACGATGTATCAAGGCCCATCGCAGTAGAGAGGATTTTTATGTTGTATGGCATATGTGCTTACACGACACATGATTATTAAGGCTTAGGAGTTTTCTATGGTAAACTACATGTTTATTGATTTTTTTACGCATATTATTTATTTAATTCATTGTAATTGTTTTGATTTTCATGATATTATTTAACGTCCCATGCATATATATTGTATACAATAATCGCGTAGGTATTGTAACAAAAGGGTATTTTGGATGCAAATTTTTTGAACCTTCTTTGAAATCTATGTGGTCCAATGACCTACGAAAACCATTGTATGAGTACTCCAAGGTATTCCTCCCAAAAGAACACCCTTACAGAAGAGAAGCATCCACTTTCAATGGTAAACGAGAGAGAACCCAAAGGCCTGCAATAACGACACCAATTGAATGGATTAGAGCATATGGGAGAGAGAAGGAGAAAGAGTTCATAGAAATTTTTGATTCAAATAGGGAGCCTATTTTTGATGAACCAGAATTCTTCGACAATATGTTCAAAAATTTCCCATTAGGAGGAAAATGGAATTTATCTTTTATAACCTCCCATATTGGGAGCATCTTTAGATTACTCACTTATTAGATCCCATGCATATATTTAAATATGTTGCATCTTCTTTATGGAGGCACATATCGTAGAAACAAAGTAACACATTACCTCTTAGGAAAGATCTTATTACTTCAAAAACTAAAAATAATCACTGGCCAAGATGATTAGAAAGTACAGGATGAGAGGTAAGCATTGGTCCCTCTAATTCATGGTATTTCAAGGAAGGTGATGTCCCATGGATTTTAAAAAAAATGATCTTTCTTTGGAAAAGGAAGTTATAGTGGGTGTGAGGGTTATATCCTCATACAAATCTTCAATATAGCACTGCTTCACCATGGATGACCATTTGTCAGGGTTGAAATCACATGACCATTCGAATATTATAACAGTACATATAATTTCAAAAGCATGATTTTATTATTTGTTATATTAATAAATTTTATCCCATGTAGGGATCATAAAACATAACTAAATTTGTATATTATTGCACCTGTTTATAAATTTTAAGTGTTGTTATGCTTTTTTCATGTGTGGGTGTGTGAAACATTAATTCCCCTAAGACCTAGGATGTGCCATATCTAAATTATGTGCATTTTTATGTTGGATCACGTCAAAGGATATTCATGTGGCTAGCAGTCCAAGATGGTGTCAAGTGATAGTTGAGATTGCTTGTATGTTTGAGAAGGAACTGCCAACGAGTTTCATGGACTTGAAGGTTCATCTTCTAATCCACCTAATAGATGAGGTTGAGCTAGCTAGGGTGGTTTCTTGTCGTTGGATGTTCTTCTTAGAGAGCTACATGAAGAAATTGAAAGGTCTTGTTTGACAAAGAGAAAAGCCTGAGGGGTCTATGGAAAAAGGGGTACGTATCATATGAGTCCTTATATTATGCCAGTGAGTACATCAAGAAAATAAAAAACAAACCAGGTGCGATGATTTGGGACCATGAAAGGGATGAAGACAAAAGAGAAGGGGAACTGCTCCAAATGAATGGAAAAAGGCGCTTGATTAAGAGTAAGCGACTTATAATTTTTAAAATTTACACAAAGTAAATATTCATGTTGAAATTTGATATAACATATATTTTGATCTCATATATACTATATGTCGATTTGATTCATTAGCGAATGCAGAAATTGAAGTAATCAATAAATTTGTTCTGTACAATTCCGAAGCAACACAACTGTGGGTCCCATTTTACATACAAAAGAGGATGAAATGGGGTAGTGACATGAATTAATTCAGATGGTTGAATGGTAGAAGTGTGCCTTATCCCGATCATTTAAAAGAAAACATGCCAAAAATATGCCCCAACAATTGGGCTACTGACCAAGTGAGAGAGAAATATAGTGCAGCCGGTCGTTATGCGCGTGATGAAAAGGATGCACTAAACGTAGGGATTGGGTGCACCAACTCAGTAATAATATATTTATGTACATTTTAAACTTAATAATACACATTTGAAATGTAATTACATTTATATTTCATATTTTAATGGTTGGGCTATTCTAAGGCACATGACACTATGATTTTTTAACTTTTTTATAGGTTCATTTGTTCCCATCTATGTGGGCATATGGACACCATTTTCACAGAGAAAATGTCGATGATGGACACATGACAGAAGACTGTGGAGTGGAATTCGAGTTTGATCTAGCCACGGTGATCAAAACCTAGTACATGGGACGTTAGGTTACATCGGAAATATACAAGAGATCATTGAAGTGGATTTCTCTTATTTCCAATGTGTTTTTTTTAGGTGCAAGTGGTGGTACATATTTGATCGGAATAATGTAAAGGAAAATCATGATAGTAGGCTGATATTTATCAACTGTAGAAAGATGTGGGGTGAAGCTAAGGAGCCCTATGTTTTCACCAAACACTACAACCAGGTATTTTTTAACCCAAATGTGTTGGACATGGACTGGTGGTTTGTATTGGGACATGATCCTAGATCAAAACATATTTTTGAGAACAATAGTGTTATCATGCCAAGAGAGCTAGAAGATAATGAGGGTGATCATGAGAACTAAGAGTGATATGGCACATACGTTATTTCATCATTTATACTTTTTAAGATGGGTTTTTAAAAGGAAGAGGACTTAATTACCTTATAACAAAGACCTTTTTTTCGAAACATTACAATATGTATTTTGAAGTAATTGGTAGTTTGCACTATGTTAATGTTAAAATCCTTTCACTTGAGAACTTGCAATTACATTGATCTCAAAAACAATCATGTACTATATAAAGTACTGTAATAAAATAATGATAATTCTAAACTACATGAATTTATTTTCATTATTTTCTAAACTTTATTATGTTACACAAATTCATATTATTCTAGATTTATTATTTTACAATTATTTATATTCATACAAATTTAAAATTTTACAATTATGATAATTTAATAATATTTACAGTATACATTTTACTTACGGTAGTTATGGTTCAAAATTGACAATTAATTTACAATTTCACAAATCTACAAATTTACAAATTTTAATAAAATAATTTCACATTAATACAATTAAAAATTTCACATTAATAAAATTAAAATTATACAAATATTTTACATACAATTACAATAAGAATTAGAATTAGAATTAGAATTAGAATTACAATTAC
Source organism: Pinus albicaulis (assembly GCA_034641835.2). NCBI lineage: Eukaryota > Viridiplantae > Streptophyta > Pinopsida > Pinales > Pinaceae > Pinus > Pinus albicaulis. The sequence goes on along the minus strand of CM076578.1, from coordinate 1,503,491,779 downwards.
AAATACAATTTGACAATTTCATATATAATTACAATTACAATTACAATTTTACAATTACAATCATTTCACATTAATACAACTAAAATTTTACAAATATTTTACATACAATTAGAATTCGAATTAGAATTACAAATTTACAATTTCATATACAATTACAATTACGATCATTTCACATTAATAAAATCAAATTTTTACAAATATTTTACATACAATTACAATTAAAATTGCAATTATAATTAGAATTACAATAACAATTTTACAATTTCACATACAATTACAATTGAAATGACAATTACAATATTTACAAGTGCACTTTTTAGAATTTTAAATACAATTACAATTATAATTTTACAATTACACGAATTTCACATTAATACAATTAAAATTATATAAATATTTTACATATAATCATTACAATTAAAATTAAAATTACAATCATTTCACAATAAATTAAATATTACAATTACAATTAAAATTTTACAAGTATTTTACATACAATTACAATTACAATTACAATTACAAATACAATTACAATTTTACAATTTCACATACGATTAAAATTTCAATTTCAATTACAATCATGACATAATATTTAATAAATATGATGATTTAATATTAAAAATAAAAATCATGATCATGATAAGCATCGTATAAGCATCGTATTCGACTAAAAAACACATTCCAATTCACTAACATCATATAATAATCGTGATCATGATCATCTAACAAAACACAAGCATTGTATAACATCATCGTGACACAAACATCAAATATACATCTCATGTCCAGTAATTCCTATTACATACACATCTATCTGCAAGCTACACATTAACTGAAAATATATAACATGACTTAATAATATACACATCATGATGATCACCAACATGTAAATTAACTACAACTATAACATGAATATAAAATACATGGACCATATATATATATATATATATATATATATATATATATATATATATATATATATATATATTACAATTACAATTAAAATTTTAAAAGTATTTTACATACAATTAAAATTAAAATTACAATTACAAATACAAATACAATTTTACAATTTCACATAGAATTAAAATTAAAATTTCAATTACAATCACGACATAATATTTAATAAATATGATGATTTAATATTAAAAATAAAAATCATGATCATCATAACCATTGTATAAACATCATATTCGACTAAAAAACACATTCCAATTCACTAACATCATATAATAATCGTGATCATGATCATCTAACAAAACACAAGCATTGTATAACATCATCACAACACAAACATCAAATATACATCTCATGTCCATTAATTGCTATTACATACACATCTATCTGCAAGCTACACATTAAATGAAAATATATAACATGACTTAACAATATACACATCATGATGATCACCAACATGTAAATTAACTACAACTACAACATGAATATAAAATACATGGACCATATATATATATATATATATATATATATATATATATATATATATATATAATGTCAAAAATATAAAACTGTGATATAAAAGTCAAATATCAGCTAGTGGTACATTAATAAGAGTACAAGTCGAGGTCTGCTCAGTCAATGGTGCAGCCTCGAAAAGCTTAGATACATGTCGATCATTAGGTGCCTGCTAATCTGGAGGTGCCTCATGTTGATCAAGATCTACTGCCTACTCATGATGACTCGACGTGGATGATCTAGCCTGCTCATGATCATGACTGTTGGATACTGCAAGCTTCTCATGATGACTCAATGTGGATGGTCCAGCTTTCTCATGATCATAACTGCTACATGTTGCAGGCTTCTCATAATGACTCAACATATATGGTCCAACCTACTCATGATCATGTGGTCGATGCTGCAAGTTGCTCATCTTTGTCATGAGGCGAACATCGATCACTATCTTGATCGTGATCATCAGATGATGCATCGTTGCTTTACTCTCAACGTACTACATATCAACCACCCCTACATCGATTGACCCTTCTCAACTACACCACTAAGCCGGTAGCTCCAAGAACATGCCGCATCAGGCTCAACATATCACGTGGCATGCCTCTCCATATCATTGTCCGCCTACCATTGCTTGTATCTCTCTGATAGTAGCCGACCTCACTCCCTCCTCCACAAGGAGTCCACAAAGTTGATTGCCCAACTCCATCCTAAATCTAGTGCAAGGCCTACACCTCACACCAACTGGTATCTTCACATGATCATGATGACTAGTTTTGTCTACACCGGCCTGATCCTCCACATCTTCCATCTCCTAATCGTCATCAGGATCTACACCTAGATCATTTGGTGGTAGTGGCATCTCATCGCCAATAAATGACCCAATATCTATAAAATATATATAAGTACATAATAATAATTAGATAATTTCTTTAAACAAGTTAAAGAACATGTTATAATAAATTTAAAGAAAACACTAGTATTACCTCTATCATCTAGTAGCTCATCATTTGAGAAGAGGATGTTGGCACACCGTACCCAATCCAAACAAGCATATAGACAGGGGACTAGAACGAAGGCATGATCATCAACATTGGATACCAACTCAAGTGCATCATGTGATATCCTCGCAGAAAAGTATCACTCACCCCTCTTGGGCATCATTTGTCGCCACATCTGTATCCGCACATGTAGCATCGACCTACGAGGCTGCCGAACAAAAGCAGGCCTCGTCTCCGAAAACCTCTCAAAAAATAAACAAAATAGCTTTGAAGCAAAAGGGAAGTTCACCCTCCCTTGTGCTTGAGGATGACATCTATCTAAAGTTGTACATAAATGCCAAAAAAAAATCATAGACCACCTCACAAGTCATGGCACCTGTAATAAAGAATCAACATCAAATAAAAGCGGGAAACTAATGTGTTGCCTGTCACTGGTATGGTGTGCAATGGTTTAAATCAGTAGTGAGAGGCACCTCACCTCCTCTCATTAGAGGTAGGCGTTGGTCCCTTTAATTCATGGTATTTCAAAGAAGGTGATGTCCCATGGGTCTTTAAAAAATATGATCTTTCTTTAGCAAAGGAATTTATAATGGGTGTGAGGGTTCCATCTTCATATGGGTCTTCACTATGAAGCTACTTCACGTTGGATGACCATTTGTTAGGGTTGAAATCACATGACCATTTGAATATTCTAATAGTACATATAATGTCAAAAGCATGATTTTATTGTTTGTTATATTAATAAATTTTATCCCATGCAGGGATTATAAAACATAACTAATTTTGTATATTATTTCACGTGTTTATAAATTTCCAGTGTCATTATCCTTTGTTTGTTCATGGGTGTCTGAAACATGAATCCCCCCAAGACCTAGGATGTGTCATATCTAAATTATGTGCATTTTTACTTTCGATCACAACAAAAGAGATTCATATGGCTATCATTCCACGGTGGCGTCAAGAGATAGTTGAGATTTTTTGTATGTTTGAGAAGGAACTGTCGGCAAGTTTCATGGACTTGCATGTTGATATTATAATCCACCTAGTAGATGAGGTTGAACTAGCTGGCGTGGTTTCTTATCACTGGATGTTCTTCTTAGAGAGGTAAATCAAGAAATTGAAAGGTTTTTTTCGACAAAGTGAAAAACCCGAGGGGTCCATGGTAGATGGGTACATATCATATGAGTCTTTATGTTATTCCAAGGAGTACATCAGAAAAATAAACAACATAGTAGGTGCATTTATTTGGGACCATGAAAGGGATGAAAACAAAAGAGAAGGGGAGCTGCTCCAAACAAATGGAAAAAGGCACTTGATAAAGAGTAGGTGGCCTATAATTTTTCAAATTTACACAAAGGAAATATTCATGATGAAATTGGATATAATGTATATTTTGATCTCATATGTACTATATGTCAGTTTTATTTCATCAGCGAATGCAGAAATTGAAGCAATCACTAAATTATTTCTTTACAATTCTGCAGCGACACAACCATGGATCACATTGTATGAATAAAAGAGGATGAAATGGGATAGTGACATGAAATAATTTAGATTTTTGACTTATATAAATGTGCCTTATCCTGATCATGTAAAAAAAAATATGCCAAAAATATGCCCGAACAGTTGGGTTGCTGACCAAGTCAGATAGAAATATGGTGCAACTAGTCGTTAACACATGTTGAAGACGGTGCGCTAAACATAGGGATTGGGTGCATGAACTCAATAATAATCTATTTATATACACTCTAAACTTAATAATGCACCTTTGAAATGTAATTATTTCTATATTTTATATTTTAACTGTTCGGCTATTATAAGACATATGACACTATATTTTTATTACTTTTTTATAGGTGAATTTGTTCCCATATATCTGGGCATATGAACACCATTTTCACAAAGAAAATGACGTTCATGGACACATGACACAAGATTGTGGAGTGGAATTCAAGTTCAATCTAGCCACCGCGACCAAAACCAAGTACGAGGGACGTTAAGTTATGTAAGAAAGATACAAGAGATAATTGAAGTGGATTTCTCTTATTTCCATTGTGTTATTTTTAGGTGCAAGTGGGGGTACACCTTTGATCAGAATAATGTGAAGGAAGATCGTGATAGTAGGCCGATATGTATCACCTCTAAAAAGATGTGGGATGAAGCTAAGGAGCCCTATGTTTTCCCTAAACACTACAACCAGGTGTTTTTTAACCCAGATGTGTTGGATAGGAAATGGTGGTTCGTACTGAGACATGACCCTAGATCAAAACATATTTTTGAGAACAATAGTGTTATCATGCCAAGCGAGCTGGAAGATAATGCTGGAAGATAATGAGAGTGATCATGAGAACTGAGAGTGATATGGTACATGTGTTATTTCGTCATTTATACTTTTTAAGATGGGTTTTGATAAAGAAGAGGACTTAATTACCTTATAACTAAGACTCTTTTTTTCGAAACATTATAATATATATTTTGAATTAAATGGGAATTTGCATTGTGTTAATGTTAAAATCCTTTCACTTGATAATTTTCAATTATGTTTATCTTGACAACAATGATGTACTATAAAAAGTACTATAATAAAATAATGATAACTATCAAGTTCATGAATTTATTTGCATTATTTTCTAAATTTTATTATGTTAAAAAAATTCATATTATTCTCAATTTATTATTTTACAATTATTTATATTAATACAAATTTACAATTTTAGAATTATGGTAATTAATAATATTTATTTAATACTCTTTAGTTAAGTAAAATATATTCAAACTATTAAATTATTCATAATTTTACAAATTTACAAATTTAAAATTTTTAATGAAATCATTTCACATTAATACAAATAAAAATTTACAAATATTTTACATACAATTACAATTAAAATTACAATTAGAATTATAATTACAATTACAATTTTACATTTTCACATAAAATTACAATTAAAATATTTACAATTACAATTTTATAATTTTACATACAGTTACAATTTTACAATTACAACCATTTCACATTAATAAAATTAAAATTCTTACAAATATTTTACATACAATTTCAATTAGAATTAGAATTACAATGAAAAATTTACAATTACAATTCCAATTTTAGAAATTTACATACAATTAGAATTACAATTTTACAATTTTACATATATAAAATTACAATTAGAATTACAAATTCAATTACAATTTTACAAAGTTGTCTACCCGAGTAGTGAAATAGCCCAGACGGCTAGAAAACTGTCGGAATCCGGTAAACTAAAATTCAAAAAATTAGGTAGTTGGAGTGTTTGGAATCCATTTTTGATAGTGGAAATGGATTCAGCACTATCATGGACTTGAAGGTTCATCTTCTAATCCACCTAATAGATGAGGTTGAGCTAGCTAGGGTGGTTTCTTGTCGTTGGATGTTCTTCTTAGAGATCTACATGAAGAAATTGAAAGGTCTTGTTTGACAAAGAGAAAAGCCCGAGGGGTCTATGGCAAAGGGGTATGTATCATATGAGTCCTTATATTATGCCAGTGAGTACATCAAGAAAATAAAAAACAAACCAGGTGCGATGATTTGGGACCATGAAAGGGATGAAGACAAAAGAGAAGGGGAACTACTCCAAACGAATGGAAAAAGGCGCTTGATAAAGAGTAAGCGACTTATAATTTTTAAAATTTACACAAAGTAAATATTCATGTTGAAATTTGATATAACATATATTTTGATCTCATATATACCATATGTCGATTTGATTCATTAGCGAATGCAGAAATTGAAGCAATCAATAAATTTGTTCTGTACAATTCCGAAGCAACACAACTGTGGGTCCCATTTTGCATACAAAAGAGGATGAAATGGGGTAGTGACATGAATTAATTCAGATGGTTGAATGGTAGAAGTGTGCCTTATCCCGATCATTTAAAAGAAAACATGCCAAAAATATGCCCCAACAGTTGGGCTACTGACCAAGTGAGAGAGAAATATAGTGCAGCCGGTCGTTACGCACGTGATGAAAAGGATGCACTAAACGTAGGGATTGGGTGCACCAACTCAGTAATAATCTATTTATGTACATTTTAAACTTAATAATCCACATTTGAAATGTAATTACATTTATATTTCATATTTTAATGGTTGGGCTATTCTAAGGCACATGACACTATGATTTTTTAACTTTTCTATAGGTTCATTTGTTCCCATCTATGTGGGTATATGGACACCATTTTCACAGAGAAAATGTCGATGATGGACACATGACAGAAGACTGTGGAGTGGAAGTCGAGTTTGATCTAGCCACGGTGATCAAAACCTAGTACATGGGACGTTAGGTTACATCGGAAATATACAAGAGATCATTGAAGTGGATTTCTCTTATTTCCAATGTGTTGTTTTTAGGTACAAGTGGTGGTACATATTTGATCGGAATAATGTAAAGGAAAATCATGATATTAGGCTGATATTTATCAACTGTAGAAAGATGTGGGGTGAAGCTAAGGAGCCCTATGTTTTCCCCAAAGACTACAACCAGGTATTTTTTAACCCAAATGTGTTGGATATGGATTGGTGGTTCGTATTGGGACATGATCCTAGATCAAAACATATTTTTGAGAACAATAGTGTTATCATGCCAAGCGAGTTAGAAGATAATGAGGGTGATCATGCGAACTAAGAGTGATATGGCACATACGTTATTTCATCATTTATACTTTTTAAGATGGGTTTTTAAAAGGAAGAGGACTTAATTACCTTATAACAAAGACTCTTTTTTTGGAAACATTACAATATGTCTTTTGAAGTAATTGGTAGTTTGCACTATGTTAATGTTAAAATCCTTTCACTTGAGAACTTGCAATTACATTGATCTCAAAAACAATGATGTACTATATAAAGTACTGTAATAAAATAATGATAATTCTAAACTACATGAATTTATTTTCATTATTTTCTAAACTTTATTATGTTACACAAATTCATATTATTCTAGATTTATTATTTTACAATTATTTATATTCATACAAATTTAAAATTTTACAATTATGATAATTTAATAATATTTACAGTATACATTTTACTTACGGTAGTTATGGTTCAAAATTGACAATTAATTTACAATTTCACAAATCTACAAATTTACAAATTTTAATAAAATAATTTCACGTTAATACAATTAAAAATTTCACATTAATAAAATTAAAATTATACAAATATTTTACATACAATTACAATAAGAATTAGAATTACAATTACAATTACAATTACAATTACAAATACAATTTAACAATTTCATATATAATTACAATTACAATTACAATTTTACAATTACAATCATTTCACATTAATACAACTAAAATTTTACAAATATTTTACATACAATTAGAATTAGAATTAGAATTACAAATTTACAATTTCATATACAATTACAATTACAATTCTACAATTTTACATATATACAATAACAATTAAATTACAATTACGATCATTTCACATTAATAAAATCAAATTTTTACAAATATTTTACATACAATTACAATTAAAATTGCAATTATAATTAGAATTACAATAACAATTTTACAATTTCACATACAATTACAATTACAATTACAATTGAAATGACAATTACAATATTTACAAGTGCACTTTTTAGAATTTTAAATACAATTACAATTATAATTTTACGATTACACGAATTTCACATTAATACAATTAAAATTATATAAATATTTTACATATAATCATTACAATTAAAATTAAAATTACAATCATTTCACAATAAATTAAATATTACAATTACAATTAAAATTTTACAAGTATTTTACATACAATTACAATTAAAATTACAATTACAATTTTACAATTTCACATACAATTAAAATTTCAATTTCAATTACAATCATGACATAATATTTAATAAATATGATGATTTAATATTAAAAATAAAAATCATGATCATGATAAGCATCGTATAAGCATCGTATTCGACTAAAAAACACATTCCAATTCACTAACATCATATAATAATCGTGATCATGATCATCTAACAAAACACAAGCATTGTATAACATCATCATGACAAAAACATAAAATATACATCTCATGTCCAGTAATTGCTATTACATACACATCTATCTGCAAGCTACACATTAAATGAAAATATATAACATGACTTAATAATATACACATCATGATGATCACCAACATGTAAATTAACTACAACTATAACATGAATATAAAATACATGGACCATCTATATATATATATATATATATATATATATATATATATATATATATTACAATTACAATTAAAATTTAGAAGTATTTTACATACAATTAAAATTAAAATTACAATTACAAATACAATTACAATTTTACAATTTCACATACAATTAAAATTAAAATTTCAATTACAATCACGACATAATATTTAATAAATAGGATGATTTAATATTAAAAATAAAAATCATGATCATCATAACCATCGTATAAACATCATATTCGACTAAAAAACACATTCCAATTCACTAACATCATATAATAATCGTGATCATGATCATCTAACAAAACACAAGCATTGTATAACATCATCACAACACAAACATCAAATATACATCTCATGTCCAGTAATTGCTATTACATACACATCTATCTGCAAGCTACACATTAAATGAAAATATATAACATGACTTAACAATATACACATCATGATGATCACCAACATGTAAATTAACTACAACTACAACATGAATATAAAATACATGGACCATATATATATATATATATATATATATATATATATATATATATATATATAATGTCAAAAATATAAAACTGTGATATAAAAGTCAAATATCAGCTAGTGGTACATTAATAATAGTACAAGTCGAGGTCTGCTCAGTCAATGGTGTAGCCTTGACAAGCTTAGATACATGTCGATCATCAGGTGCCTGCTAATCTGGAGGTGCCTCATGTTGATCAAGATCTACTGCCTACTCATGATGACTTGACGTGGATGATCTAGCCTGCTCATGATCATGACTGTTGGATACTGCAAGCTTCTCATGATGACTCAATGTGGATGGTCCAGCTTTCTCATGATCATAACTGCTACATGTTGCAGGCTTCTCATAATGACTCAACATATATTGTCCAACCTACTCATGATCATGTGGTCGATGCTACAGGTTTCTCATCTTTGTCATGAGGCGAACAACGATCACTATCCTAATCGTGATCATCAGATGATGCATCGTTGCTTTACTATCAACGTACTACATATCAACCACCCCTACATCGAATGACCCTTCTCAACCACACCACTAAGCCAGTAGGCTCAACATATCACGTGGCATGCCTCCCCATATCATTTTCCACCTATCATTGCTTGTATCTCTCTGATAGTAGCCGACCTTACTCCCTCCTCCACAAGGAGTCCACAAAGTTGATTGCCCAACTCCATCCTAAATCTAGTGCTAGGCCTACACCTCACACCAACTGGTATCTTCACATGATCATGATGACTAGTTTTGTCTACACCGGCCTGCTCCTCCACATATTCCATCTCCTAATCGTCATCAGGATCTACACCTAGATCATTTGGTGGTAGTGGCATCTCGTCGCCAATAAATGACCCAATATCTATAAAATATATATAAGTACACAATAATAATTAGATAATTTCTTTAAACAAGTTAAAGAACATGTTAGAATAAATTGAAAGAAAACACTAGTATTACCTCTATCATCTACCAGCTCATCATTTGAGAAGAGGATGTTGGCACACCGTACCCAATCCAAACAAGCATATAGATAGGGGACTAGAACGAAGACATGATCATCAACATTGGATACCAACTCAAGTGCATCATGTGATATCCTCGCAGAAAAGTATCACTCACCCCTCTTGGGCATCATCTGTCGCCACATCTGCATCCGCACATGTAGCATCGACCTACGAGGCTGCCGAACAAAAGCAGGCCTCGTCTCCGAAAACCTCTCAAAAAATAAACAAAATAGCTTTGAAGCAAAAGGGAAGTTCACCCTCCCTTGTGCTTGAGGATGACATCTATCTAAAGTTGTACATAAATGCCAAAAAAAAATCATAGACCACCTCACAAGTCATGGCACCTGTAATAAATAATCAACATCAAATAAAAGCGGGAAACTAATGTGTTGCCTGTCACTGGTATGGTGTGCAATGGTTGAAATCAGTAGTGAGAGGCACCTCACCTCCTCTCATTAGAGGTAGGCGTTGGTCCCTTTAATTCATGGTATTTCAAAGAAGGTGATGTCCCATGGGTCTTTAAAAAATATGATCTTTCTTTAGCAAAGGAATTTATAATGGGTGTGAGGGTTCCATCTTCATATGGGTCTTCACTATGAAGCTACTTCACGTTGGATGACCATTTGTCAGGGTTGAAATCACATGACCATTTGAATATTATAATAGTACATATAATGTCAAAAGCATGATTTTATTGTTTGTTATATTAATAAATTTTATCCCATGCAGGGATTATAAAACATAACTAATTTTGTATATTATTTCACGTGTTTATAAATTTCCAGTGTCATTATCCTTTGTTTGTGCATGGGTTTCTGAAACATGAATTCCCCCAAGACCTAGGATGTGCCATATCTAAATTATGTGCATTTTTACTTTGGATCACAACAAAAGAGATTCATATGGCTATCATTCCACGGTGGCGTCAAGAGATAGTTGAGATTGTTTGTATGTTTGAGAAGGAACTGTCGGCAAGTTTCATGGACTTGCATGTTGATATTATAATCCACCTAGTAGATGAGGTTGAACTAGCTGGCGTGGTTTCTTATCGCTGGATGTTCTTCTTAGAGAGGTAAATCAAGAAATTGAAACGTTTTTTTCGACAAAGTGAAAAACCCGAGGGGTCCATGGTAGATGGGTACATATCATATGAGTCTTTATGTTATTCCAATGAGTACATCAAAAAAATAAAAAACATAGTAGGTGCATTTATTTGGGACCATGAAAGGGATGAAAACAAAAGAGAAGGGGAGCTGCTCCAAACAAATGGAAAAAGGCACTTGATAAAGAGTAGGCGGCCTATAATTTTTCAAATTTACACAAAGGAAATATTCATGATGAAATTGGATATAATGTATATTTTGATCTCATATGTACTATATGTCAGTTTTATTTCATCAGCGAATGCAAAAATTGAAGCAATCACTAAATTATTTCTTTACAATTCCGCAGCGACACAACCATGGATCACATTGTATGAATAAAAGAGGATGAAATGGGATAGTGACATGAAATAATTTATATTTTTGACTTATATAAATGTGCCTTATCCTGATCATGTAAAAAAAAATATGCAAAAAATATGCCCGAACAATTGGGTTGCTGACCAAGTCAGATAGAAATACGGTGCAACTAGTCGTTAACACATGTTGAAGAGGGTGCACTAAACATAGGGATTGGGTGCATGAACTCAGTAATAATCTATTTATATACACTCTAAACTTAATAATGCACCTTTGAAATGTAATTATTTCTATATTTTATATTTTAACTGTTCGGCTATTATAAGACATATGACACAATATTTTTGTTACTTTTTTATAGGTTAATTTTTTCCCATATATCTGGGCATATGAACACCATTTTCACAAAGAAAATGACGGTGATGGACACATGAAACAAGATTGTGGAGTGGAATTCAAGTTCGATCTAGCCACCGCGACCAAAACCAAGTACGAGGGACGTTAAGTTATGTAAGAAAGATACAAGAGATCATTGAAGTGGATTTCTCTTATTTCCATTATGTTATTTTTAGGTGCAAGTGGGGGTACACCTTTGATCAGAATAATGTGAAGGAAGATCGTGATAGTAGGCTGATATGTATCACCTCTAAAAGGATGTGGGATGAAGCTAAGGAGCCCTATGTTTTCCCTAAACACTACAACCAGGTGTTTTTTAACCCAGATGTGTTGGATAGGAAATGGTGGTTCGTACTGAGACATGACCCTAGATCAAAACATATTTTTGAGAACAATAGTGTTATCATGCCAAGCGAGCTGGAAGATAATGCTGGAAGATAATGAGGATGATTTTGAGAACTGAGAGTGATATGGTACATGTGTTATTTCGTCATTTATACTTTTTAAGATGGGTTTTGATAAAGAATAGGACTTAATTACCTTATAACTAAGACTCTTTTTTTCGAAACATTATAATATATATTTTGAATTAATTAGGAATTTGCATTGTGTTAATGTTAAAATCCTTTCACTTGATAATTTTCAATTATGTTTATCTTGACAACAATGATGTACTATAAAAAGTACTATAATAAAATAATGATAACTATCAAGTTCATGAATTTATTTGCATTATTTTCTAAATTTTATTATGTTAAAAAAATTCATATTATTCTCAATTTATTATTTTACAATTATTTATATTCATACAAATTTACAATTTTAGAATTATGGTAATTTAATAATATTTACGGTATACATTTTAGTTATGGTAGTTATGATTCAAAACTGACAATTAATTTACAATTTTACAAATTTACAGATTTAAAAATTTTAATGAAATCATTTCACATTAATACAAATAAAAATTTACAAATATTTTACATACAATTACAATTAAAATTACAATTAGAATTATAATTACAATTACAATTTTACATTTTCACATAAAATTACAATTAAAATATTTACAAGTACAATTTTATAATTTTACATACAGTTACAATTTTACAATTACAACCATTTCACATTAATACAATTAAAATTCTTACAAATATTTTACATACAATTTCAATTAGAATTAGAATTAGAATTACAATGAAAAATTTACAATTACAATTCCAATTTTAGAAATTTACATACAATTACAATTACAATTTTACAATTTTACATATATACAATTACAATTAGAATTACAAATTCAATTACAATTTTACAAAGTTGTCTACCCGAGTAGTGAAATAGCCCAGACGGCTAGAAAACTGTCAGAATCCGGTAAACTAAAATTAAAAAAATCATGTAGTTGGAGTGTTTGGAATCCATTTTTGATAGTGGAAATGGATTCAGCACTATCAAAAACCTTTAGGACACTTAAAATAATAAATTTTAACAACTGTATACAAGATTCTGGGAAAATCTTTGCCAGATTTTTTGAAAATCATTGCCAGATTCTGGGCCATTTCGCTACCTCTTTAGACTACACACAATTTTACAATTTCACATACAATTACAATTAAAATTATAATTACAATATTTTCAATTACAATTTTAGAATTGTACATACAATTACAATCGATAATCATTTCACATTGATACAATTAAAATTTTAGAAATATTTTACATACAATTACAATTACAATTCCAATTGCAATTTTACAATTTCACATACAATTACAATTAAAATTAAACTTGAATTTACAATTACAATTTTTGAATTTTACATACAATTTAAATTACAATTATAATTTTACAATTTTACATACAATTAAAATTAAAATTTCAATTACAATCATGACATAATATTTAATAAATATCATGATTTAATATTAAAAATAAACATCACGGTTATGATAACCATCTTATAAACGTCATATTTGACTAAAAAACACATTCTTATTCGCTAGCATCATCTAATCATCATGATCATGATCATCTAACGAAACACAAGGGTTGTATAACATCGTCACATCACAAACATCAAATATACATGTCATGTCAAATAATTTCTATCACATACATATCTATCTGCAAGCAACACATTAAATGAACATATCTAACATGACCTAACAATATACAAATCATGATGATCACCAACATGTAAATTAACTACAACTGCAACATGAATATAAAATATATGGACCACTTGATATTTCACTTTTATATTACAGTTGTATATTTTTTACATTATATATATATATATATATATATATATATATATATATATATATATATATATAATGTAAAAAATATACAACTGTAATATAAAAGTCAAATATCAAGTGGTGGTGCATTAATACTAGTAGTAGTCGAGGCCTGCTGAGTCAATGGTGCGGACTCGACAAGCTTAGATATATGTGGATCATCACGTGCCTATTGATCTGGAGGTGCCTCATGTTGGTAAGGATGAACTGCTTCCTCATTATGACTCGATGTGGATGGTCCATCCTGCTCATGATTGTGACTGCTAAATGTTGCAGGCTTCTCATGATGACTTGACATGGATGGTCTAGCCTGCAAATGATCATGACTGTTGGATGTTGCAGGTTTCTAATGATGACTGAACATGGACGGTCCAACCTTCTGATGATCATGACTGTCGGTTGATGTTGTAGGCTGCTCATCTCCATCGCAAGGTGAAAGATTATCACTCCCATGATCACGATCATCAGATGATGCATCACTGATTTACTATCGACAGACTCGATCTCGACCACACCTATGTGGAGTAACCCTTTTCAACCGTGCCACTAAACCGGTAACTCCAACGACATGTCGTTTCAGGGTCAAGATATCACATGCCATGCCTCTCCATATCGTTCTCAGCCTATCATCAGTTGTATCTCTCTGGTAGTGGCTGACGTCAGTCCCTCCTCCACAAGGATTTGATAGAGTTGATCGCCAACTCCATCCTAAATCTACTATCAGGCCTACGCCTTACACCAATCAATACCTGCTCATGATCATGAGGACCAGGTCTATTTGCACTAGCCTAATCCTCCACATCTGCCATCTCCTCATCGTCATCAGGATCTACACCTGGATCATTTGGTGGCGGTGGCATCTCATCATCAACAAATGACCCAATATCTACAAAATATATATAAGTACACAACAATAATTATACAATTTCATTAAAAAATTTAAAGGAAATGTTATAATAAACTTAAATAAAACACAAATATTACCTCTATCATCTGGTGGCTCATCATATGTGAAGAGGATGTTGGCACACGCTGACCAATCCAAAACAACATACAGACAGGGGACCAGAACAAAGGCATGATCATCAACACCGGATAGCAACTCGAGTGCATCATGTGATATCTTCACGGAAAAGTCTAACTCGCCCCTCTTGGGCGTCATCTGTCCCCACATCTGCATCCGTACATGCACAATCGGCCTAGGAGGCTTCCAAAAAATGTATGCCTTGTCTCTGGAAACCTCTCAAAAATTAAACAAAATAGCTCTAAAGAAAAATGTACGTTCACCCTCCCTTGTGCCTAAGCACGAAATCTATCTAAAGCTATACAAAACTACCGCAAAAAAATCGTAGACCACCTCACAAGTCGTCGCCCCTATAGTAAGAAATCAACATAAAATAAAAGCAGGGATCTAATACATTGCCCGTAACTGGTATAGTGTGCAATGGTCAAAATCAGTAGTGAGAGGCACCTCACCTCCTCTCCACCAAATGAAGAAATATGCAACTAACCACTCGAGACCTAAAAATCTACAGGAGAAAGTATATTGATGCTAATGTATCTTCGGGATTACACCAACTGAATCTCTAGTGCATAGCCAATGGGGACCTCTGGGAATGAGGGAAAATTCGTCCCTCTCCTCGATAGGCAAGTAATAAAATATATTTTCACCTAAGTGGGAACGTACCACTGGTTAGGACCAATGCGGAAAGCTTGTCAGTGGGCATTCCACCTGAAGATAAGTTGTTGGAGCCATTTATAGATGTGATAGTCCACTTGTATGGCATGTCATTTTTAGAAAATTTCATTATGAACGTGTCATGTATGAGAGAAAAATACTTGATGTCGTAAGACATGAACATTTTTTTTTAAGATGTCAAAATATGAGTTGGGTAAAACTTTTTTGATGTACTTGGGATATATTGTTGGAGGTGGTAAGTGGAAGGTAGACCTCTCCAAGTTTGACACCATTGTGGATTGGTTAACACACAAGATGATCATCTCGATAGAGGTTTTTTGGGAGTAGCCCATTGTTGGAGGATTTTTGTTAATATTTACTCTATTGTAGTGCCTTCGCATGCATTGACATGTGTTCAAAAAATCTTCTAGTGGGGAGGAAAACAAAAAGCGGCATGTGATTCTTTGAAGAAAAAGGTCATTTTAGCTCGTTTATTTTATTTTTAAACTTGGAAAGGTAATTTTCTCTTCAGGTTGATGCAAATGAATTTTCCATTTCATTTCATTCAGAGAATTTCAATGGTGCAATAGTTATGTTGCAACGATTAAGGCACTTTCACTTGATGGGTGTTCGTTAACAATTCCACTTAATTAAAAGGTATAAGATATGTATAATAAAAACGTTTTTTGATATTCCTTCTAGGCCTATTATTTGGGTCACTATTTTACTCAAGAAACATTTTGGTTTACATGAAAGTTATGTTCAACAATATGCATACTTTCAAGATGTACGTTCAAGCTTGAGTCAAGTAAACCAAGTAGTAGAATGTTTTTACCATTTGCATCATAATTTGTTGTGTCATCTTAGTAAGAAGGATGTTTCTTTTGATGGCGACATGGACAAACCCAAGAAGTTCATTGAATGAATGCAAATGGTAAAAAAAGAAATGCAAGATCATCTTGAAAAGAGAAGAGGCAAGTACATGTATTGTATCGATCGCAAGTACCAAGTCGGTGATGGAGTTTGGCGTAACGTTTGTAAGGAGAGGCTTCAAAGTGAAGAACAAGGAGAGAATGTTCATATTCCATCTTTTGAATACTTTTCTCCTAAATAGCAGGATGAGCCCCAACAAGACTCCATTCTTGATAGAAGAACAAGGATATCAAAAAGAGGTAGTGTAGCCTACCTTCGTGTGGGGCTTAAAGGCACAAATAATTCTAAGGCCAAATGAATGAAGATTGGAAAGGTGAGGGAACTATACCCTCATATGTCGAACAACTGAAAGTGATATTTTTGGGTCCAAAAGCTTCCAGTGGGGAGGAGCAATCATGTGCTCAAAATTATGTTCAAAAATCATTTTTTTTGAAATGTAACCTAAATCACTGTTTATATCTTGTCATTTTGAATCTGGCACAAGTCGTTTCATAGAAAACCAACATTTTATGCTCCCAGAAACAAGTTCTATCCACTTTTTCAAACTTTCAATTAAAAAAAAAAATTAGGATAGCCTAGTCAACAGTCCATACAACTGATTTGGCATGCCTACATGGATAGGTGACTCTACAAGTTTGACTTGGTCAAGGGTCATTGGTGAGCCCTGATATTTCACCAAGAATGCTACAACTCTAAGGGTCTGCCCTACCTTACTTTATCAACACGGAGCTTATACACACTTGGAGGTGACAATGCTATATACACAACATATGCATTATACTCATGTCATCCTCTCGTAAGATCTACAAAAGGGTGTCATTTCTAAGGTTTCTTGATGAAGGCTGTCACACTTCTGAATTTAGACCTAGGGCTACAAATGATTCAAATCCATTACTCTATCAGCAAGAAAATAACTATTCTACAATAATAAAGTACATTTAACTACCCTGCAATGAAAGAAATCTACACATTAAGGTATGATAAGAAATGGAAGAAAACTAGGCACCTTGCATGAAGTAAATTGTTGAAACGAAACTGCATAAAGGAAGTTAATATAATCACACTTTTTTGGGCCAAATGGCTAAACACACTCTTTATAATCTATGTTTTATCTATCATGCTTTTAATCATGTAGGTAGTCATGACCTAAATATGCTTGTAAATGCATTGTTTTGGAGCTAGGAGGAGAAAGTGATAAGGTGGCTTATGGAAGGCTTGAACTCATGGGTGCAAGGTTTAATATGTCTAGGTGGTTTTGGTAGGTTTAGATGAGGTTGATGGTGGTTTCTGGGCTTAAGGAGGGGCCAACTAGTCCTACTGCAAGTGTTGCTACATGTTTCCTATAATGTTACAGGAAAGTCCTAAATTGCTACGGGAAATAAACTTAGGGAAATATGAGGCCAAAAATGGGTGAGAAAAGTGTAGGGAAGGTGCAGTGTAGGTATGTTTGGGTGAGTGAAAGGTGTCTAACCCCTTGGCGAAGCTCAAAAAATCTTGAGTGGCCTGTCCTGCACCTCTAGGGTTTTCTCACGTTGTGGAGATGACAAATATGAAAATAGGGTTCATGAAGACTTTGAGAAAAGGAAGGCTGATGAAGGTTGATAAATGAAGCTGAAGTTGCTAGTGAAATCATCCTTTGTTGTGCTACTTGAACCTATAATATAAATACCTATTCATGGAATAAATATTAACAAATTCATGATTAAGGAAATGGAAACGATGAGTTGAATTTGGAAATAAAATATAATTTAACCTACAAATAGAGATTTAACACATCATTCTAAACATATTCATAGAACTAAAACAACCTAACTATTCATTCCAAGAAATCATAATCTAGAAATTTATTTTGTCCTGTGGAGAAGGTCTACCCTCCTCAAGCTCCAATGAAAGAGATGAGATAGGGAGGCTTGACACACAAATTTCTGAGTTTATAACCTATTCTACCAACATGTAAGCAATCTAAATCTACAACAAAAGAAAAATGGAAGCAAACAAAAAAAAATGAATTGAAATGCAATAAAACTAGCTAAATACATAGGAAAATAAGTAGTAGATATGCCTTAGCCTTATCTAGAAATTAGCTTCACCTTCCCACCAATACACACACACATGTGGGAAAGGAACAAGTTTACTCTTATATGGAACAAACAAAAAGTGACGAGCCTCAGTATTGCAACAAGAATGCTATAACTACCGAGGCTACCAACTTTAACTATCAACCTGAGGTTCTTACAAAATTAAGAGGTATCGACACTATATGTACATCATATAATGTGTCCTTAATTCTTTTACATGATCTAATGGATCGAAGTTCATGAAATGAAATCCTAAACCAATTACATAAATGGAAGTGTTGCGTTGAAAAGAAATTAATCCTAGGAAAGAACAACAATTTGTAATTGAAATCCTAAGAGAATGAATTCAAATAAAAATGCCTAATATAATTTGCGAAAATGAATTTCCTGTGTGGTGTTTATTCTTCCTGAATCGTGTATTTAGATCCTAATATTCATGGTTCAAGCCCAAGAGAGAAAAACCAAGCTTCGGGAGCAAATATGGTCGAGTTTACACATGCTACAAGAGTGCTACAAGAAACTTTTTTTTCCTACAGGAAACTTTGTTTTGGAGATAATCACTGAATTACCAAGTAAATAAAATGAAAATGGTATGGGAAAAAATTTCTTATTAAATACAATTTCTTATGTCTCCATTCCAAGTAGAATCAATCCTAAATACCAATGTTCACATGTGCTAAAAAATAACAGAAAAACACTACTCTAAAATCTAGAAAATCAATAACTAGTGAGCTAGTTAATGTATCAAATGTCTAACCTAATCAAGTGAAAATGAAATGGGGTGAATTTTTTTATCAGATTTAATATTATTATGACATAATTCAAGTGGAATCAATTCAAATTGATCTCACTATACCCTTATAAAAAATAGCATAAATTTACTACTATTTCGTTAAAAGGCATTTCCAGAAATCTTATATTTGTGAACTAGTAACCAAATCGAAGTAGCTTAATGATTAAGATGAACATAAATTTTTTTTCAAAGGATGAATAATTATTTTTAAAATTTTAAAAACCTAAAAAATAATTCACTTAAATCATTTAACTTGATCCTACAACAAGAAAAGAAACAATAGAAAATACAGAAATATGCAAAAGAGAAATAAGAGATGCATGTGAATAACAAATGAAATGAACATAAAGAAATTGTGCAAGAGGGTTCTGAGGTTCCTGGCATGGCCAAGCCGAAGGAGAATCAGAATAATATGGAAGAAACCAAGCTTTAGAAGCTAAAAATAACACCAACCTTTATTATTGAATCAGTCCAAGTTCATCCATGCAAGAAAAGAAAGTGCAACTACCAGAAAAGAAACTTTCTCCACAATAAGACTAAAAAATACATGCCCCTAGAGGCCAATTCGAATTGGTACTTTTTTAAAATGATGACTAAGAATTCCCCTTGAAAGGAGGAAGCTTTTCCTTCCAAAATCCCTGATATAGTGGATATGGTTCCCAACACTAGGAGTTTGCAGTAAATGCCAGGGAACCCATTCCTATATTTTCTCAATCATCAAAGTTATAGAATATCTCCAAAATTTCTTAATTATTTCATGATATTTTGTTCATTTATTCTCCAATATTTATCATCTAGTAGTAGGGATAAATTCCCTAAATTATCTCCTACAAATCTCTATAATATACCCAATATTCTCACAGTATTCTACAAAAATAAATAGTAATAATAGGTATAAATATGCAATTATCTTTAAACCTTCCTAAGAACATGTTAAAGGATACAAAAATATTATTAAGTGTAGAAGGAGAGAAATAATATATAGTTTCTCTACCTAAGAAAGGTTAGATGGGCCTTAATTTATGTCTAATTTAGAGGCCCACCATACCCCCCTACTTGAATTTTTGCTCATCCTCTGAGAAACCTCTTCATCTTCCTTGCCTTGTGGTTCTTGTATGCTGGCCTATTTCATTCTCTATTTATTGGTCCATGTGTTGCTTCTTGTGTTGATATTCTTGCTACTCTTCTATTTGCATATCTTCTTACAGATGCTACAAGCAGGTCCTCAGGTGCCTTTGTTGGTTTGTTATTCCTCCTGGAGTCTGCTGATGGTTATTTGAAGCCTTCTTCATCAACTTATCCTGAGATTTTGACCTTGTTGTGCCATATACAAAATTCCTATAAGAGACTTTTAAACTCCCTGTAGTAGTCTTCTCTCTACTTCTTGGGGCTCTCGATTTCTTAGAGATGGAGGGAAATGGTTTATGAAGGTTAGTGATGGAGTGATGGAATAACTGGAGTGATGAAGAGGTAAGGGGAGAGGTCCCATGCCAAGGTATAGGTGATCTAACTGCTAGTGGTGCAACATAGGGTTTAGGGAGTGAATCCTTGTGCATGCAGTGAAGTGAGGGTTAGCCATAGTAGGTATAGGAAAAAAATAAATTATCATTCACTTTTTGAAGTTTAGAAACCTTTGAGAGAGGTACCTTCCTTGTAAATAAGTTTCGTGTAGAATTTACATGGTTTTTGGTAGTGCTAGAGGAATCCTCTAGCGGTAGGACTTTGTTGTAGCAATTACAGCCATGAGTAAAATTGGAGTTTTGTAGCTACTATACTGGTTAAATGAGTGAATGGGTTCATGATAGAGTTGTCCATGGAGTGTGTAAGAAGAGGAGAGAGAGAAGAGAGGAACGAAACCACCTTTGATCAACAAAATTTGTCCTTAGAATTTCCTGTAGAAAATCTGTTTTTCTTGTAACAACTTCATGTAGCAAATTTTGTGCATGAAGAAATGCTATTTCTCTTGTAGCAACTATATTTCGCTTGCCAATAGGTGTTGGGTCCAATTTTTTTTTTTTTTTTTTTTTTTTATTTTCAAAAAAAAATCTTTTTTTATTTTATTTTTTTCTCTTTTTTCATTGCATATAAAATAAACTCATAGTTATTTTTTTATTAACTAAGTTCGCCCTTAGTTACCTCGTGGTAGCCCTTGTCTTCGATCACAAGTAACTTCTTACTACCCACTTTCTCAAGTCCTCTTTACTTTTTCCTTGTTCCTCTCCCACATGTGTGTGTGTCTTGGTTGAAAAATGAAGCTAATTTCGAGATAAGGCTGAGGCTGCTCTGCTACTGATTTTGGCTATAATTTTTTTTTTCCTTCTCACAGGATATTGAAGTTGCTGATATGACTGTTGAAGTTTTATTTGGTGGTTCTAAAGTTGGTACTAAAGCTACATGTGATAATATGCTAGATATCATATTGTTGATAGCCTTGAATCTAGAGTTCTTCTAGGGGTTCCTTTTGTTGGTGTTGTTGCTTCACATCCCTAACTGAAATGTTGATGCTGAGATTCTCATGATGTGAGTGTTGAATTTGATGACTGACTTCATGCTTCCATGCTTTAGTGATACATTTGTTGTATGTTTGTAGGTGCCTCTTTGATGTCTAGGTTGTTGCTATTGGTGAAATGTATCCTTGGAGTGCCACATGATCTTCATATTCACCTCACAAATTTTCATGTCTTCTTGGATGATTGATAAAAACACTTGTAATTTTTTCTGGTAATTACACAGGTTTTCTAGAGGAAAATGCTTCCTTCTTGAAAAATGCCTTCTTTGTATTTTCTTGACTTCCAATATGCATGGGGTGATAAGGGAGAGTGTGGTAAGGATAAGAAGGAGTAGTGTGGTACTAGAAGAATGATGTGAAGGAACTCTCTATGATTTTCATAAAAAAAAAGTTGTTACAGAAGTGACAAAGTGTAGGGATTTGAGAGAAAAATCATTGTGCTTGAGATGGAGGAGTGATGAGAAGGTGGAAGGAAATGATGGGAAGACTCTCCTATCTGATTTTTTGCACATCCAGACACTTTTTTATTGTTTTTTTGTTCTCAATCCACCCGCATGTAGCTTGTTTTAACCTCTTGTAGTAATTACAGAGTTTCTTGTAGAAGTTCAAGACAACCCCTTGTAGAAGACTTGTTTTATCCGTATCTCTCAAATGGTAGATTGGATTGACCTAAAATCTTTTAAGCATGTTACAATCATCCTCATGCACCTCCCCAAAAACATTTTCGACAGTTGGATACATGAATATCGATAAAAATTAAGAATGGTTTTAGGTGATAGAGGTTGATTTCTCCTAAACCATTCTTCAAAATGTGATAACATTACTTGATCATGTTACCATCATACACATTCATGTCCCCATGAAACATGTCGGAAAATCGATGCACAATTTTTGAGATATAATAAAAACAATTTTCTGCTAAAAACTAGGAGTTCTGAACCATCTAATGTGGTTCATCCTCGGGACAAGGTGAAGAAGGAAACCAATCTGATTGAATAAATAGTAAGGATGCTCCATTTCCTGGAGATAGATGTTAAAACTAGCTATTAAAAACTAGCCACTATTTTATGTGGTTAGTTAATAATATAAAAATTAAAAGTTTTTTATGTTTTTAATAAATATTATTAAAGAATAATTAAAAATACAATAATTTATTAAATTAATGAATTATAGTTGTTATAATAAGGGATTAGGGGTAAATAATAATAAAGGGAAAAATATTAAGATATTTAAGTCTTTAAGATTATTAAAAAGGGGGCGAATAATTAATCAAGAATAATTAAAAATGAATAATTTAATAAAAATATCAATTATTATATTTAGCAGAGAAGGGTCATATATATATATATATATATATGATAAATAAATATTATAATAAATAGTTAAGAATCATAAAAAGGATAATATAAAGCATAATGAAAATTAAATTAAAAAAAAACCAAAGAAAAAGAGAACAAGGGAAAGGTTAAAGAGAAAAGGGGTGGGAATAAAACAAAGATAGAAGAAATAAAAACAAAAGTTGAAAAGAATCCAGCACAAGGGGGCGAAATCACCTGTAGAGGGCTAGAGTCCAATGCTTACTCAATTTCCACCCATCATCTCTGTTGAGATTCTTTCGATGCCACTCAATTTTAATAGCTTCCCTTAGCTTCCTATGATGGAAACGATCTACCTTAGGAATGGCTTTGGAGTCTTCAATGCAAACAGGGTGACAAGATTTTTCAGCATGTTCCTCAAGAGCAGAAGTGCGATATCAATTGTGCCTAATGTCTATCACATGCTCATGGATTATATTTTCGATGTATTGACCAATTTCCCCAATATATGGACTACCACAAGAACATGGAACCATATAAACCCCTTTTAATTCCTTTGGTTCTAGATGATACTTGACAGATCCGAGAGAATTCCTGATAGTACAGACAGGTTTGAACAAAGAGGATACATTATTTCTCTTAAGGACATGGGAAATCATATCTGTGGTCCCTTGGATAAAGGGAAGGTTAACCTTGGAGATAATATCTATCTGAGTAGACTTGTCTCTTAAGCCTTTAGAGGCATTTTGAAAGGCCTTAAGATCTTCAGACCTACTATACCCATTCATCTTAAACACATCAATGAGATGGGATTTCTCTAATTCCAAGTGACAATCATTAGATATTCTGAGAGCACGAGTAGCCAAAGTATAGCGAACAGCAAATTTATGACCCGGAAAATGATGAGAATTAGCATGAAGATACTGTTCAGTGTGAGTTTTCTTGCAAAAAAACCAATGAGAGATAGAACCATCATCCCTTCTAGAGAGAATAATATCTAATAAAGGAAGGCAACCATCCACCTCAACTTCCATCATGAACTTTATGTAATGTGAATAGGAATTCACATGACTAAGAAAAAAATCTAACTTCTCGCGACCATGGGGCCAAATAACACAGATATCATCCACGAACCTATTCCATTTCTCGAGGAAAAATGGAGCAGATGCCAAGGCCTTCATTTCAAAATCCTCCATAAATATGTTAGCAACTAGAAGCGAAAGAGGGGAACCCATGGCAACACCACAGGTTTTCTCATAGAACTCACCTTAGAAACTGAAAAAACTTGAGGTGAGGCAAAGGCCAACCAATTTAGAAGTATCCTAGCCCAAGATTCTCCTAATGACATCAATGGCTTCAGGGATGTGGATTTTGGTAAATAAGGAGACAACATTGAAGTTGACTAATAAATCCCTAGGCTCAAGCCTGATTTCTTTCCATTCTTTGATAAAATAAGTTGAGTCCTTAGCATAAGAATGAGTAAGACACACAAGGGGATTAACCTTACGAGTTAAGAATTTAGCCTGGTGATAATAGGGTCCACTTATTGTGTTAACAATAAGTCTTAAAGGGGCCCCCAACTTATGGATATTAGGAAGGCCATAAATCCTAGTGGTGAGGGGATTACTCTCAATAAGCTTCTTCACGAGAGGATTAAGACAGGGATTAGACTTAATGGCGAGGAAAACCCCCCTTCGAAATAGATTTAAGGGGATTCTTTTTAAGCTTAACGTAACTACCACTACATGAAATATGGTCGACCATTTTGCTAACATAGTCAGAGTTATCCATAATGATAATAGCACCACCCTTATTAGCTCTAAAGATGACAATGTCACGGTTGCCTCTAAGGGATTTAAGGGCAGGAAACTCAAGCTTGCTCAAATTACTTCTCAGAGGCTTAGCTTTCCTTAGAATGATGGAGCAATCTTGCCTAATAGTTTCTTTAATATTATCAGGAAGATCCTTGATTCCATACTCTATGTTGCAGATAATGTCATCAATGGAAATAGTTTTAGGGGCAAAGACAAAATTCAGCTCTCTATTAAGAGAACAAGTTAATGACATTTTTTAATAAAGGAAAGATTCTTATTATAATTGTTAATATTAATAATGTTATTAGTATTATTACTATAATTACTAATAATATATATATTATTATTTTTATTAATGCTAACTAGGTTATTATTGTTAGGATTATCAATTATATTATTGTTATGATCATCCTTGTTAATAATACTATTAATATCGTTTATAATTTTATTATAGCTAGGATTATTGTTGTTAATATCAATGATATTATTGTTGAAATCGCCATCCAGATTATTATTATTATTAATATCGTTTATAATTAAATTAATACTAGAATCTAAATTATTGTTACTAGGAGATGAGTTCTTTAGGATCCGTGTTATGGTTATTATTAATAACGCTAAAGATTTTATTTTTATTTAAATTAAAATTGTTTTTATTTAGATTAAAATTATTATTGGAGTTCAAACTTGACGAGTTCAAATCACAACCCAAACAAGACAAATTCTACAAACGATTTAAATTGCAGGACTCATCACCATCAAGTCATACCTCACTGATATCTCCAACATACTCAACGGAACCACTGCTGAGAGCGCTCCGGCTGTCAGGCGTTGCAATCACGCCTAACTCCGAATCAGGGGGCATGAGGGATAGAGCCGCCATTGCAGAAGGGGAATTGGGGAGCAGAGAAGAAGCACCTCTTGATCCAGAATACACAGCTTTCTACGACAATCCCCGGATCGAACCGTCAGCCATCGATAATGCAGAAGAAGACCACACTGCCGCTAAAGTGTCTACGATCCCTGAGATTGCCATAGAGACTGGTAAAGGCATGATACAGGAGCTGTTGGGAATCATACCAGCCATCACATTTGGGATCAAGACCTGATCTACCCTTAGAGCATTCGAATAGAAAGCCAGATTTAACACGCCATTGTTGTTAGAGGAAAACGCAGACATAGAATTATCATTGATTCCGAAAGGGTTCAGACACCCTGCTGAAGAGATTCGATCATAAGATGATTCCAAACCAGCTAATGAACAGGAGTAAATCCCAGATAATTCTGAGGAGTCCGACGAGCCTACTGAAGAGCTGAGGGGAGAGGGTTGTGCTTCACTAATCCGGGATTGACCAGGCCGTGACGAGGTCCGGAAATCCAGATTCTGAGTAAACACAAGCTTTTCAAACATCAAGACTTGCTTTTTCTTCGAAATCTCATCCTTCCACAACACTTCAGCACCCGAAAAGCCATCCAAAACATTCCAAAGATAACGAGAGATACCATTTTCCAGATCCATATGGAGAGAGAAAATGCTTCCTTAATTTACCAATCTCAGATCCAAGTAAAGTGAGACTAGTTTTAAGAAAAATAATCTTGTTATTAGAAAAGTGTAGAGGGTAAGAAATAGGAGAAAAAACCGGAACACCTTTTCAGGAACGTGAGATTATATTTGCTTAGCTACTTGAAATTGAGACAACTCAGACAAACGAGTCTTATTAGCCATTCCCCTTCCACATTAGATGGTTTGAAACATCAAGAAAATCCTAATGATATGATTAATCCAAAAGACATTTCTCTACACTATGGATCACAAAAGTCTTAGATCTAACAATAGGAGTTTCATTTAGCAAAAATAGGGTTTCCTCTAGCATTTTAGGAAAGTGAGGAAAGTGAATCAGAAAAGCTTGGAAATGATGTGTGGATGTTGAAAATGGATGAGGGTGATGGATTGGCATGACCTAGGTCTTTTTGGAGCATTTGAGCAAAGGAGGAGCCCTGGTATTGCACCAAGAATGGTGCAATTCCCAGGGGCTACCCTACTTTACTTTATCAACTTAGGGTTCGTACAAAAATAGAGGTGACAATTCTATATACACAACACATGAATTCTACTCATGTAATATTCTCCTAAGATCTACAAAAGGGTGTTATTTCTATGGTTTTTGGATGAATACTGTCACACATCTAAATTTAGACATGGGGATAGAAATGATTCAAAGCCATTACTCTATCAGCACACAACGAACTATTCTACAACAAGAAAGTACATCTAACTACTCTGCAATCAAAGAAATCTACACATTAATCTATGATAAGAAATGGAAAAAAAATAAGCATCTTGCATGAAGTAAATTGCTGAAATGAAACTGCATAAAGGAAAATAACCTAATCACACTTTTCCTGGACAAATGGATAAAGAGACTCTATCTACTCTATGTTCTATCTATCGTGATTTTAATCATGGAGCTAATCATGACCTAACTATGCTTGTAAATGCATTTTTTTGTAGCTAGGAGGAGAACATGCTAAGGTGGTTTATGGAAGGCTTGAACTCATGGGTGCAAGCATGAAGGGGTCTAGACAGTTTTGGTAGGTATGGATGAGGTGGATGGTGGTTTCTGGGCTTAAGGTGGGCTCCTTGGTGTTGTTGCAAGTGCTTCTATAGGTTTCCAGTAGTCCTACAGGAAAGTCCTGAATTTATATAGGAAGCAAGGGAAATCTGAGGCCAAAAATGGGTGATAAAAGTCTAGGGAAGGTGGAGAGAAGGTCTATTTGGATGAGTGGAAGGTGGCTAACCCCTTCGCCAAGATCAGAACCTCTTGAGAGGACTTTATTTCACCTCTATGGTTTTCTAACAGTGTGGAGATGACAAACATGAAAACATAGCTAATGCGATTTTGAGGAAAAGAAGGTTGATGAAGCATGAGAAATGAAGCTGAAGGTGCTGGTGAAATCATCATTTATTTTTCTACTTGAAACTACAGGAAAAATACCTATTCATGCAACAAATATTGACAAATTAATGATAAAATAAATGGAAATGATGAGATGAATTTGGAAAGAAAATCTACTTTAGCATAGAAACAGAGATCTAACACAACATTCTAAACATATTCATGGAGCTACAACAACCTAAATATTTATTCCAATAAATCATAAACTAAAAAGTAATTTGGTCCTGTGGAGGAGGTATACCTTCCTTAAGATCCAATGAAAGAGATGAGAGAGGGAGGCTCGACATGCAACTTTATGAGTTTATAACCTATTCTACCAACATGTAAGCAAGTTAAATCTATAGCAAAAGACAAAAGAAAGAAAACTAAAAAGAACGAATCGAAATGCAAACAAGCTAGCTAAATACTCAAAAGAAAAGCTAGCTAAAATAAAATAAATGTAAAGAATGAATATACAAGAGAGACTAATGGCAATGGATTGGGCCCTAGCCCACAAGCCTAGCCCTCTGAAACTAGATCAGTGAAGCACAATCTGAATATGCATTTTATTGCAGAAGATAATCTCATTACATAAAGATGAAAGTCTCAAAAACCTATTACAAGAGCTACGAGCCTATTATCTTACTTCAAAGTTTGAATCCTAATTAGCTTTTTCTCAACCCTATTAAACCTACAGGGTAGCTACTAAGAAATTCCTAAAAAGTATGTGATGTGTCCACTTTGACTGCAAGTGAAGTGTGGCTTTGGTGGACTTGATCTTTAGTTTTCTTGTCTGCCTTTGATTTCGAGTTGTTGGAGGGAATTTTGAGGATCCCTTGGCATCCTGTGCGAGTTAAGGAGGTGGAAAATCCCCATATAATATCTCCTTGCTACTACTATGATCTTTAATGGAAATAGCTTCATAAAAAAATGAAGTATCTTGATGGTTTTCCTACATTTAACTCAAGTTATGCATTCAAAGTATGACAAGACTCAATCACCATATACACTAGCAACATAAGACGATAATATAATTAAACTGCAAGAAAAAG
This sequence comes from Pinus albicaulis, assembly GCA_034641835.2. Lineage (NCBI taxonomy): Eukaryota > Viridiplantae > Streptophyta > Pinopsida > Pinales > Pinaceae > Pinus > Pinus albicaulis. The sequence continues at coordinate 1,503,462,269 of CM076578.1, read as the reverse complement.
AGACTTAATAAGGAAAGAAGGTGGAAATTAACCCCTCTAAATGTACCTAATGATGGAGCTCATCAGTCATCTCCAGCGAATGGTATGGTGCCAAGTGGAACTTGGTTATTGGTTTGAAATGGTGATATTTTATTGGTGGATTGGTGGCCAACCACAGGCTGCCACGTCATAGCCCGAGCGCCACCAAAATATTGGGTCAAGTTTGAGCAGCAATAGTGGGGGTGGAACCTGCGACCACCGAGCACCAAGCACCAAGTTTGACTAATGCGCCATAGCTATGATCCTTATTATATATGAGTTTTCATATAGTTTTAATGTAATTTTGAATGTGCCTTCAGGGGAGGGGTCGGGGTCTAGCCCCAACCCTATTCACCATGCTGGGAGTGGGAACCATGGGCGAGGTGCTAGCCTCGCACCACCCTCACAACCATAACCATTACATTTGATGCCAAGCCTATGTGACCATTCCAAATACCACCGGGGAATGAGAACCACCAACATTAACATTTTTCGTCAACCACGCATGTGTCCATGTAATTGTTAAGTCTTAAGGTTAGCCAAAATCCCACGGAGTTTTTTAATATAAAAAATATTTTTATGAACCATATTTCATATGGTTTTAAATACGGTTATTAGGTGTTAGAGGGAAAATTAATGCCCCCACAATTTCAGCCTATTTTTGGTGAAATTTGCGCTTCGATAGTGCTTTTTGGGGAAAAACTGTGGGTTCGGTACCCGATTTCAGAGAAAATGTTTAACAAATAGTGGAGAAACTAGGGGAAGTCATAACTTGATAAGTTTTTGACCAAATTTGGAGCATAAAGAGGCTACATAGGAATTTCTGGATATTATGGAGCTAATGGAACACATTTCAGAGATGTTTGAGCATTGTAAACACATGTAATCACACTTTTGAGCATAATAGAAGAGGACCAAGCCATTGGAAGCTGGACCAGAAAGACATATCCCAAGCAGGGTGAACTCCTTCATCATGTGCTATTTCGTTACTGTTTATGGTTATGCTTGTTTCTATTAGATGTTCTTGTTCAATGTTTTTTAACCTTAATTTGGTCATGAAATACACATAAAAACACATAAAAACGGATATTAAAATTGCAATTAACCTCTAAATCCTCAAGCACTTTGTTTATATTATTAATTGTATCTTAGAACAAAAAATAATATTCTCATTCATATCATGGACATGCCAGTAGTGAATATTTATGACCCTTGTCAGGATAGAGTTATTTTATAGGAACAATTGATGAGAAAATACAACATGTGAAAGGGAAATCCCATTTTTTAAGAAGATTTAAATTTTTTGTGCTTCTAAAGTTTGGGGTCCTTATGCTAGGTGAGATCCCATTTTCTCTTTTTTCTCACAACTCCTTATGGGTCACAACCTCCATCATGTGGAGTTGATAAAAAATGGGCCTACCTAGAAGAATAAAAGGATAAGAGATGTTATGGTCGCAAAATGCCTAGATGATTTTCTCTTGTTGAATCCCATAAAGGATAAAATTCCTCTAGTCGGGAAATGACTAGGAAATGGAGGAAAATTTGATCATCACCCAATATTTTTGGAACTTATAAGAGGTGTATTTAAGCCAACACGCCCTATCAATTTTAAAGCCTCTTTGTTAAATGACGAACAATTTATCAATCTAGTTTGAGAAAATTAGATCCCTTTAAACCTAGAACTGGGAGTGCTAATTATTGCAGACTTTACAGAGACCTTGGGAATGGTTAAAAGAGAATTCATAGACTGGTCCATCCTGAAAAAGCAGAGAGAGGAAGAGGAACTTGTATATATGGAAGAATAACTGGGATATTTGGATGACTAAGAGGGTGGGGGTTTTACGAGAAAAGTCACATTTCAAAGAATCCAACAGCTTGAAGCAACAATATGAAGGATCTTAGAAGAAAAGGAGGTATTTTGGCTATTAAACCATAGAATTTTGGTTGGAAAACAAGGGCAAAACTACCAAAATTTTGCAAAGGGGAGAAATTTTTGCAACACCATTTTGTGTCTGACTAATCTGGAGGTGGGGAAATCCACCACCTTTTATGATCTATGCAGGGTTGAAAAGAAAAACTTCAACGATTTGTTCACAACACCCAGTAAAATTAGTTCAACTATATTATGCCTTCAAAATTTTTGAAAATTACGAGGATACTATTTTATTAATGGAACAAGTCATTAATAATGAGTTGAAAGGGGTTCTTCATAGAATTAATAAAGATAACAATTTAGGGTTTCATGGTTACTTGGTGAAATTTTTTTTAGGTTTATATGACATTATGGAGGTTGATCTACTTAGAGTTATGGAGTACTCAAGACAAATAGGTAGGAAGTTTTCATTCTTCAGCACAAAATTTATATCCATCATTGCTAAAATGAATGATCCCTATACTTTTGATGATTTTTATCTCATCTCCCTTTGCAATTGCATCTATAAGGTAATTCCAAAGGTCATTTCCCATGGTGGAAAACCAATTTAATACAAAATTGTTTCTATGCATTAGATCATATTTTTGGAAGCTCAATAGATCCAAGTAGATGTTAAGGTAGCATAAGAGGACGTAAAACAATCTCAAAACTAGAAACCTTAAGGTTATTTTTCTCAAAATTGACCTCCCCAAAGCATATGATAGATTTAGTTAGATATATTTATGCATGATTCTTAGCCACCTAGGATTTGAGGTTCCTTCATAAATTGGGTAATTGGTTGTATCTCTTTGGTTTCTTTTATGGTCCTCGTCAATGGGCTAGCCTCTCCCTTATTATGTGCATAGTATGGGATTTTCCAAGTTTTCCCTCTCTCCCTTTTGTTGTTTCTACTGGTGGATGAAGGCCTAATTAGGCTTCTATTGGAGGAAAAAGGAAGCAAATACCTAAAAGGAATTTTGGTGGTTGAATACCTATAAATAACAAATTCTATTTTTGGAGATGATATACTATTTTTTAATGATGGCTCTAGGTGGCAAATATATGAAATCAATAAAGATTCATAACTCTTTTAGAAATCCATGGGTATGCAAGTTAATATTACCAAATCAACAATATATACTATTTCTTTATCCAATGCATAAATGAATAATCTAAATTATATTTTTCTTTTTATATTAATCCATTATATGATGTTTTAAAATATCTAAGATTTCACTTCAAGCCAAATGATTATCAGAAGACATATTAGCTCTAGTTAGTAGCATTATTTGAAAATAGGTTAAAATTCTAGAACCTCAAATGGATTTCGACAGTTGGGCGATTAGTGTTCATAAAGTTAGTGCTCTAAGCTATCCCATTGTACTGGATGTCTCTATAATGGATGCTAAAATGATTCCTTTATAAAATGCGCACATTATCTTCTCGGTTTCTCTTGGCAAGAACTAGTGAAGACTATTTTCTCCCACGGGTGATATGGGACAAAATTGTTATCCCAAAATCTTGGGGAGGATGGTGGTTAAAAATATCCCCCTTTTGCAAAATCTCTAGCAATCAAGTTTGGCTGGAGGCTTCTCTCTACAAATACTTTATGGAACACAATGGTTCGTAGTAAGTATATTTTTCCAAACATAGTTGAGGAGTGGATAATGTCTCCTACCACCAAGAGAACAGATGTATCAATTATTAAAAATATTTCTTATTATTCTTGTCTATGATAGAATAAGGCCTCTCTTAGAAGTTGGAAGATGGGTAAAAGTTAAGGATATGTGTGGACCCCTTGGTGCGACGTAGAGTGGTGTACACTTCATTCCCCTTTTATATTTTTGTGATATGGTAGGAGATTTATTTTATCTGCAAAGAGAGAACTAGGGGAAATGATGAAGTAAATAGACACATAGGCACTCTTTGTGCACATGGGTAAAACAAGCATTGAATGCAGCCTCAGTAGTAAACTCAATGATCAAATAATGGACACAGACAATGAAATGTCAAGCAGTGGCTCGATGGATCATTGGTCATGTCATCTCATCCAATGGATGGAAGCATTATGTTGGGGCTATTAGAGTAGTAGATATGCTAGCACTTTACCTCAGAGGATAAAATGAAAAGGATATAGGTGGATCAATCAATGGCCTATATTTACTATGGGGGTCCATGCTCACCCTTGTCTCCCAATTATACACTAGGTCGGAGAAGTGGGGACCGCACCATCCATAATGTACACTTATGCACCATTAACACTAGCAAGCGATTGATGCATACCAACTCAATGGTACCTCCCTTACCCTATGTTGAGTGGTCCCATCCAATCCCATGGTACCAGATGTCACCAAAAAACAATGCCATATTTCATAATTTGATCATTTTATCTTGCCTATAAAACCATGACCCACTAGCCATTTGAATTTCAAATATTATATTTATAGTCGAGGTCTCCTGATCCTCTACTAGTCAACCATGTTATCTGATTGGCAGTGAGTGCGAGTCATCTCAATGTTGTATTTTATAATTTCGCCCCTTCATTAGGTAACCCGTAGACCTCAACTCTCATGTTTTCTTCCTATGCTTACAATTAAGAAAATTTCTCCCAAAACCCCAAAATCCTTATAGGTTAAACCATCTTCGAATATTGAGCCCCTCATGGAAAAGGAAGCCAAGATTCATGATTCACGCTACCCATACCACTCATCGGACCTCCGGTTTGACATGTATCACTGATATTTTAAAGGAGAGGATCCCTTTAGGGTAGTAAAGTTAGGATTGTATTATCCAATCACACCCTCTGTATACCACTTCACATAATTTGTTTCTTGACTCACTGCATCATATGTCGAGGAGAAAATTTTCTTCATATCATCTTCTGTAGTGAAATTTTTGGAAATAACTCCACAACTAATCCAAAACGATTTTGTTTACCAAATATCCCCCAAACCTAATAAGTTTACAAAGAAAACCATGTTGTATAGCTATATGGCCCTCTATGTCGGGGAATAACAAGATTTCCTTCGGATGATCCTGGCCCTTTGCCACTAAACTGTACCCAGCTTAGATTTATTTCCTCTACTCATGTTTACTGAAGTTGTGCAACCTATCCTGGCCATTATTTCCCAAATTTTTGGCGAATATGACACCTCTAACATCAGTAAGGTTTTCATAGGGTTTTTGCACGTAATGATGCATCCAGGTCATGTTTTTAACATACCCTCATTCCTTGCTGAGTCTATAAATTTCCTATTACATCATTTTCCTATCACTTCCTATTTCATGTATTTTTCTATTATGTTTTAAATTTTCCTTTATACCCATATGGATGAATTTTAATATTTGGGTCTCAGTCTTATGGATTCCTGCAAATAGAGAAAAAAATATTTTTGACTGGGATATTTTTGTTAATAAAACATAACAATGAGGGTTACTCCCATTTCATTTCCACCTACATGTCAGCTGCCTACAAAATCATAAATAATGTATCTCCCCCAAGGATTATTCCCAAATAGAAAACAATATTGTAGCTCAACAAGGATACGAGGGTGGGAGATTGGTGCTTATTTGAAGATTCTACTAAAATTAGGGTCTATGGGTCAAAGCTTCCCCCTTATTGTTCTCCTATTTTCATTCCCATGAGAATTTTCTCCCTAGAGTTCATTAGACAGAACATGCATGCTAATCAAATACACTTCATTGCTGCTAAGAAGGGATGCATTTTAAAACTAGGTAAACCAATAGGTCCTTTCATTATTAATACTAGATAGGTCTTTCAACAACTTGAAGACTTATTCAAGTAACTAAATTTTTAAATGGTAGAAATTTGGAACTATGAAATCAATGGTATCATCTCAAAGAGGAGGAAGAATATTAATGCCTCAGCTAATGATAATGAGTATAGGCCTAAAATTGAATGGAAGGATAACTTCAATTCATGGCCTATTCATACAAAGAAAGAGACCTAACCCCTGACCTAAAAGGAAAAGGCTCATAAGAGAAATGTAGACGAGGCCAGAGACGTAGAAATGGAAGAGGAACACTCGAGAAAAAAGACTAAAGTTCAAGAAGCAGTTGATGAAGAAATTGAGACCAGACTCACCGAGACAAACCTAAACCAACCAGGATTTCATGTGACACTAGAAAAACCCCATTAAGCTACTACCTCCACATCCACAAAGCCTCCACATCCATAGAGGTAGAAATTTTGGGTTATGCATGAATATTAACAACAATGGACCCTAGTTGGTTAACATTTCATTTGATAGAGAATGGTAAAAAAAGGATCTCGAATTAAATGCAACAAAAACTATGGTTAACGTTCCAAAGCACCTAGAAAATTGAGCTATCAATCCCAATAGACGATCTCATCTTCGGTCACGTGATATTAACCTAGGCACTCATATTTCAGTTTTTGCGAACAGTGGAGGCTTTTCGAGATGATCCAATGGACTGAATTTCTCCTTCGAACGCTAAACCCCTAACATCGTATCTCCTATTTCATTTTTTTGTTTCACCATTCTGAATTCATGTCAAATTGAATTCATTCGATTAGATTTCGAGGCTTTGCAAAATCATGTGTCACAAGGCTTCCTAGAGAGTTACATGTATAAACTATTCAGGACTACAAGAGTCCATCCTTGAGGCTTTGTAACCTATGTTAAAGTTGGGTTCATCAGTATTTATCCTGTCTTTCTGATGGAGGTAATTTTCCTTTTCCTAGCGCATCATCCTCGTATTAGTTTAAATTGTTTTAATTTATTTTTCTATCTACTTGTGCTATTCAGAGTAAATTTTACCTTGTTCACTGTATAAATATTTTGGTTAGATGTTGCAATTCAGTGTACATGTATAACATGTTCGTTGTCATTGAAGATATGAAGACTGATGATAGCTAACAACTGATACCGCTACGAATTCTTCAGGTTGGTATTGTTATTCAATTCACGTCATTTACCCTCTGTTCTGTAAAGATTAAATATTACCATACCTTTTCTTTTTAAACGACAAGTTTCTCTTCTCTTTCTTGATGATTCCTTTCTCAGGATTGACCATTTTGCGAGGCACTTCAATTGACTCTATGCTCATCTCTGTGGCCCTTCTTCTTCTAAGATGTAATTAGGTGCAGCACGCCCATATTTTACACACCTTCTCTTAACCCCTGCCCACTTAACCGGTAAGAGTTAATATTACCCTTCAATATCAAATTTTTATTATAGAATTTATATAGATTTGTTTACCTTACATATATTTTATTGTTTTCTATGTGCATGAACCTATTACTATGACATATTCAACAACTTCTCCTTCAGCTACCAGTATTCACTTAGGCACATATAATCTATTAGAATTATAACTCTTGATTGTTTTCATTCATCTATTATCTCTATCCTCACTCACCCAAGTGATAAATTCATTTACCACTTTTACTTTAGATTTTATCATCCCTTCACACCCGTGTTTAATTTTGAAGTTTCCTCATCAATTAAATCAATCTGTCTCTTCCATGTCCATGCACATATAACCATTGTTAAAGCTTTATTTTCCTTGTTCCAGTGGCGACACTAGGATTCAAATCTCCGCTTTGAAGTGGTATTATCTCAATTAATTCATGTAATTATCATAGTATGCATTGATATATCGCTATTTCATCTTGTAGATGGTCCTCTCTAGTCATTATGGTTTCACACTTGTCTCTACGCACCACCAGAGGCATTCCTGTTGTCCAAGCATGGCCCACACTATTTTTTAAGCTTAGGAACAATTTCTTCATTATCATAAAATTTATTAATGGGTCAGACTTTGAATATGGCTTCCTGAGGCACACTAAAATATTTATGTCGTGAACAATTATAAAATTATTTTTTATCAAATTTGATTGTTACAGTTATATCTGTGTAATTTGATACATTTATGGTTTAACGAAGATCGTACTAATATGTGGAACTACTATCTGGTTATATATATTTAGATTCAACACACTCTTGTATGTTTTTTGTCTTTACTTCTATAAATTTGTCCAAATTTCCAATCCTTCTAGGCCAAATTTTTCGTAAAATTAGTTGTAAACATTTCAGATTTTCCTTATGGGCGTGATCATGATTCCAGGCATAGTTTTACCTCCCTAGAAAATATCTGTGAGTTATTTTTTTTGTTCATATATATACCAATTGCTGGAATATGTATTGGATCACGTCCAATATATGTACATCAGTGAAATAATTAAAAATATATACTTAGTCATGATTTTGTCAAGTTCATTACGTTCCAATGCCAGCTCACACCTCATATACCAGTAGGATTGAAATATTTAATTTTAACTGCACTATTAGCAACAATCTAGTTTTTCCTAAATTTTCCTATTTATTCCAAGAGTTCTTCCTTCCTCTTGAACACTTTTAGCATGTTCTTCTTTTAATTATGTAATAACTGTAATATAAGTAAAATCTCATTTTTTTCTATATTTTCCGAGAACAACACTCGATATTTTTATCCTGTAGTGGAATTACAAATAGGAGTATCCATCATTATTCAACTAATAAGACCCAGTAACATACCATACTTAAATTTAACATTTCACAGGTAAATAGTACTTCTAGTTAGTGCTTTTACTACAGTATATCATTAATTCATGTGACTTGCTACTTTGTTTCCCTATTACATAGTATCTTTCTAATAATTCCACTTACCGCCTTTAGTTTTTCTCAACTCTACCTCAACCGATGCCACTTCTCAACTACTTCATTTCATGGACTAATTATCTTATTGCATAAAAATGCATGTAGAACCTATGTAATAAAACAAGATAATTCATGTGTGTTTTTTCATATATCTACATAAAAATTGACAAATCGTAAGTATAATTTAAAGAACCTACTGCTAATAGTTTTCATATCAATTGGTTATACATTTCTATATCATTCTGATGTCCTTATAACATAAAATCTTTCATTATTTACTGAAACTCTGTAATATATTCCTCCAATTCAACCTATAGTTCTACATAGAATTCAATTTTCTCAAGTACTGACTTAGTCTATAAAGATATTCGAGATACACTATTTGCATATAATTTCATTAGAAATATTTAATAGAAGTACATCCCCAACCAATAAATTCATGCCTGATTCATAATAGATAACTATATATACACATAAAATAAATTCATATACATCAAATAAACTCTTAGTGGATAATTGTACATGCACATCAAATAAATTCACATATATCAACAAGTTCACACCTTCTCTCCACCCAATCTACAATTGTTTCCTCCAATTCACTGTCGATTTTCCTCCAATTCACCCCCGAGTTGATGGAAAAAATTCCCTCTTATTCCCCTCCTCAAGTCTTAAATATTTGTCTTTCATAATAAGGTTTCCTTTTAGCTGCATCCTGCTTTTGGGATGCTTTTGTCCACTTTCCTAGGCCTTTTCATAAAAGCTAGCCTTTATCTCCCGTGATGTTTTTATGTTTTTTCCAAAAAAAACATCTTTCTTCAGCTATTCAATATTAATAGACATTTATCTCCGATCCATTAATCTTATCTAGAATTCATCTATAATTCTTATCATGAAATAATAAAAAAATTCTCAATTTTAGGTGTTTCTTTTCCAAGTACACACATTCCATTTATTATTTATTATTGAATATTCATTTACTTAATATTTTTCATGGCCTTTCCCATGCTACCGAATTAAATTCAATCTTACCCAATAAATATTGGGAGAATAGATGGATATTACATACTCCTCCCCTTTTAAGAACATTGTCCTTGGTGTTCTTCGTCCAACATATTTTTCCTCAACCATTGTTGACTAACTATTCCACTTTTCATTACCTTGCTTCCAAATCTCATCTTCGGAGATAGAAACTCTCATTTCACTTTATACCGAGCAACAAATCAATTCTAGAGCCTCTTCTCCGGGTGTGGATACACCGGTTCTACCGTAAAGCCTCCCTTGAATTTACTTGCAACTTTTTCCCAATCGATTAGATGGCAATTATCCTATACCGACATATGGTTTTTTAGTAACAATAAATGAAACATTAAAATTTAAATATCACTAAGAAATCCAATTTACCGGTTACAATTTCCATTTGGTTGGTTTTGTATGGTTTTAGCTCTTCTTGTTCCTGAAGGGATTCCCTTTTTCCTTAAAATCAGAAAAAAGAAATTACTTCATGTCATTCATGTATTCGGTTGACACTCAATTTTGAAGGAGACACATTCTTCTATGTATATCCTATTGCAAGTATATCACATTTATGTACCTATTGAATATGGCTTTTATACCCTTCACCTGCACTAAACACGACTATCCACAGGTATTCAATAAACAGGTTTATTGATGTAATATATATTACGTCAATAAACCTGAAGCTATGTACATTATCATAAATATTTCTTATTTATAGCTTCCAATATATAGAATTGTATATTGCTTTGCACATTTCTCATAGTAAGATAACAATTAGCCGGAAATTGTTTGTAGCATATTATAATTTAGATATGATTTTATCATTTGTCTAGCTAAAATTTTAGTTATTGTTTTTCTTTCTGTTAAGTCATGATTAAAATAACCTACAATTGAACTTGGCCATTCCTAACCTTAACCGTTCATTGTTACCAATGTTGCTAGCCAACTAGTATTCCATTGTTCGCCAATTTTCAACATAATGTATTTTTGAACGTATAACACCTCTTCTCTTTCTTCATTCCACACTGCACGTTTCTAATTTGAAATCTTAAAATTGTTCCAATCTTATCATTATCACTAATTTATAATTTATTATATTTTTTTACGACCTAATGTAATTTGTAATCTTTATTTTAGTATCCTCTCATCTATTATGCATACGTCTTACAGATTTAGGTGGAAGTTATCTTACATAATTTCTTTCATCTTTGTGGATCTCATCCCAAGTGATCTTAACCAAGTCCAATCTTATCGTGTTTATCTTTTTATTCCTGTATAATTATTTTTTCAATGGATTACACTTCGATTCTCCTATTGTTATGGGTATATATTTTTACATTTGTGATACTTTTTTTTTTAAATTTATCCTTTTGATAGTAATATTTTTATGGATACCCTTAGAAATACTAAATGTGCTCAAGAAAATCTACTGCAGATTCCTAGATAGTTTATTCATAAAACACTTGGTAATCTCAACTTCCATTTCAAGTTTCTTTTTTTGTTTGTTTGTTTTTTCTTTTTTTTCCTCTAGCTTTATTTGACCATGACATTCTATAGTGAGTTCTAGATGTTACTATTACTCATACCACCTTAATTGCATAATATTACATTTCTTAATATCTTACTTTATTTTTTTTTCGTAATGAGTACCTATTGTGCTATACAACAACCCCCATTTCTTTTAATAAATGGGGACCCTTTAGAAATAAATAAGAAATTTATTTTAATCTTTAAAAGAAAAAAAAAAGGAAATAAAGTTTCATTTTAGTTTTTCCGCTTTATTCCTTAGTTCGCATCGCAAACCACCTAACTTAAAACTAAAAAGACTTGAAAATCATTATGTCATGCGGCCTGCGAAACATGCTAGGCCTTCTTCCAAAGTTATGTTTTAAACTTGCAAAAAGCTCCAATCACTGTTATATTTTCATTATTGCATCGCACCTCATTTAAAAAAAAAAAACTATCAACTTATACAGAAATTCAATATAAGTTGTGATTACGCGGACTAGACGAGCCAACAAAGTAATGAGTATAACGCTCTAAAGTCCTATAAGGCATGACTCCTTGACTTATTTAATGTGCAATTCACATTTCACACAACCAAAATAAAATTCATTACAACATAAAAATTATGATGTGCGATTTGTGTAGATTGCATTTCGCTGAATTTATGGGTAAACATCACAAGCGGTAAAAGTTATATGATGAGAAATGTGAATGAATGGAATTTAATCACTCAAGCATGTGAAATGACTTATGCCAAATCAAACCAAAATCCGAGATCTAACGACTTAAATTAAAAGATAGTTATTTCATGTGAAGGTGTAAGATATTTGATTTTGAAATGATTATCGATGATTAATATCATATTTAATAAGATTCATGTCTATTTGTGCATGTTCGATATAAACGAAGGATTTGTCTCTCTGTTCTCTATACTTGTAATATTCATTCTGTTTACTTGAAATCATGGAACCTCTTAATGGATTGAAGAACATTGAAATGAGCAAGAAAGGCAAAGAGATTGCTCAAACACCATCTACTGAATATTCAGACATGTCTGCCTTATTTTCAAACACCACATGCAACTAGGATTGTAGAAGTTCAGCATGGGAGGAAGTTTATAAGCTTTTAGAAGAAAAAAATCCAAAGGTAATAACAAAAGTCGCTACAACAAGCATGCCATCTACTTCAGACACGACTTACTTTGATGCTACATGTTCATTCATCTACAAAGTAGCCGCAAGACCAAAAATTCTCCCTTGCACAAACATGGTTAAGTGGGAAATTGACCACTTAAGCACAGATGATAGAAAGTTCAAAGATTCAAAGGGAGAAAACCTATGGTCTTTTAGGGTAGAATATTTAGAAGCAATGTACTATCTACCCTCCCCACAATAGAAATATGACAAGGGTTTTCTACAAAGATTTAGAGCAAAGCATCCAGACCTCATGAAGGTCATCAAAGAATGGAAGGAAGAATAGGGAAAGTTGAAGCGAGATAAACTCGGTACATACCCAATTGCCCAAATTCCTTCCCCTTATTGTTATGTTGTTGGTATATTGTGTAGATTGTTTGGCAAACCCGATACCACTAAATTTTCAGTAGATTGGGTTCCATTTCTTGACGCAATTGTTAATTCCTTAATTCTGAATTGGGAAAATATCCCATCTGAAAATTTAGCCAAACACATCACAAAATATAGGATTAAAAGGAGTGTTTCATCTAGAGAAATACCTCCCTTTTATATGTCTACCTATGTCATGGACGCAATCTACTTTTCTTCTAGTTTTCCTACAATGGGATGGAAATGAACTACCCAAGACCCTACACCAATCCATATTTACCACAGAGCCCTTTGGGATTTAGACTTCCATATACATTTTTTCAAACATTTTCATGGAGTCATGTTGCCTAGGCACCATATAATATTCAATAAGAAAGCCCCTACAGTTTCCAAAGAGGCTTATGCAGATATTGTTTCCGTGGCTAGGTGGTTTGCAGAGGATAATTTTACATATGTCAGAGTATTTGGGAGTTATGATTCTCCCCACAACCTACCATATTATGTCCCTTATAATTTGCTTACAAGAGAGATAGCCTACCAGTTTGTTAATGGAGTTACTAAATAGCTTGAAGATGCTAAGAAGGCTATATGGCCTAATTTCCCCTTACAGTGCGTACTTTTTCACTTTTTGATATTGGCGATACCTATAAGCTTCAAATATTAATCTACTGAGTTTGGCAATAATGCCAAAGAGGATGTATGATCCAAATGATGTAATTAAAAACTAGATCACGGAGATCAAAATGAAGCCTTTTGTAAAGGAAAAAGATGGATTTTATGATCACTTCCAAGCCATGGAAAAATTTTCAGATATAATTAAATTTTCATCCAGTCAACTTAGCCAAGATGATTTGGAAGTTTTCCAAATATATAGAAATAAGAGACTAGAGAGAGTTCCTCTTAATTTGTTGACTATTGAAGATTTCAATAGACCAAATCCAAGTATCAGCTTGGATAATGAAACAAAAGACATGTCTGAGGATGAGTTAGGTCAATCAGAGCATGAATCACAATTTAGATAATTCTAAAAATGAAGATGAATCCTAAAAGGATAGCCCAAAGAAGATAATTGATCAAGTAGTCCAAGAGATAGAGATGTAGGAAAAAATACAACCTAATGGAATAGAGTCAACTTCTCAAGAAGTTCAACACACTCATGACACACTTGATGAGTCAAAAAATCCCCAAATGAATAATTTCAGTACTGAATGGGACGATTTTTCTAAAGAAATTAAAATTGCTAAAGCCAATCCCAATGCTGATCAAGTAACTAGTTTTCAGACACCTAAACATTCCCGGAAGATAGTAGAAACTTTTAATCCACTACAACAAGTTCCAGAGACTCATGATTGAGATATCATACTGGCCTAACCAACAAAACAAATAGTTTTATAGGTTTAATAAATTATGTCGTTGGATATCTTCTACAGTCCTAGTTATAAGGTTGTAGTCAAGAGGAATAAAAGGAGAATAAATGATGAAACAGTCTCAAACCTCACAGATGAATCTGTTGACATTTTTTAGAAGGATTCCTTATCTGATCCTACTAAAAATTTTAACTAAATTATCATAGTATGTAGGGGCATATGCTACTGCCATTGTTGATAAAGCTACTGAGGTTAAAATGTTGCTGAAGCAAAAGGAAAACAGAATACAAGAACTAGAGAGATTGTTAGATCAAGAAAGGTCTAATTCCAGTAAGAAAATGAAATCAAAGATGGCCCAATTTCAAAATGATTCTGAGAAGCTTAAATTATAACATCAACCAGAGATCACTAAGAAACAAGCACAACTGGAAGCAACAATTACCATATTACAAAGCCAACCACAATTAGAGAAATTCATTAAAGAAGCATTGGATGTAAATGCTAAGTTAAAGAAACAACCAAAAGTATTTAGCCAACAAGATTCTATTATTAACTCTTATTAGGAATCAAAAGAAATATTGATCTAGCAAGTAGCTCTCCAGAAATTTGAACATGAGAAACTCGAGAAGAAAATCAACGAACACATTCAACGGAAAGCATAAAAATCATGAAAGGAAACTAATCTACCCTCGGTAGATAAGTTTCATAAGGAGATCCTATTCAAGGATTGGGAAGAAGAAATAAAGCAAGAAGAGAAAGATGCAGCGAAAGCCTCAATATTAGAAAAAGAAATTATTGAATCTGTATGTGAACAAATCGTGAAAGAAGAACTTATCAAAGAGTACACGTCTGAAGTTTTCTCAGAAGTAAAATAGTTAGAATTAAAGTGGCAGCAAAGGGACGACACACATGATGAAATAATTAAAAAGGTAAATAATTTTAATAAAGAAAATTATTGGAGTTTCCTTATCAAACCTTATCATCAATATCACATCGTGTAGTCTCTAATAGATTCAACGAGAATATCGCAATTAGTACTTTCAAATATAGTATTCAAGGGACAGGTGAGATCGAGGATCTCATAGCCAACTCAGCTCAAGCCCATGCTTGATATTTTTCAACTTTGTGACCAAATCCAAAAGAAAGGGCGGAATTCATAAATCAATATTGTTACTTTATTTTCCTAGATTGTAATAAAATTTAGTCTTACGAGGACGGTTGTTTGAAACCTCCTCTATATTTTTGTAATAATCTATTTTAGAACATAGTTAGTTTAGTATTTAAACCCCTCTCATGCATTTAGAGATGGGTCCAGAAATTTGTCAAAAATATTTGCAAAGAATGCAGTATTATAAGTTTGTGAATGCTTTGATAAATTCATGGAACACATCTATTATATTTTGACAATTAAATTTGTTTAAATGATGTTGCACTACTATACTCTTTAAATTTCTTGAAAGTGAATAGGAGGAGATCAATTAATGTCAATTTACATGAGTAAAACTTCGTACATATGGTACTTTAATTCACTTGTATTAAGTCTTACTTTATAGATTAACAGTAATGTTTTTCTTGCATTATATATTTAAAATGTAATTATAGATGAATGTTACATTCACTTATGTTCTAATATTTGTCTGCGATTTATTATTGAATGTATAATCACACACATATGAATGTGATATATTTTTCTCAATTATTCTAGTGAAACTACTTTGTTAGAATAACCATATTACATAATTTTCATCTCTTTCAACTATTAAATGATCTATATTACTAATAGTTGAAGGATATTTCTTTAGATCACATAAAAGAAGAAACACCCCGGGTATATAGTAGAATGAATACTTTAGATAGATGCATATGATATATTAAAATCATTCTGCATTTACATAATCACAGCGCCCTCAAAATCATCCTTATTTGGAAATTGGTCCCATCATCCCCAGTCAGAGCCACTACACCAAATGGAGAAGGAGCTACTTTAAGGTCCAGAACGGGTGGTTTTCCCCCATGTTTCGGTAGGGAAATTTTGAGGCCTCAACAATACGATAATTCATATTTTCCTTTTCACTTAATTGATGTTGATTCCTATATTTTATGGAAATATTATGCATCCAAGGCATATTTCAACCTTCATTTCTTTTACAGTAGTGTCCCTTCACACACCTTTTCCTTTAAAGTACATATTTTCCACAAAATGTGTCACTAATTTAATTGGCATGCCTTACACCACTTATCGTGAATAATCATCTTAGTACAACCCGAGAAAGTAGGCATTCATAACTTGATTAGCATGTGGGTATTTTTATGTACTTTTGTTGATTTAAGACACCATTGAAATATATATATATATATATATATATATATATATATATATATATATATATATATATATATATATATATATAAGGTATTTCCTGCTTATATACCCTCTTAAGGTCTTATGATTCTTTTCTTTGCAAAATTTTGTCTCAAGGTTATTACTGGAAATCAAACTTCTTAACACTGATCCCCATGTGTGAATATCTTGTTAATTTAATAAATTATGTTTATATTTTTTCAATATTGGGTCATCATCAAGCTATTTCAAAACAAAAGTAAAATCCCTACAAGGTGAGGTTATCCCTTAATTATTTATGGCAATCCTTAGAATATTAATGATTTTCCTCTATTTCTAACACACAAAGTTGTTAAGGATTTCTACCATATGATATTCTAATAAGGAGACCTATCATTTTTACACATAACTCAAATAAAAAAGTTGAAATATGGTCACCACATGCTAACTTATCATATTTTACCATTATGAAACAATGTAGACAAGGTATCGGTTCTATGACTTATGAAAAAAACCAATGAAAGATCGATTTATTCATCCAAGAATAGCGTCCAAGAAACTTCCACCCTTATTCCACCCTTCACTCCATTATTAAATTTAATATTTTTCCCTGCAAGTGCCAGTTGTATCTCTTTTCTTACGGGTGAAGGAATTTCCATTTATGGCTCATCAATTCATTCTATCACTTTTGCAAGCCACTTCTGTAACAACCCTTGTGGAAATTATATGTAATAAAAAGGCTTCTAAGGATCAGTTGGTACCTTTTTTCAGTGCATCTTTGGAGCTCTCTCATTATTCTCACCCTCTCTCTTTGTAATATTCTTGGATAATTAGATTTTTCTTGGAGTGCTCTTGGAGAGTGTGGATACTTGGTGATTTGGAGCAAGAAGAAAAATGAAGAGGAGGAAGGCATAAATGGACATTGGGATCAATAACTACAACAATTTTTTTATTGTTGGTACTGATGCAGGAGCATTAGGCTTAGAAAATCTTTTGTATTTTAATAGAAATAGGGGTCTTGTGTTTTCAAAAGAATATTGGTTTCTTCTATAGTTATTAATGATTTTGAGTGATTTAGAATAATAATTAATTAACTATTGAAAGGAATTTTGTAAATGTTCCTGAATGATTGGAGAACATGAGAGAATTAGGATAGTTAAGATTTCATAGGGATTGAGAGATTTAGAAATTAATTGTCAATATTAAGTTAAAATTAGTTTCATGATTTTATGAGATGAGGGAGAGGATCCTGAGGGATTAGTTGAGGCAAATAAGGAATTAGAAGATATTCAGGGTTTGTTGAGATAATGGAGGATCTGAACCTAAATTGGTTCATAATATTTTGTATAAATTGTAAAGCCTCAAGGAAAAAGAGGACAGTAGGGGTAGAGGTAGAGATTTAGGTTTTAGATAGACATAGGTTTGTTGTGGTAAGCCTATGAGAAGTTGGAGAAAAGGGCCATTGATTAGAATATCAGGCCAGAGACCAGAGGTCTTTTGTAATTATTTGATTTTATGTATATATGAAGGAATTTTATATCTGAATTATTGTGTGCAGTGATTTATTGAGTTTAAATGAAGGAAATGAATGAGCAGAGTACTCGAACATGAATGATGTAATGAATGAGTTCAAGAGATTTAGTGTGGTTTTAAAAGAGTCAAATATTCATTTATAAATTGAATTCTGTATGGATTTCCTTTACCAAAGGTCGATCATTGATCACAGTATGGATCAATGCCTTCGAAAGAAATATGACCTTCGTAATTTGATATCCAAACATAATTGCATAAAGGCGAGAAATCTATTCCTATCGTAGTATGTAGATGAAGGCTGAATTATGAGCTGAGGGTTCATGTATAGGGATTTATAAAGCATGTGAATTGATAACCAATGGAGAGATAGGCACATTAAACTACACAGAAATCTCAGGAGGGAGTTATGCAGAAGAGTATCCAACTCAAAGAAGCAGAGAACTATTAATCAGTGAAGAGAACCACAAAGGAATGAAGAGGTAAAAATACAGTCAAAGACCAACGAAATTGTGGAGAGGGTTTCGCATAGGAGAGGAAGAGAGGAGTGGTTTTTGAAACCTCCAAAGGGGTTTTCACACAACCTTTAAATGATAAATGGTGAAAATATGTGGTTTAGAACCGTACACATATGCAGCCATGAATAAATGGCAATTGGAACAGTGAAGACGGGTTTGAAAACCATAAATGGTTTTCGCGTAGCCTTAGAGTGGTAAGTGCTAATTATTGAAATGAACGTGATACACCGCAGCGAGTGACGCGTGGAGTCACAAAACCACTTTTTCGCATAGATTTGAAACATTAAAGGGTGTGCATGTTTGTTACGTGATAACTGTTCGATTGTTGAGTTGGAGCGCGATGAAGCCTCAGCCGTCGGATGTATGAGAATATGTTTCTTTGGTAAAGTGTGGGCCATATATGATTTAACACGCAAGCGAGCCTCGACATATGTGCAGCATGTTGATAGGCAGAAAGGGTAAGTTATAAAGTATTATGTTAACTTTATAACATAAAGTTTGGGTTAAATGAAATCTCATAAAGGTTGAAATAAATGTGGGCCCAAAATTATATGGGTTTTATCCAAAGTCGAATTTCTAATGAAATGTGAAGATGTGGGGCTAAAATTTTATATTACTATTTGTTGGCATATTTGGTATTTTTAACCAAATTCCAACGTTGATGCGATATTCATGAAATAGGTTTTGGTATATGGTGTTAACCATCAATTGAAAAGTTAAGCTTCTGCATTAGGGTTTGTCCCAATTTGAGGATAATTTTGGGTTATGAATTAACCATGCATTTTTATATGGAGAATGTGGGTTTTTGCTGTTGGAGCAGCATCATTTTGGTATCAGAGCAGGAAATAGCTCTTTTGAAGGTTAAAGTTTGTTTTAATTAAATTGGAATTAGAATAAATGTATGTGTGATAGAGAAAATAAAAAGAGATCAGAGTTCAAAACTGATAGATTGCAGCACATAGAGATATAGTGCAGATGAGAGGTGAAACAAGATCACACAGAGATATTGAGGGTAAGTTGATAAGTGTTATTTTAACTCTAGTTTGAAGATTATGTTTGCAGAATTTAGGTTGCAGATAGTTGAAGAAAATCTTAGCAAAAGAAGATCACAACATTAATAGCAGTGATGAAGGAATCCAGTAAAGGATTCTAAGTGGAAGAATATTGTGGCATAACCTTGAGTAATTTCAAAAAAGGTTGGATAAAAAGGAAAATTGTGTTCTTTAAAGGTGCATATGAGTTTAAGCATAAAAGGAGTAGAGAGGAATGCTCAAGAGGATCCAGAAGATAGAGAACTAATGCTTGCCAAAAGACCAAATCCAGAGAAAAGGATTGCTGAGGTAAGTTGTAACAAGGAGGACTTTTTATTGCAGAGGTTTTAGTACAACTCATGATGAATGAGTGAGGAACTCATGAAGATAGAAATGGAGAAGAAGATGACTATTGATAGCCATAGAAGAGATAGTAGAGGTTCTGAGAGAGACCACAATAGAAGAAAGGAGAAATAAGATGTCAAGAAAAATGGCATAAGGAAGCAGTTGACTGATGAAGAATATGACAAAGAGTTAGCTAATATAAGAGAACAATTTAATAAATTGGAAATGATGATAGAAAGAAACCAAAGATGTGGTTGGATCATGAAGAAGAAAGTAACGTGGCAGAGGCTACAACAGAAGAGAGAAAAACAAGTAATATGCAGTTAGCAGAAGAGCTGAGAAAGCTTGAACAGATGATGAGTGTGAAATTGAGATGTGAAGAACTCATAGAAGCTGAGTTGAAAATGGAAGTTTCCATTTGTGAAGCAGAACAGGGAGAAATTTCGAGTGAAGTTATGGGTACAGATGAAGAATGGAGCTCTGTGAAAGATCTTATGAATTATTGTAAAGATTTAAGACAGTAAGAAGTTTACCTTGCTGAAGATGGAATTATTGACGATTTCTTGAGTTGTTGGGCAAGTTCAGATTAGTCGAATGATGTAAAGTCTTGTATTTTTTAATCTAATAATTGTGATGTGATTACAGTTTTTGCAGAAGATGAGCAATCTTGTGAAGCTATCAAGAATATGGGAGAATATATTTCAAAAGATAAATACTCTGAATTAAAGAATGATGAATAATGTCTCTTGAATGAAGAAAGTAGTGATACATTGTCATTTGAAGCTATTACAGAATAGGAAGAAATTCTTGTTAAAGAGGGAGAAGAGATTCAGTCTGAAGCACTAATATGTGAAGCAACAGTTGAGACTATTGAATCTTGTAATTTTCAAACTGAAAATTTGTGTATAAATGCAAAAATTGTAAGTGATGATGAAGTACTTAAGGAATTCCAAACAAAAATTCCATTTTTGGAGTATTTGCTGGAAAACTCAGAGTATGATAAAGATATTGTAGAAGACAGAGTTCACTACAGTGGAAAAGAACAAAAAAATATCATGGAAGAAGATGGTATGGAAGAGAGACTTGTTGATAGGCTAGAGAGTTCTTCAGAGAATTCTTTAAGGAGAATGAATCAGCATACTGATGTGCTAATAGAAGAGGAAATTTTAGAGTAGCATACTGAAATGTTGCCAGAGGAAAGAAAGGAACTAAGGCCTTATGGTTTTTATTTTAATAATTGTTTTGTGAATGCAGGTTTTGTTGCATATGATAGAGAAAATTTGACACAGTTGGGAAGTCAAGTAAAGGAGAAGGAAGAACATTTTATGGAAATATTTAATACATGGGATAAAGAAATTAAATTGGTGGAAATTATGCTGAAGAATCAGGATTCAATACAGGAAGATAAATCTCAATTTCAATATTGGGAAATTCAGAATGTGGAGATGCAAAAGTCAGAGGACAACAACAACAAACTAGAACAAAGCAAAGAAGATGATAGTAAATGGTAGAATATGTATCAATCCAATGAATTTCTGAAGGGAGAAGACAAAGAAATTGTCGTAAGTGACAATCTAGAAGAAGTTAGTAATTGCAGAAAACAAGAGGGTGAGGATTACAGGGTGGAAGTAAGAATAAAAGTTCAGGAAACAAGAGATGAAAGAAATCAACAGACATAAGATTTATTGGATAGAGAAATTGAACTGATAAGAAGGATAATGATGAAATTTTCTCAGAAGAAGACATCAGCAAGAAAGAAAAGAAGCAGTAGCAGCAGAAGGAAGACAGTAACAGACTGTGAAAGTACAACCAGTTGAGAAAATCAACATAAAGTATGGAGTCCTGGAGAAAAGAAACAAACAACAGTAGAAATAGATGATAAATTACAGAAAAAGGTATGGGATCCATGAAGATAAAGATTAAAAGCACATGATCAAGAGATCACGATTATTTTTAACCTTGGGAGTCTCATGCAGGAGCATTAGGCTCAGAGAATCCTTTGTTTTCTAATAGACATAGGCATCTTGTGTTTTCAAAAGAATACTGGTTTCTTATGTAATTATTAATGTTTTTGAGTGATTTAGAATAATAATTAATTAAATATTGAAAGGAATTTTGTAAATGTTCCCGAATGATTGGAGAACATGAGAGAATTAGGATAGTTGAGATTTCATAGGGATTGAGAGATTTAGAAATTAATTGTAAATCTTAAGTTAGAATTAGTTTCATGATTTTATGGGATGAGAGAGAGGATCCTGAGGGATTACTTGAGGAAAATGAGGAGTTAGAATATATTCAGTGTTTGTTGAGATAATGGAGGATATGAACCTAAATTGGTTCATAATATTTTGTATAAATTGTAAAGCCTCAAGGAAAAAGAGGACAGTAGGGGTAGAGGTAGAGATTTAGGTTTTAGAAAGACAAAGGTTTTTTGTGGTAAGCCTACGGGTAGTTGGAGAAAAGGGCCATTGATTAGAATATTAGGCCAGAGAAAAGAGGTCTTTTTCAATTATTTGATTATATGTATATATGAAGGAAATTGAGTTCTGAATTATTATGTGCACTGATTTATTGAGTTTTAATGAAAGAAATGAATGAGCAGAGTACTCGAACTAGAATGATGTAATGAATGAGTTCAAGAGATTTAGTGTGGTTTTAAAAGAGTCAAAATATTCATTTATGAATTGAATTCTGTATGGATTTCCTTTACCAAAGGTTGATCATTGATCACAGTATGGATCAATGCCTTTGAAATAAATACGACCTTCATAATTTGATATCCAAACATAATTTCATAAAGGCGAGAAATATGTTCTTATCGTAGCATATACATGGAGGCTGACTTATGAGCTGAGGGTTCATGTATAGGGATTTATGAAACCTGTGAATTGATAAATAGTGGAGAGATAGATGCATTAAATTACACAGAAAGCTTAGGAGGGAGTTATGCAGAAGAGTATACAACACAGAGAAACAAAGAACTATTAATCAGTGAAGAGAAGCGCAAAGGAATGAAGAGGTAAAATATAGTCAAAGACCAACGAAATCGTGAAGAGGGTTTTGCATAGAAGAGGAACAAAGGAGTGGTTTTGAAAACCTCCAAAGGGGTTTTTGCACAACCTTTAAATGATAAATGGTGAAAATATGTGGTTTGGAACTGCGCACATATGGAGCCATTACTAAATGGCAATTACAACAGTGAAGACGGGTTTGAAAATTGTAAATGGTTTCCATGCAAATTTAGAGTGGTAAGTGGTAATTACTGAAATGAATGTGATACACCCCAACAAGTAACGCGTGGCATCACAAAACAACTTTTTTCATGTAGATATGAAACATTAAAGGCTGTGCATTTTTGTTACGCGATAACCGTTGGATTGTTGAGTTCGAGCGTGATGAAGCGTCATCCATCGAATGTATGAGCATATGTTTCTTTGGTAATGTGTGGGCCATATATGATTTAACACGCAAGTGAGCCTCAACATATGTGCAGCCCGTTGATAGGCAGAAAGGTTAACTTATAAAGTATTGTGTTAACTTTATAACATAAAGTTTGGGTTAAATGAAATCTAATAAAGGTTGAAATAAATGTGGGATCGAAATTATATGGCTTTTATCCAAAGTCAAATTTCTAATGAAATCTGAAGCTGTGGGGAAGAAAGTTTATATTACTATTTGTTGGCATATTTGGCATTTTTAACCAAATTCCAACGTTCATGCGATATTCATGAAATGGGTTTTGGTATATGGTCTTAACAATCAATTGAAAAGGTACGCTTCTGCATTAGAGTTTGTCGCAATTTGAGGATAATTTTGGGTTATGAATGAACCATGCATTTTTATATGGAGAATGTGGGTTTTTGCTGCTGGGGTAGCATCAGGTACTGAGTTGCATGTATATTTTCCTCACTAGTTTTTTCGTGCACGGTTTATGCACGTGGATTTTCCTAGCCTTTCCATTTCATGGATATTCATGGTTTTGTGGGTTTATTTCCATTTATTTTTTCTGGTTGGTTCTCATGATTCCTTTAGTTTTGGGTTGAGTTATTAGTTCCCAGAAGCCTTCGTTTGGAAAATGCTCCTGAAGCTTGACACACAAATGTGGGTTGAGTTACTAGTCTTGGAAGCCTTGGTTGGAGAAATGCTCTAGAAGCCCTAGGTGGGTTCAATTACTATTACATGAAGCCCTAGATAGATAAATATTTCGAAGCCCTATAACATTTGGGGTTGATTTACTAGTCCTGAAAGAATTGGTTGGAGAAAATAGTCTGGAGCCCTGTAACAACTTGGATATAGATAAATCTATGATGGTCGTGATGTTCGACCGTGAGGTGGAATTACTCGCTAAGGGTTGAGGTGGTTTGGCCTCCCAAAGACCTGGTTTGGTTTTGATTGATGTGTTTAATCAGATCCCACATTCATTCCCGGAATATGGCACACATGTGATTGGCTGAAGTGAGGTTTGGCTCACTCAATATTTGGTCAGGTGGAACGTGGAAGTCCCATCTCCAGTTGGTTTCTACATTCATTAATGATAAATTCATTCCCTTGGTATTTTGTATGAAAATGTATTGGTTTATATGTGGATTCTATTTTTTTTGTATCCATGGTATTTTTGTTGTTATTATGATGGTTATGAGCATGTATTTTTACAGTGATGATGTATGGTGCTGTCAATTCTTTTATTATGATTAATGATGTAGAGAAGAAATTATTATTTGATATTCTCTTATAAGTATGAGACCCCTTTTCTCTATTCTATTGTTTATACATGTAGCTTTCATGTTTGTGACATGCTTGAAAAAATACTTTTCATGGCTAGGAGGGGTCCAGATGAGTTCTTATTCATGTGATTTATTTCATATAATTGTCTTATTGTTATTTATAATCTCTAAAATTTTCATGAGGTTTTGGGCAGAGCACTGGATTATGGGCCTCAAAAAGTGGCTCAATTCCTAGGGATGCTGGCACAAAATTGAGAAATTCAGGCCTTAGACACTGGCATGTTGTGTTATTCCTATGTCTATAGCCTCGTGGACGCTAGAATGAAAACATGTGCCTGCACCTATGGAAAAAATAGTACAAAAGTTTAGTATGACTCAAGGGTAAGATGCTTGAATGGTTGGGTTACCTCCTAGCGTTGTTGTTGTTGATGTACAAGGTTTATATGTTGTGTTTGCATTAGTTCCACTTCCATAAGGTCACATAGGAGGTTGAATCTCATTATTGTAGCCTCTTGTCACATGTTTACCCCGGTTGGTTGGTTGCTTGGGTAGATGTGGGAAGAGGGTGTTACAAAGTCGTATTAGGTCATGGTTCAACCCTTGCAATAGATGGGAAGTGTGTTGGTCATGCTTTTATATTGATTTCATTTGCGTTTCTCATACTGAGGGTGTATGTGCTTGTTGCATCTGTGTTGTGTTGGCCATGGTGGCAGTGGTGTCACCATGGGGGGAATGATGGTGTGGTTGTCAGCATGTTGTCATGACTATATGACTGGTTATGTGTTGTTCAAGCATTTGTATTTTTAGTGCATGCTTTCCTACATGTTGCTACATGTTGTATATGCATTGCTTGTTTATGCTAGCCCAGATATTGGTCATGCTTGTGTGTTGTCCATGTGTGATTAATTACATGATGCTATATGTTTAACATACATTTGTCGTTCATGCTTGGCTATAAATGTCAGATGGGTACATGTGGTCAATTTTATGTTGGTGTGATTGAATTTGTGATGCCTTAGGTCATGATGTGTATTTGGCATGATTATGCATTGGTTACTAGACTCTAACTAGAATGATGTTTATGCACTAATATACCATGTGGTACGAGTTTATATGTTGTTATGACTATGTATATACATATATTTCATTGATTGGTTGATCTTGTAGGATGTATCCTCCCCAAATTATAGTAAGTTATGTTGGTTTATTTACGATTTTATTTAGATGGCATATTTCACTCTGCAGGAAGAAATAAAAGAGGAATAGTAGAATGGTAGATTATAGAGATTATCCCTATGATTCATATGAGAAACATGGTGCTGGAAATTTGTATAACATGGAATATACACTGAGAAGTATAAATTAAGAAATAAAGAGTTTTAAGGAAAATAAAGACTTATAAAGGGACAGGAAAATCAAGTAGAGGTTAATGCAACCATGCTTCAAATTTTTTCAAAGTTGCAGAAACAGGGGCCACTTTCGATCAGCTATGGGCAAGAGGATGGGCCTAATGGGGCATATGGAAGTAGGTATCCGAGCATCACATTTCATATATGAATGACAAGGATAGAGATGGAATATTTCTGGACACTCTAGATAGGAGAGGTGACATGTATAGGTATCATTCCAGTTCTAGTCCTGGCAGGCATCATGATTGTCATCATTATCATTTGTATAGTAGTGAAAGGGGTTATTTTCTAGATGATTTTAATAAGGAAAAACCACCTATAATTCATGGATATATGAAGAAATAAAAATATGGAGAGGCATGGTTTCTTTGCATGAAGAATTTTTTCAGTTTGCATGATTACACAAAAAATATGAAAGCTAGGATAGCTACATTCAACTTCATAGGTAGAGTAGATATTTGGTAGAAATATGTTAAGAATGTTAGGGATATTTCTGAGGAGGAGTTGACTTGGCTTGAGTGTGAAAGCCTATTCTGGAAGAAGTATCTATCAAAGAGATTCTACGATGATAGAGCAAAGGAGTTTTATGAGCTCAAAATGTGCTCTATGACAGATGATGAGTACACTAGCAGCTTATTGTAGTTACTGAGATATGTGCCTTATATGAAGGAGGAGAAAACCAAGATTCATAGATTTATTAGTGGGCTACTAGTAAAATTCAGAGATAGGATTGAGTTTGATGAGCCTATTTCATTAGATGGGGCCACCTAGAAAATCAAGCATTGTTATAACTAGACGAAGTGCAGTGTAATATTCCTAAATTAGCATGAAACTAATTGGAATATTATAATCTAATTTTGATTCTTAAGTTAGGAGAATAAGAGGGTAGGGAGACCCATGAATCTCTTTATACAGAATAAAACCACTTCTCATGTGAAAGTGGATCATCTTTTCAGCTTAATAAAGAAACCTAAGGTGTGAACAGGGGCTAGAGCATGTGGACTGGGTCAACTTTAACCAAATCAACAATGTTGTCATGGAGGAGTGGACATTTATGGAGGGACATCGCAATTTTGGAGTGAGATCTCATGCATGGAGATAGTTACTTTAATGAGTGCCGTTTAGGGTCAGAAAACTCAACGCTTATATAAGGAAGAGGATGGTAGCCATATTTATTATGTTATGTTTATGTATTTTTATACTTTATTATATTGTATGTTTAGACATATAAGCTTTCCTCAGTTGTTTAGTTAATATTGCAGTGTTGTTTAGCACTGGGTGTTCCTAATCAGGAATCCAACCTCTATCCTTCAGAACCCTCATAGGAAGAGATTTTCACTACATTTCCAAATTTAGGAATCAGACCAAAATTCAACCTTGTGGTACAACGAAGTTTGTATTGAGAGATGTGCTAAGTTGCAGGGTGCATCAGTGAAGGATTTTATTGGGTGTTTTCTGAGCTAGTTTTGCAATAGAGGAAGGTTTCCTTCTATTGAAAGGCCAGTAAGGAACTCACTTGGGCTTTATTGAAATATTTTTCATCATGCCAAGGTGATTTCATCCCATACAACACAGTTCTAGTCTAGATCTACATTATTTTAGTGATTTGTTGCAGGTGTAAGTTCAATGCTCCATTTGGAGTGTTTGTTTTCCATTGAAGGGATCAACCCTTCACTGGGAGAGTCTTTTGGAGGATTTATTTCAAATCTACATTAGATTGAACCACATCCTTCTACGTGCTTTAGTTGTAGTGAGTCTTCAGCCCTAGGGCTTTAGATCCACCATTTATATTGTGTGTATTTCCAGAAACCCTTCCTGGGTTGTCTTGGAAAAGTGTATGGCAGCATATATCTCCATTTTTGGCCTTGTATGAGCATGATATTATCATATCCATTTATATATATGTCCCAGCTACATTATTAGTCACTAAAACTATATTGTACTTGCTTCAGTGTTTTTTATAGTACTGTATTGCATGATTGGGTGCTTTGGGCATTGGAGGCTTCTTTTTCCTATCTTGAGGGACTTGATCCCCAATATCTTGTACTTATTTATTGTTGTTATACATAATACCATGGATCTATCATTTGGCTCATATGTAATGTGTTAATACTTGCCACTATTTCCATGGTTTTGGTCTTTATTCCTGCTTTTCCCATTTTGGAATATTACAGTGGTATCAAAGCATAATCTTGGCTCATCCTGTGAAGACATTGCATCTCTGTTATCAAAGAAGAAGAAGATTCTCACAAAAAAGTGAAATCTTATAGAAGATACAAATGCAAGTCTCCATTATTTGGAGAAATGGAGGGAAAGAAGTTTTCATAACTTCTTCTCCAAACTATGCATGAGCTTAAAATAGAAATGAAGGGAATGAGGAGGGAAAGACATGAAGGTCCTCAAGAATATTTGCACATGAATAAAGCTTCAGTTATTCATATTATGGGTGGGAGCATTCAGCCACACAATTAGATCTAAAAAGTGGTACCATGCCTACATTCTTGGCAAGGGAAGAAGAGGAAGGAGAAATACCAAAGGAGGAGACTCTTGGTGACTATCTCCAAGAATATGAATCTCATTCTAGAAGATTAAAGGAGCATCTAAGCTTCCATGGGTTTTGTCAATTCAAATAAGATATAAGACCTAGTAACCACAATAGAAGAAGAGGGCACATGTACCACACTGTGGGTGGATTATTTCTACCTACTTTTGATGGGTCACCCAAGAGCATAGCCAAGGCCTTGGTAAGGAGGCTAGATACATATTTCCAGTTGCATCAAGTTTCAGAAGAGGAAGCAATTAGAGTAGAAACGCTACATCTTGAAGGTAAGGCTTATTCCTGGTGGTTATTTCAGTCTTCTTCATTGAATAATTCAAATATATATACTTATGCAAAGTTCACTAGGTGGTTAGTGAAAAGATTTGATTTGAAAGAAGTTGAAAATTCCTTGGGAGAAAAAACCAAGCCCAAGAAATCAGAACATTTGCATGAGATGTAAGGATCCATGAAACCAAGTCCATTTCAGAACATTGTTGAGGGGGTTAAAGATAGATTATGCAACATGCTTTTCCTAGGGAAAAAGCCCCACTTCAGCAAGAACTTTCTTCTCAAGAATAATACATGAGGATTCCTCCTTCAAGAGGCGATTAAGCCAAAGGATCTATTAGTGATGAGGTATTCTCCCATGATGTAGAGAAGGAAGAGGAAGAGTTAGAAAGAGCCTCCAGCATTGTAACAACAAGAGGAGATCTACCTCTATTTTGAGATGGATATGAAGCAATTGATTCAACTAGAGGAGCTCTTGTATATTTGCAAGAGGTTCCAAGGGATCTTACATATGAAGATCATGAGAAGCATGTGTATATGTTGATACGAAATGATAAAAAACAATGGATGAAGTGTGTTCCAACATTGAATACAATCTTCGAGACACAGAATATGATAGATCATTCCTTTGTGATCAATAATTTTGACGCCAATGGGATGTTGGGTGTACATGGGTTGATTACATCTAAAGAAGACACCTTATATTGTGATAACTTGCAGAAGGTAGGAGAAGATGGGAAGGAGGGACAGCATACACTGATTGGAAACATACACCCCCATCTTTTTCATGAGGTTTATGCATAGAAGAAGGAGGATTATTTGCGTAGTGAAAGTAGGGAAAAATAATTCCATTCACATATATAGCCTACTCTAGGCCTTCATGTTTCATTACATGGAGGCATTCCACCAGGGAGACCCCCTGATGGGAAGAGGATCAAAGAGTTCTCTCAACATGTTGCACCACTCATAGATCCAAGAGGAGTGGGAACAATGGGAGGTCATTATACATCGCTGAGAGTCTTGGGTGAACTCAAGGAGAAGGAAGACATTCTCCCAACATCATCATTACCCACTATCATCTCAGATATTGTGCTGAGAAAGGAATAGCATGGGCAAGACTGCAGCATCCCAATGTATGACTTTGGCATAGGAGATGTCAAAGAAGAGAGAAGCCACATGATAGGGGCTTCACATGATAGATCAAAAACGTTGTCGTTATTGAGTGTTGACCATTATTGGAGATCCCATCTATTAGTGGAATACTCCAAGGATCTCTTTTCATGCAGAGTGCTTGGTGACTAGCTATCTGATGGGAGATATGTAGTGGTAGATGGGGTCATCTATTTTTAGAGTAGAGTATTCTTAACTAGAGCCTCTAAGCTCAAGGAAAATATAATAAACGTAGCATATGAAGGGTTTCTCTCCAAACCCACTGGTTTTATAAAAGCATATAGTACTATCTTCGAAGGATTCATTTGGGAAGGCTTCAAAGAGGAGATGCATGGACTATTTGGAGGATGAGGAGAGACATGAATCTTTGGTAGAGTTATCACAGCCACATCCTTTCTCATTGGGAGTTAAAGGAGGCCCATCTATGAGCCACCTTACTAGCTTGAACCAAGTACATGGTAAATATTTTATTTCTATACATCATGATTCATTTACTACGTATTTTCATTTCCTTATCATAAATATGTAGGGCATTGCTACAAGAGGGGGCACTCTTCCTTCTAGACTTCATGGTCTACTTGAGACCATAAGCAGAATTGATGATGGAAACTCCCTAGGAGAACTTGGGGAGATGATATCTTATGTAGGGTATGCTCAATTTGCACCATACACCATACACATTCTCCAATCTTGTGAGGAGATTGGGGCAGCAAACAAGTGGTTGGGAAACCACTCACAATGCCATATTCTGATGCATTCAGGAGTAAAACTACGCTGGTTTCACATGAGGGACCATTGTCCTTCTCCATTAATACACATGGAAGGTAGCATGAATTTGATTGTGGTCCCATATGTTGATGATATTCTTATTATTATTGGGGAAATTATTGGAGGGATGACACATTCGTTGGATGTGTCCTTTGGGGATGAAAATTCCCACACTTTTTCATGCTTCAAGGGGAGCATGGGATGTTATATGGCTACTACATTATATCACTTGTTTCCTTATGAAGGGATCCATATGATTGACTTATGTATTAAGGAGGAGCCTCTCATATGGGAGGATTTCTTCTATGAATTTCCATTCTGGAGGGTGATTCATTTTATATGGATGATAGCTTGGGGGATGGAACTTCACCTGAGGATGAAGATTCCACACATTTTTCAGATCTATCCTAGCATTTTCTTGAGGACAAGCAACATTTGGGAGGGGAGGATTGTAATATTCCTAAATTAGCATGCAGCTAATTGGAATATTAAAATCTAATTTTTCTTCTTAAGTTAGGAGTATAAGAGGGTAGGGAGACCCATAAATCTCTTTATACTAAATAAAAACACTTCTCATGTGGAAGTGGATCATCTTTTTAGCCTAATAAAACACCCTAAGGTGTGAACAGGGGATAGATCATGTGGACTGGGTAAAATTTGACCAAATCAACAACGCTGTCATGGAGGAGTGGACATTTATGGAGGGACAGTGCATTCTTGGAGGGAGAACTCATGCATGGAGATAGTGCCTTCAATGAGCAGGGCTTAGGGTTAGAAATCTCATCACTTATATAATGAAGAGGATGGAAATCATATTTATTATGTTATGTTCATGTATTTTGATACTTTCTTACATGGTTTGCTTAGACATATAAGCTTTCTTCAGTTGTTTAGCTAAAAATACAGTGTTTTTTATCACAGGGTGTTCCTAATCAGGAATCCCACCTCTATCCTTGAGAAGCGTCATAGGAAGATATTTTCACTACATTTCCACATTCAGACATCAGGCCAAGCTTCATTCTTGTGGTAAAGCTCAATTTCTGTTGAGAGATGTGCTGAGTTGTAGGGTGCAGTAGTGGAGGATTGTATTGGGTGTTTTCTGAGCTAGTTTTGCATTAGAGGAAGATTTCCTTCTATTAAAAGGCCAGTAAGGAAGCCCCTTGTGATTTATTGATATATTTGGCATTAAGAAAAGGTTATTTCATCCCCTACAACACAGTTCGAGTCCAGATCTACGTTATTTTAGTGAGCTATTGTAGGGGTAAGTTTAATGCTCCATTTGGAGTGTTTTCCTTCCATTGAAGGGATCAACCCTTCATGGAGAGAGTATTTCGGAGGATTTATTTCAGATCTACATCATATTAAGCCACCTCCTTCTATGTGCTTTATTTCCAGTGAATTTTCATCCCTAGGGCCTTAGATCCACCATTTATATATTGTGTATTTCTGGAAACCATTCCTTGGTTTTATTGGAAAAGTGTATGGGAGCATAGATCTCCATTTCTGTCCTTGTATGAGCATGATCTTATCATATCCATTTATATATATATGTCCCAACTGCATTATTATTCACTAAAACTATGTTTTACTTGCTTCAGTGTTTTGTATAGCAATGTATTACGTGATTTGGGTGCTTTGAGCATTGGAGACTTCTTTTGCCTATCTTGAGGGACCTGATCCCCAGGATCTTGTACTTATTTATTGTTGTTATACATAATATATGGAGATATTGTTTTTCTCATATATAATGTGTTAATACTTTCTTCTGTTTCCATGGTTTTGGTCTATATTCCTGCTTGTCCCATTTGGGAATATTACATGCAGATCGAAGGCAAAGAAATATTGGAAAGGTAATGATAAGAATAAAGGAAAATGGGACAAAAAGTAAGAAAGGCTTCAAGATATAGGTAGTAGGTAGAAATTTCCCCACCTAATAAGTTTAATTCATTTGATATATGACATGGATTTCGATCTGAGGAGTACACTAAGGATGAAGGTTGGAAGCATATATAGTGTTGGAATTGTGGCAAATACGATTATAGGAAATATTTTACACAACATCAAGGTGGTAGGCCACATATCTATAGTGCGCAAGAGGCATAAACAATGGGAGATGTTGGGACTAACATTATTAGTATTTATCCAGTTGTGGAGAATAGACAGGCATATCATCAGTCTTCTATCATTCAGATTGATGGTAAGCTTTGTGATCAAGTTGTTTCTATTTTTACTAGGTGGATAAGTGTGTTTTGAGTAAGGAAATGCATGCAAAATATTGGTTAGTGCAGCTGGCCACAAGTATAAAGAAAATATTTCACAATTGGGTAAGAGCTTGTGCATTTAAGTTAAATGGTATGCCTACAACAACACACTTGAACATATTTCCATCGGGTTCAAAAAATATGCTATTGGGTATGGTTTTGTTATATCTTCATAGGACCAACATATATTTCTATGAAAAATATATTGAATGATCGGATGACAATGGGGATCCAAGAGCATTACAGGGAAAGAAGAAAGCTACATCAATTAGGATGGTGAGAACCATGTAGGACAAGAAAATTCATAGGAAAGGGTAAGTAATATTTGTAGTTCATATCCCTAGTGGCAAAGGTAAGGAGGTTGAGGATGTATATGTGTTGAACAGGTATCCAATTTTACAACAATTTCAAGATGTGTTTCCAACAGATATTGTATAGTTTCCATTGCATAGGGAATTATAATTTTCAATTGAGTTGATGCCAAGGGCAGCTCCGGCATCAAAGGCACCTTACAATATGAGTACACCTGAGTTGGTAAATTTAAAATTGAAATTGAAGGAAATGTTGGACAAGGGATACCTTAGGCCATGTGTATCTCCATGAGGTGCACCGGTATTTTCTGTGAAGAAGAAAGATGGCACTCTCAAGCTATGGATCGATTATATGAAGTTGAATAAAGTGACCATCAAGAACAGGTATTCGTCGCTGAGTATTAATGACTTGTTCGATCGACTAGAGGGAGAAACCATGTTCTCAAAGATAGATCTGAGATTTGGATATCATCAGGTACACATCCAAGAACAAGACATCTACAAGACATACTTATAGACCATGTATGGGAATTATGAGTTTGTTATAGTTCCATTTGGCTTGACTAATGCTCCAGCTAAATTTATGTGTTTGATGAATAGTGATTTACGTCCATATTTGGACAAGTTTGTTATTGTAT
This sequence comes from Pinus albicaulis, assembly GCA_034641835.2. NCBI lineage: Eukaryota > Viridiplantae > Streptophyta > Pinopsida > Pinales > Pinaceae > Pinus > Pinus albicaulis. Next base: position 1,503,428,328 of record CM076578.1, on the reverse strand, counting down.
TCATTGATGACATATTCTAAAAGTGAGGAAGATCATGTTGAGCATCTGGAAATAGTGTTGAGATTGTTGAGAGAGAAGAAGTTGTATGATAAACTCAACAAGTTTATTTTCTTTCAGACTAAGGTGCAAAACTTGGGACATGTTGTCTCCAAGGGAGGAATTAGAGTAGATCCAGAAAAGATAAGGGCCATCATGGAGTGGGTAGATCCTAATAATGTGTATGAGGTGAGATCATTCATGGGATTGGAAGGTTACTATAGGAGGTTGATCTGGAACTTCTCACAGATGGCTTATCCTATTACATCATTGTAAAGGAAAGGTAAGAATTTTGATTGAATAGAGTGTGAAGCTAGTTTTGAGCAGCTTAAGTAGTTGTTGACACATGATGCAGTGTTAAAGATTGCATATATGGACAAGGATTTTGTAGTGTGCATAGATGCTTGGAAGAGAGGACCTGGTGGATTCCTTATGCAAGATGGACAACTGGTATGATATGAGTCATGAAAACTGAATAAGCATGAGAAGAAATACCCAACACATGATCTTGAGCTAGCAAGGATCATTCATGCACTGAATATGTGGAAGCACTATCTCCTTGTAAGGAAGTTTGTATTGATGAGTGATGACATTGGGTTGAGGTACTTATTTGAACAACTGAATCCAAATGATAGGCGGGATAGATAGTTGGCCACAATCTCTAAGTTTGAATTCGAGATCAGGTACATCAAGGGAAAGGAGAACACGGTCGCAGATTCTCTTAGTAGGAAGGTACAATTAAATCACATAGTAACTATCAGCTCCTACAGGACAAAATTATAGGATAGAATCTTGCAGGCATGTCAACTATATCACAGGTATATGGAGATTTTTCATAGATTGCAACAGAGTATAGGTACAAGTGTTGTTACAGGTGTAGGTTTTGGCACATGTATAGGTATAGGTGGAAGTACAGGTAGTAGTATAGGTATAGGTATCAGTATAGGTGCAGGTGTATAGGATTTGTACTACCATCTCGTAAGATATGGATTGGTTATATTTGGAGATAAGATGTATGTTTCAGACAATAGTGTGCTCAAGAAGCCGATATTGAGGTATTTTCATGTAAAACCATATTCAAGTCAGCTAGGCTACCATAAGACATTTATTGTAGTGAAGAGATTCTCTTATTGGAAAAATATAAAGAAGGATGTGGCACAATTTGTAGCTAGATGTTTGCATTCTCTAATGGTTAAGAAAAAGTGTAAACATCTAGGTAGATTGCTACAACTGATTATGAATCGAGAGTTGAAATGGGAGGTCATTTCCATGGACTTCATCACCGGTTTTCTTAATAAATATAGATAACATGATTCCATTATGGTTGTCATGGAAAAATTGATAAAGGTTGCACACTTCAGTCTTGATGCAGGAGCATTGGACCACCATTAATCATAAATGAAATTCAACGCTGCAGAAGGAGAACATGGACAACCTTTTATAAATGGGGCTAAATTCTATGAAACTGAGCTAAAATGATGGAAGCGATATGTCTCTAGAAGATCTGATTTATTATAATTATCTGCCATGTAATCAAACAGAGAGAGTTCAAGTGTTAGTTGAGCAATTTTTCGAAGAAAAACTCATGGACCTTAGATGATTCACTCCTTTGTAATTCCATTATAAAGGAAGTATGTATTGTATGTTAAAGGGTGTAGAGAATGCAATGTAGCCTAAGGGAGAAAATTTGATTCAGGCCATAGTGGCCTTAGCCTATATTAAATCTCAGAAAATAATGAAAATTTGTATCTTGTTGTATATCCAAGATTAATCAAGATTTTGTATAATTTGTGTGTTTCACAAACGTTTTGATTCCAGTGTTCTATGTGCATTTTTCTAACAATCGCAATATTTTTATGAGATGACGAGAAGCTCAATACAACTATGGCGTGCCATATTGTTTGAATGAAATTTTTGTTAAGGTTTAAGAGTAGATTGACCAGCAGAGTGGGAGATCCAAAGAAGGGCGACTGAGTGAGCGACATTAGGGGAATTTTGAGGTCTGAAATGGGCCTCCTAAGAAAAATTTACAATAAAAATAAAATTGATAAGAACCAATAGGATTCAAGATGATGATGTTAGCCATGGGAGATGATTCACCACTTTTTAAGTAAAAGGGTAAAAATATTAAAAAAATAATAAAATAATCAAACTAATTTTTCAACTCGTATTTTCAACTTATCTCCAGATTTTTTACTCAAATTTTGATTAGGACTACTCGTTGGATGAAAAATTTAATTCCTCAACCTAGGAGTACCCATGTTGCATACTTTTGATAGACTGTACTACACAAAAAATGAGAAATACATGAAAAAATGTGATTTCAATCACATTTTTCATGTATTTCTCATTTTTCATGTAGCAGAATCCATCGAAAGTATGCAACATGGGTACTCCTTGGATGAGGAATTAAAATTTTCATCCAACGAGTACTTCTGCTCAAAATTTGAGTAAAAAATTTGGGAGATTAGTTGAAAATACGAGTTGAAAAAGTAGTTTTTCTTTTTTGCCTATAAAATTTTATGATTTAATCAAATCTTATTTTATTATTTCAAATATTATTTTATAATTTCCTTAGGAGGGACATTTTAGACCTCAAAATTCCCCTAATGGCAGTGAGGACTGTTCGATTTGGGCGCAGATCAACGGTGGAGATTAAATCGTAAATAGAGTGATTTCGCACATTGAAAAGTTTTATGTTTGTTGTTAAGACTTCACGATAAATGATTTGGTTTGTGATGTGATGTGAAGAGACATGTGTCGTCATAACGCACGAGTGCATATCACACATTGTATGAAAAATGGTTAACAGTCATCGGTGTTGGTTTAAACTTGCAGGAGGTTGATTTGCGATAAACTCTGGAAGTTGCGATGTTGCGATGTGACATCGTCATCACAACTTTGCATTGATAGAATTATATGTTTGGCGTTAATGTTATTTGTTAAGAGTTTTGTTATGTGATGTACCTTATATTGTGATTTTTAATTTGTTTGAAGTTGTCAAGTTCGTTAAAGGGATTTGATGTTGTGTTCTTTCGATTATTATGTGGGCCCATAACCCACAGGTCCACGGTATTATTTAAAATGTAGTTTCACACTGCATCAAGTAGTATCAGAGCGGGGAAATATTCCCTGCGGAGCAAGTTTTGCGTTCAAAGGAAGGGGGTACAAATATGTTGAATATTGGTAAGCTTGTGGTATTTATATATTTGGTGCAAGTAGCAAGAGAATAAGGTGAGAATATGTGCAACACCCTAGAGTCAAGAGTGCCCAAATGGTTCCAGAGGAGAGAACCAGAGAGATGCTGAAATATTGAGCTCACAAGAGAGAACCTTGGTGAGGTAAATGTAGAAAGAAGGACTTGCTACTACAGAGGTTTTGTTGCAGCTCATGAATGCTATTACGGAAAGATCACAAAGACAATTCCACAAAGGGTGTGGGTAGATTTTCTAAAGAGGAGGACCTGGTACTGATAGCAAGTACTAGACTTGTTACAGCAATGAAGAAGGCATATAACCAGGAGGTCATAAAATTTTTGTACCTTCGGAGTCTTATGCAGGAGCATCAGACCACCATTAATCATAAATGAAATTCAATTCTACAGAAGGAGAACGTGGACAACAGTTTATAAATGGGGCTAAATTCTATGAAACAAAGCTAATATGATGGAAGCAATATGTCTCTAGAATATATAATTTACTGTAATTATCTGCCATGTAATTAAACAAAGAGTGTTCAGAAGTTAGTTGAATGGGTTGTGGGAGAAAAACAAGTGGATCTTAGATGATCCACTCCTTTGTAATTCCTTTATAAAAGAAGTTTGTATTGTATGTTAAAGGGGGCAGAGAACATAATGTACCCTGAGGGTGAAAGTCTGATTCAGGCCATAGTGGCCTTAGCCTGTATTCGAGCTCAGAAAATAGTGAAAAATTGTGTGTTATTGTATATCTAGGATTAATCTAGATTTTGTATAATCTGTTTTTTTCACGAATTTTTTGATTCCAGTGTTCTGTGTGCATTTGTCTGATAATCGCAACCATTTTATGAGCTGACAAGAAGCTCGACAGAACTATGGTGTGCCATATTCTTTGAATGAAATTTTTGTTAAATTTTTAGAGTGGATTCACCAACAGAGTGGGAGATCTGGAGAAGGGAAACTGCATGGGAAAGCAATGAGGACCATTAGATCTAGGTGTAGATCAACGGTGGAGATTAAATCACAAACAGAGAAATTTATCACATTGGGAAGCTTGATGTTTGTTGTTAAGAATTCGTGGTAAATTATTTGGTTTTCTATGTGATGAGAAGAGCCACGTGTCGGAAAAATGCACGAGCGTATATTGCACATCACATTAAATATGGTTAATAGTCATCAGTGTAGGTTTAAACTTGCGAGAGGCCGATTTGTGATAAACTTTGGAAGTTGTGATATTGTGATGCGACATCGTCATTTCAACTTCGCATCGGCATAATTATCAGTTTGGTGTTAACATTATTTGTCAAGAGCTCTAATTTGCGATGTACCTTATATTTTGATTGTTAATTTGTTTGAAGTTGTGAAGTACGTTAAAGGGATCTATTGTTGTGTGCTTCAGATTATTATGTGGGCCCATACCCTAGAGGTCCATGGTATTATTTAAAATGTAGTTTCATGCTACATCGATTCTAATGAAGACTACATTCTCAGCTAGGCTCGATGTATCATAGGTTTTCATCAGAGACACAGTCATATTGCATGGTGTTCCGAAGAAGATTATGTCAGACAAGGATGCAAAGTTCACTTCCAAGTTTTAGAAGGAATTCTTTGCAGGTTTTGACATCGAGTTTTCCTTTAGCAAAACTTATCATCCACAGACAGATGGACAAGCTAACAAGGTCAACAGGATATTGTAGGATATGTTGAGGATGTATGTGATGTAGCAGCAACGCATGTGGGAAGAGTATCTTCCACTAGTAGAGTTCTCTTAAAACAATGGGTGTCAGGAGTTATTGATGATGAGTCCATTTGAGGCATTTTATGGGTTGAGTTGCAACATTCCCATTACTTGGAGTGATCTGGTTAACAGGGTATTGATTGGACCAGATATGTTGGCATAAAAGGAATAGGAAATGCAAGTGATCAAGAAGAACTTAAAAGAAACGTAGGATAGGATGAAGATTTATGCAGAAAAGAGCATGTTGTTCAAGGATTTTTAGGTTGGGGAACATGTGTACTTTTGCATCAAGCCCAAGAATAGTTTCTTGTGGATTTGATCATGTGCCAAGTTGGCACCAAGGTTTTTTGGACCCTTCAGGATAATTGAGAGAATCAGACCAATGGCCTATCGACTTGCATTACCTTCCAAAGTGAAATTCAATGATTTTTTTCATATATCATTTCTTAAGAAATATTTTAAATACGTTGATGATGTGATTGACTGGTCTATATTGTAGGTCAAGCCAAATAGAGAGTTCCATCCAGAACCTTAGTGAATTTCATAGAAAAATGTGATCATGCTCTACAATCGAGCAATAGAGCAAGTTAAAGTGCAATGGAAACACTTTGGGCCCAATTAAATTACATGGGATATGTTGGATCACATGTGGGCTATGTATCCTTCCTTGTTCGCAAGTTAAGTTAAAGCAATTTTTGGGTGATGTTTGTATATGTTTTGTTAATTTATTTATGTATGCTTAGATGTGATGTTCAGGTATATGCACATATGTATATGGATCTACATACCACCATGAACTATGCTATAAAGTTCCATTTGTAGTGTATTTTCTTTTTAACGGTCTTGCGAGGTATATGTGTGATTGAACACAAAGGGCAGTGTCCCCTAAGGGGAGGGTTATGTAGTAGCCCGGTGAAAATTCCATGTAATAAAGTTGAAATAATAACCACATATGATGGGACACGTATTACAAGCTTAATGTTGCGAAAAGCCTCCCAGTGTGGGTGTTCACATGGTTTATTATGGCCACGGAAAGTGGAAAAGGTTATGGCTAAGTCATTAAAGAGGAAAGAAGTATTTTTGGTACATTTATTTATGAAAATAATGGAAATTAGGAGAAAAGGGTGGTAAAAAGTCATAGGTTCCATGTGAAGAGGAAAATGAAGGAAAATAATAGAAAATGAAGAAAATAGAGGCCTCATATATAAAAAGGCCTATGAGGATCACTTGGTACCTTTTGTTAGTGAATTTTTGGAGCTCTCTCTCTCTCTCTCTCTCTCTCTCATACTCTTGGATACTTAGATATTTCTTGGAGCAATCTTCGAGAGTGGGGATACTTGGTGGCTTGGAGAAAGAAGGAAAAGGAAGAGTAGGAAATTGCAAGTAGACATTGGGATTAGTAGCTACAACGAGTTTTTATTGCAGGCACCATCTTCCATTTTTTTTTTCCTCATTAGTTTTGGCATTCTTGGTGTATGCATGTGGACTTGCCTCACCTTTCCATTTCTTGGATAGAAATGGTGTTGTGGGTTAATTTGTAATGATTTTTTTCTAGTTCGTTCTCATGATTTCTTTAGATGTTGGTTGATTTATTAGTTCATGGAAGCCTTGGTTGGAAAAACGCTCTAGAAGGCTGACATACAATTTTGAGTTGAGTTAATAGTCCTAGAAGCCTTGGTTGGACAAATGCTTTGAAATCCCTGGGCGGGTTAAATACTAGTCCTTGAAACCCTAGTTCAGCAAACACTCTAGAATCCATGTAACAATTGGGGTTGAGGTATTAGTCATGGAATCCTTGGTTGGAACAAACACTCAAGAGCCTTAGGATAGTTTGGATAGATATTAATCCATGATGGTTGTGATGTCCGACCGTGAGGTGGAATAAGTGGATGAGGGTTGAGGTGGTTTTGCCTCTAGAATGCCTAGTTTGGTTTTGATTGATGTGTTTGATGAGATCCAACATTCTTTCTTGGAATATGGCATGGCGGTCATTGGTTGTAGTGAGACCTGGCTCAACCAATCTATGGTAGGGTGGAAAATGGAAGTCCCATCACCGGTTGGTTTCTACATTCATTAATGATAAATTCATTCCCTTGATAATTGGTATAAAAATGTACTTATTTATATGTGGATTCTATTGTTGTTGTACCCATGGTATTTTTTGTTGTTATTATGTTGGTTATGAGCATGTAGTTTTACACAGATGATGTATGGCTATCCCCATGTTTTTACTTGTAAATTATTTTACAATTTATGTATGGTAAAAATAGATAGTATTGCTATTAATGATGTAAGGGAGCAATTCTTCTTAGATATTATCAAATATGTATGACACCCCTTTGCTCTGTTTTTTTGTTTATAGCTATAGCTTTCATGTTTGCGACATGTTTTACAAAATTCTTGTCATGCCTAGGAGGGGTATAGATGAGTTCTTATTTATGTGATTGATTATGTATCATTGCCTTGTTTTTATTTATTATTTAGGAAATTTTCATGAATTTTTGAGCAGAGAAATGGGTTTTTGGAATTAAAAAATTGGCTCAATTCCTGGGGACGCTATCACAGAACTGAGTAATTGGGGCCCTAGACACAAGAATGTTGTGTTATTCCTATATCTATAGCCTTATGGATGCTATCAAGCAAGACTGTGCCTGTGTCTATGGAAAAAAGAGTTTAAAATTTCAGTGTGCCTCAGGGGTAAGAGGCTTAAGTGGTTGGGTTCCCTCCTCGGGGTGTTCTTTTTGTTGTACAAGGTCTATATGTTGTGTTTCCATTGGTTCCACTTCTATAAGCTCATATAATATATTGAATCTCATTATAGTATCCTCTCGTCGCATGTTTACCCCGATTTTCCGGCTACTTGGGTACATGTGGGAAGAATGTGTTACAAGTTCTTGACTAGGGACAGTCGTAGCCTTGAACTATAATAAAAATTCCAGTGGTTTATTTACAGTCGACCAACAAAAGACGCCAATAATTTTCTGGAATTTAGATTTTAACACCCAAAATCTTTGTATTTTATAATTCAGTGAAAGGTAAAAATTTTCTACACTTATTTTAGGTGAATTTATATCATTCCAAAATATTATTTTCATTATTAGGTATAATGGTCCCCCTCAGCCCAAGGAGTGACATGCACTCCACTTTTCATCCATTCCACATCGAGAAGAGTCCCCTAAACCTTAGGAATCCATTTTCTACCCAAATGTAAGTGTTTGAATAAAGTTAGAGTTTTAGGAATTTCACTTCCATTAGAAATCTATTATATAAAATGTATGTATTGATGACTATAGAATATAGTCCAATTGTAATTAAGATAATTATACTAAAAATATTTAAAAAAATAGTTATAAATGATGATTCGATAGTTATCATGGGTCTATACATATATATATACCTGGGTTATTAGATTGACCTTACTCATGAAGCATACATCCCAACTCTCATAATCCTTTCCACTAATTAAATAATACCAAAATGATGAATCCTACTGAAGTTGATGATCTTGGTATTTCACTTTCTTATAAATCTACTCATCTTCTTCTACACTTTTCTCTCTAGAACCAGCTTCAAATTCACCAAGTTTGTTCAATACTTGGCACTCATATTTCATTATCTCATACTTTAGCCCCCATACCTTACTTATATCATTTTTATAGTTTCCTGGAACAAGGAAATATCCATATATCTGTATTTTATAGTGATATTCTATCCTACTACACATGGGATACTATATCCTATTCTATATTTGCAGATCCTTCACCGATTTGACTGTCTATTATTTTCTAGGATTTTTCTCTTCCATACCTATATATTGAGAGAGGATGCTAGCAAGAATCTTTCATCATGGACTTTTGGATAAGTTTTACTTATGAAATAATGGTTATCCTTTTAAGTAATGGTTCCTTATTTTACGGGTGGGACTACTAACCCCTGATGTTGATTATATTATTCCAATTTTTTTTATATATGCTTATCGCAAAGCATATTGTTGGTGCCAAAGTTTACTCACCTACAGCAGATGGTGAAAACTTATAAATTTGTTACTAGATCCCTAAAAATGTATGACCATACTCAAACTGGACAAATTTATACATAAGGACTCTTTTATAGTCCATTCAATGATATATTTTGATTATCTTCTCAATCCATTTGTGATGCAACAGTAACGATCCTTGTTTCTGTCCATTAGGTCTGAGAGTTGAACTTACTATGATACCAATTTTCATGTACATTTATTTATATATTAATATATATATATATATATATATATATATATATATATATATATATATATATATATATATATTCCCTTTTATTTTACTTTTGTTTCAATACTTACACACACTCAATTGTATTTATTTTGACTATATCACTGAATCTTTCATTGTGTAGTTTTGGATAGGTTTTCCTTATAAAATAATGGTTATCCTTTTAAGTAATGGTTCCTTATTTTACAGGTGGGATGAATAACCCCTGATCTTCTTTACCTTATTCCAATTTTTTTTAATATATGCTTATCGTAAAGCATATTGTTGGTGCTAAAGTTTACTCACCTACAAGTGATGGTGCAAACTTATAACTTTATTACTAGATCCTTAAAAATGTATGACCATACTCAAACTGGAGAAAATTATACATAAGGACTCTTGTATACTCCATTCAATTATATATTTTGATTATCTTATGAATCCATTTCTGGTGCCATAGTAACTATCCTTGTTTCTGTCCATTAAGTCCGAAGAGTTAAACTTACTCTAATACCAATTTTCATATACCTATATTTATTTATTTATATTTATATATATTCCCTTTTGTTTTACTTTTGTCTCAATACTTACACACTCAATTGCATTTATTTTGACTATATGACTATCTCATAAACAACCTCCCTATATAGACCTATGAGTAATCTCATATGATCCTTACCCTCGACAATATTTGATGTTTATCTTATTATTTCAGTTATATTTTGCACATTTGACATACACCATTTTAATACATATTATGAACATAATAAACACATATTTGGGTAGAAAACGTACAGTCGAGATATACGCATAATATTAATCTCACATATCATGCAACTTACGCATTTCACTTCCCAAGTTAGTCACGCATAGAGGAGGATTTATGATTGTGATGTTATGATATGAATCTTCTTATGCCACGTCAGCTCTCTAAAATAGGGTCACATGGTGTGGAGATGGGATGGTGCTGATCCATTTTTAAATATATACTATGTTATGAATGATTGGTTGTTATGAGGGTTGTCATGTTTTCTACGCTTATTATTCAATATCTCATGAGAGACTTACTTTTTGTTGTTTGGAAGGTTAAAATTGGTTGGAATCTGGGCCAAAAAAATTCAGAAATATTACAGTAACAGTGTTTGAATCATGATTTTTTATGGTGGAAATGGATTCAACACCATAAAAAACATATAGAACACCCAAAATTTTAAAGTTTGATAATTACATGGATTTACTGCCAGATTTTCTTAAAATCTTACCAAAATTTCCATAATTTTCAGAGTGAAAAAGCAGTCTAGTTAAAATACGATATATATATATATATATATATATATATATATATATATATATATATATATATAAGTTTTGTCTCAATACTTACACACTCAATTGTATTTATTTCTACTATATCACTATCTCAGAAACAGACCGAGTACAATAAGCAGGGGCAGATTATTCTGATTTCTTTGTATGTAGATGACATCATTATAACAGGAGATGTAGATGACTTAATTAGAGGAATCAAAAGACTTATCTTGGTATCGGAGCTCAGATTGAATCATGATTTTTGATGGTGGAAATGGATTCAGCACCATGAAAAACATCTAGAACACCCAAAATTTTAAATTTTGATAATTATAACATGGATTTACTGCCAGATTTTCTTAAAATATTACCAAAATTTCCATAATTTTCAGAGCGAAAAAGAAGTCTAGTTAAACTACGATATATATATATATATATATATATATATATATATATCTATATATATATATATATATCTATATATATATATATATATATATATATATATATATATATATATATATATATATATATATATATATATATATATAAGTTTTGTCTCACTACTTAGACACTCAATTGTATTTATTTCTACTATATCACTATCTCAGAAATAGACTAAGTACAATAAGCAGGGGCAGATTATTCTTATTTCTTTGTATGTAGATGACATCATTATAACAGGAGATGCAGATGACTTAACAGAGGAATCAAAAGACTTATCTTGGTATCGGAGATCAGATTGGGTGAGCCTGATCTTTTATCGCCTTTGTGGCTGAAGTGCCTTTGTGGCCAGTTTGCCTTTGTGGCAGAATCGCCTTTGTGGCTTGAGGTGCCTTTGTGGCCGCGTGTACACGAGAGCTTTATGCTCAATTGAGCAGGTGGACTGTAGAACACTTGGCTCAGACTCAGATTATTTTTTAATTTTCTGAGTAGAAGGGGGTTGGCGTGCTTTTCATGCTGACAGCCGCACCAGGAAGCGCAACTGGTGCGTCTGTTCGGCCATTAATCGTGCCACCACGCCAAAATACCAAATTGGCGCAGAATCACACAGAAAAATCGCACTAAGTGTTTTGCCTTACACCGTTTTCATTTAGGCGCGGGTTTTTCGCTCGGGAGGGTGCCAACTCACCTTCAAGGGGATCCACAGGAAGTCTCATATTCGTTTGACGATTTGCAGAGAATCAGATCGAAGAAGTTGCGGATCTATCTGGGAGAGGCAAATCGGATCAGTTTTGATCAGATCGTTTTGTGGCTGTATTGAAAAAAAATGAATTTTCTCATCGGAGCGAGATTGAATTGCAAATTTTCCTGGATCTGAATCAAAGATATTGTGGGTGGATCAGGAGACCAGTAGATCAGTGGCAGAAAAGTGGTAGATCAGGTGTCAGGATTTGACAGGTATTGATTTTTTATTTTACTGTTGGGTAGATTCATTTGCTTCTAGATCAAGAAGAGTAATACAATGGAATCTTATCTCCACGAGTCTGGAAAACTCGATGGATCTAACTTCACAAACTAGAAGTTTAAGATTCAGACCTTGCTTGAGGGTGCGAATGATTGGTCCATAGTTACAGGTGATGAGTAGAGGCCGAATTTGAACACAGGGACATAGGAGCAAGAATGGGATAAATGAGAGAACAAGGCGAAAGTTTTGATGAAGATGTTCGTAAAGGAAAACATTATCCCTCACATCAGAGAATGTAAAATGTTCATAGAGATCTGGACGACTATCAAAAGGATGTATCAAACCTAGAATACAAGTCGAATTATGGCACTAAAAAAAAAATTGTTCTCAATGAAGATGGACGAAAGTGAGACTGCTGCTGCATTTATCGCGTGAAACAAAGATGTGAAAGACGGATTGGGGGACATCGGGGAGAAGGTGTCTGACTCCGATCTCATAAAAATCACAATGAATGGGATGCGAGATGAATTTCAAATGTTCATCACTGGATTGGCGGCAAGGGAGAAAGTGCCTTCATTTGAAGATCTGACAGGGATCTTGCTGCAAGAGGAGGAGTGGTGGTAGAACTTGAACCCCCAGAGTAATGATATTGCACTGATGGTGAAACGACAACCTTTCAGAGGGAAGCAGCCAGAGCAGCAATCACAGTCGCAATTGCAGCACAAAGGAGGTACATCGTAGAAGAGTCCGTATAAAGGTATGCTTGCAAATAATCCTGTAAAGAAATGTTATTATTGTGGAAAGAAGGGTCATGTACAGAATGTATGCTTTAGGAAGCAGGCTGATGATGCAAAGAGGAAGCTGGCAATCGCAAAGCACAGAGGATACTTTGTTGAAGAAGATGTTGAAGAAGATGTAAATGAAGATTTCAGTCATGAATTTCGACTGTTCATAGTCAACTGTGCCCTTTCAGCATCTAATGAGGATGATATCTGGTATGTCGATTCCGGAGCATCCTCTCACATGACAGGTAAAAAGGAATTTTTTGAAAGTCTTGAAGAATGTACATATGGATCAAAAAACTATTTGGGAGATGATAGTGGATACGAGATTAGAGGTTATGGGGTTATTCCAGTCAAGTTACGAAATGGAAAAATCAATCATCTTAAAAATGTTTTATATGTACCTGGAATTAAGAAAAACTTCATTTTTGTATCCATGATAACTGATCAAGATATGCAAGTCGAATTCTTCAAGACTCATTGTGTCATAAAGGATTGCAGGAAAGAAATTGTTGCAACAAGCGTGCGCATTGGAAGCCTATACAGACTGGATGTAAAGAGTATATCAAAGAGAGCCATGGTTGCAGGTGGATCGACAGTCGAACAACTCTGGCATCAGAGATTCGGTCATTTGAATTTGCAGGACCTCATGTTATTGCAGAGAAAAGATATGGTTGAGGGGCTCCCTATCTTTCATAATATTCAGTAAAATTTTGATGGTTGTGCCTTAGGTAAGATGCATAGAGAACAGTTTCCTGTGCATGATAGAAGGAAGGAAACAAATATTTTAGAACTAGTGCACACTGATATATGCGGACCTATGCAGACAAGGTCACTAGGTGGAGCGTATTATTTTCTGTTATTTACTGATGACTGCACTAGATATTCATGGGTTTATTTTCTAAATAAGAAAAGTCAGACTTTCCAGTGCTTTATAGAATTTAAAACCTTGGTGGAAAGACAGTTTGGTAAGAGTATAAAGATTCTTCGATCTGATCAAGGGGGAGAATACAAGTTAGGGGAATTCATGAAATTCTGCAAATCTCACGAGATTGTTCAACAGCTTACAGTGCCACACACCCCACAGCAGAACGGAGTTGCAGAGCGCAAGAACAGAACCTTAGTGGAGTGCGCAAGGAGCATGTTACAAGGTAAGGGTCTATCTAATAGTTTTTGGGCAGAGGCTATTAATACTGCTGTATATTTGAAGAACATAAGTCCTACCAGGTATCTTGGCTTCAAAACTCCTTTTGAAGCTCTATATGGATTCAAACCAGTAGTAAACCATCTAAGAGTATTTGGGTCAAAAGCATTTGCCCATATACCCAAAGCTGATAGGAAGAAATTAGACCCTAAAGCTATTAAATGCATCTTTGTTGGTTATGGCACAGAATTTAAAGCATATAAGTTGTTCAATCCTCAGTCTCATAAGATATTTGCAAGCAGGGATGTAGTGTTTCATGAACTGGTTCAGGAAGGGAAAGATGACATTGGTGATGATTGGCACATTCCATTGTTGATGGATGAAAGCAGCGAGGATGAAAGAGAGCAGGAGCAGAAATAGGAGCAGAAAGAAGAGCAGAAAGAAGAACAGGAAGAAGGTGATAATGCAAGCCCAATTAGATCTGAAGAAAAAAAATTTGAGGTCAGTCCCCTACTAAGGAGATCAAGTAGGAAGACTCAAAAACCATTAAAATTGAAAGACTATGCTTTGATGTCAAATTTTTTGAACATTGTAGAGCCCACTAATTAAAAAGAAGCTAGTCAATTTAAGGAGTGGAGGGCTGCAATGAATGAAGAGATAGAATCTATTCTTAGAAATGACACTTGGGACTTAGTTGAACTGCCTAAGAATAAAACACCCATAGGATGTAAATGGCTGTTTAAACCAAAAATGAATGCAGATGGAAGTATTGAAAAACTGAAAGTTAGGCTGGTTGCAAAGGGGTACTCACAGCAGGAAGGTATAGATTTTGATGATACTTTTGCACCTGTAGCAAAGTTAAATACAATCAGAATGCTTATTTCTTTAGCTACTAAACATAATTGGGAGCTACACCAGCTTGATGTCAAATCTGCATTTTTAAATGGTGAGTTAAAAGAGGAAATTTACTTAATACAGCCAGAAGGGTTTGTAAAGCAGGGGCAGGAACATCTTGTTTGCAGACTGTAAAAGGTTTTATATGGCTTAAAACAAGCACCCAGGTCTTGGTACGAAAAGGTTGATTCTTTCTTTTCAGAGTATGGTTTCCATAGAAGTTTAAATGACCCAAATTTGTATACCAAGTACAATAAGTAGGGGCAGATTATTCTGATTTCTCTATATGTAGATGACATGATTATAACAGGAGATGCAGATGACTTAATCAGAGGAATCAAAAGACTTATGGCAAAAGTTTTTGAAATGAAAGATCTCGAAAGTCTTCATTACTGTCTGGGATTAGAAGTATGGAGAGATAATGGGCAAACTTTTCTTACCCAAGGGAAGTATGCTAGAAATATTTTGGAAAAGTTTGGCATGGATCAATGTAGGTCAGCAACAACACCTTTGCAGCAAAATTTGAAGTTGTGCAGTGATGATGGCACTAACGAGGTTGATGCTACAACGTACAGACAACTAGTTGGCAGCTTGATATATCTTAAAACAACCAGACCTGACTTGGCATACTCTGTTAGTGTGTTGAGCCAATTCATGTCAAAACCGCTTGAAAGTCACTGGGTAGCAGAAAAAAGTGTGTAGAGGTATCTTTGTGGTCCTGTTAATTATGGAATTTTATACACTGACACATCTGATGTTATTCTAGCAAGTTTTTCAAATTCGGACTGGGCAGGTAACCTAGATGATCGAAGGTCCATCACAGGCTACGCATTCAGCATAGGATCCAGGGTCATAGCATGGAGCAGCAAGAAGCAGAGTACTGTAGCACTATCTTCATGTGAAGCTGAGTATCAAGCATTGTGTGCAGCGACGTGTGAAGCGATCTGGTTGAGAAGGCTTCTCAACGATGCAGGAGAAGAATAGAAGAATTCCACTTCCATCAAAAGTGACAACCAGAGCACTATTAAATTGGCATACAATCCAATGTTTCATAAAAATACCAAACATATAGACACTCAGTTCCATTTTTTCAGCCAGAAACTACAGTCAAAAGAGATTATTGTTGAATATTGTAAAACTTGTGACAATGTGGCTGATATTTTTACAAATCCTCTTGCACGTGTGAAGTTTGAATTGTTTAGAAGGATCCTAGGAGTTCAGGACAATCCTTTCTCCATTAAGGAGGGGAGTTGAAAATAATTATATTATTTTGTATTAATGGAGAAAAGGTTACACAAGTTGTAACGTATCTCCTTAGTTTAGGATTTGTTCTTAGAGTTTAGGGGTTTGGTTGCAATTTCCTGATTTCTAGTAACATATTTAATGATGTAATCTTTCATTCATGAATGTGGAGTGTACGAAAGTGATCTCTCAGTTCTGAGTGTAGTCTCCAGGTGCAGGCCTCACCTGTGAGCTACATCTCCTTCTTTTCAATTCTATTCATATTTTATCTGAAAAACATCTAGAACACCCAAAATTTTAAAGTTTGATAATTATAACATGGATTTACTGCTAGATTTTCTTAAAATCTTACCAAAATTTCCATAATTTTGGGAGCCAAAAAGCAGTCTAATTAAACTATGATATATATATATATATATATATATATAAGTTTTGTCTCACTACTTAAACACTCAATTGTATTTATTTCTACTATATCACTATCTCAGAAATAGACCCCCCCTTATACCGACCTATGCATAATCTCATATGATCATGACCCTTGAGAATGTTTGATGTTTATCAAATTATTTCATTTATATTTTTCACATTTGACATACACCATTATAATACATATTATGACCATAATTACACAAATTTTGGGTAGAAACCTTACAGTCGGGATATACTCATAAGATTAATATCACATATAATGCAACTTACCATTTTAACTTCCGAAGTGACTCACTCGTGAAAGAGGATTTATGATTGTGATGTTATGACACGAATCTCCTTCTGCCACGTCAAATCCCTCACATAGGGTCACATGGTGTGGAGATGGGATGGTTTTGATCCATTTTTAAATATATACTACATTATGAATTATTGGTTACCAGATTTTTCTTTCTCCTTGCGATGGCAGTGATACGTGACAGTTGAGGTTAACGTCACAAAAAACATGGAAAACTTAGCTATCACTCCCAATTGGCCAGCTCATCTCTGGTCATGTGATATTCACCTGGGTACTCATATTTTGATTTATACGAATGGTGTTGGCTTGTCGAGATGATCCGACCACCTAAATTTCTCCTTCGAACCCTAAAACCCTAACATCGTACTCATGTTTCATTTTTTTGTTTCAACATTCTGAATTTGTGGAAAATTGATTGCATTCGTTCAGTTGTTCGGGGTTTCCAGAACCATGTGTCACAAGGTATCCTAGCGAGTTACAGGTATAAGCTATTGAGGACTATACGATTCCATCCTTGTGCCTTTGTAACCTATGTTAAAGGTGGGTTCATTAGTATTTCTCCTATCTTGCCGGTGGATGTAATTGTCCTTTCTTTGGCACATTATCGTCATATTAGTTTCAATTATATTAATTCATTTGTCTATGTACGTGTTATTCAGAGTAAATTTGACCTTGTTCACTTCATAAATATTCTGGTTTGAGGTTGCAATTCAGTGTACAGGTATAATTTGTCCGTTGTCATTGAAGATATGGAAAATGATGATAGCCAACAATTGAGACCGCTATGAATTTTTCAAGTTGCTATTGTTATTCAATTCATCTCATTTAACCTTTGTTTTGTAAGGCTTGAATATTACAATACCTTTTTATTTCAACGATTGGGGTTTCTCTTTCCTTGCTCGACGTTTTCCTTCTCAGGGCACTTGGATTGAATCTGCGCTCCTGATTCTACTAAAGATGTAATTAGGTGGAACGTGCCCATATTTTACACACCTTCTCTTAACCCCTGCCCACTTAACGGGGAAGCGTTAAGGTTACCATTCAATATTATAATTTTCTTATAGAATTTATGTAGATTTTTTTATCTTACAAAGATTTTACCGTTTGTTGCTGGCATGAACCTATTACTACGACATGGTCAACAACCTCTCTTTCAGCTATTATTCTTCCATTAGGCTTAGGTAATTTATTAAAATTTAAACTCTTGATTGTTTTTGTTGCTCTATTATCTCTACCCTCGCTCACCGAAGTGATGAATTTGTTTACCACTTTTATTTCATATGTTATCATCCCTTCTTTGTCGTGTTTGATTGAGAAGTCTCCTCATCAATCCAATCAATTTGTCCCTTAGAGGATCATACACGTATAACCCCTCCTAGAACTATATTTTCCTTATTCTAGTAGCGACACAGGGATTAGCATCTCCCTTCGGAAGTGGTATTATTTGAATTAATTCAGGGAATTATCTTAGTATACATTGCTCTATCACTCGTTCATCAGGTAGATGGTCCTCTCTGTTCATTATGGTTTCGCACCTATCTCCAGGCACCACCAAAGACGTTCCTCATGTCTTGGCATGGCCTACTTCATTGTGTTTTAAGCTTAGGAACGATTTCTTCATTACCATAAAATGTAATAATTGGTTGGACTTTTCATATAGCTTCCTCTGGCGGACTAAAAGATTTATGTCTTGAACAACAATAACATTAGTGTTTATCAAATTTGATTGTTACAGTTATATATTTTTCATTTGATACATTTATTATTTAACGGAGATCATACTGATATGTAGAACTACTATCTCGTTATATATATTTAGAGTCAACACACGCTTGTATTTTTTCGTCTTTACTTCTATAAGTTTGTCTAAGTTTCTAATGCCAGTCCATCTTTTTCATAAAAATATTTGTATCGGATTTTCCTTATGGGTATGCTTATGATTCCACGTACAAGTTTACCTCCTTTTGAAATATTCGTAAGTGATTTATTTTGTTCACATATATATCAATTGTTGGAATATCTATTGAATCAGGTCCAATAAATGTATATCGGTGAAATAGTTAAAATTCTAGACTTTGTCATCATTCTATCAAGTTCATTAGGTTTCAATGCCAGCTCATACTCGTAGGATTGAAAACTTTAATTTTAAGTCCACTATTAGCAACAATCTCGTTTTTCCTGAATTTACCAGAGTGCTTCCTTCCTCTTGAACACTTTTATAGCATGTGTTTATTTTAATTTTGTAATAACTGTAATTGAGCCGAAAGGCTCATTCTACAATCCAATATGAGGGAGATGTTAAGTATGTCACGTCCTCAAAAAATAATAAAAATAATTTAAACAATTAAAAATCTATTAACTCAACAATTAAGTGTTGATATTATAATTCAGCCAAAAGGCTCATTGAGCCGAAAGGCTCATTGAGCCGAAAGGCTCATTCTACAATCCAATATGAGGGAGATGTTAGGTATGTCACTTACTCAAAAAATAATAAAAATAATTTAAAGAATTAAAAATCTATTAACCCAACAATTAAGTGTTGATTGAGCCGAAAGGCTCATTCTACAATCCAATATGAGGGAGATGTTAGGTATGTCACGTACTCAAAAAAATAATAAAAATAATTTAAACAATTAAAAATCTATTAACCCAACAATTAAGTGTTGATATTATAATTGAGCGAAAAGGCTCATTGAGCCGAAAGGCTCATTCTACAATCCAATATGAGGGAGATGTTAAGTATGTCACGTCCTCAAAAAATAATAAAAATAATTTAAACAATTAAAAATCTATTAACCCAACAATTAAGTGTTGATATTATAATTGAGCCAAAATTCTGATTGAGCCAAAAGGCTCATTCTACAATCCAATATGAGGGAGATGTTAAGTATGTCACGTACTCAAAAAATAATAAAAATAATTTAAACAATTAAAAATCTATTAACCCAACAATTAAGTGTTGATATTATAATTGAGCCAAAAGGCTCATTCTAGAATCCAGTACAAGGGAGATGTGTAAGTATGTCATGTCCTCAAAAAATAATAAAAATAATTTAAAGAATTAAAAATCTATTAACACAACAATTAAGGGTTGATATTATAATTTTATACAACTTTATAGAAATAAATATATTTCAGCATGGATTTTCTCTCTTTACAGAAAGTGTGTATATATATGTGTGTGTGTGTTAACCTTAGCTTGAAAGGAAAAATTAATTGAAGGTAATGTAGAGTAGTTACTTTTTAATAAGAGGAAAATGTGTGACTAATTCAATTTTTAATATAAAATATTAACCAGCATAGATCCATCTAAAACATAGATCTAACATGAGCCGAAAGGGATCAAATTCCTTTTGTTGCAAACTTATTTTAGAATACAAAAATTTGTTATTGTTTAAATTTCAATTTTGATTTATTATAGAATTACATAACATGTGTATTGAAACATAATATTTCACTCAAGCTAAGGTTATTTCACACACACATATATATACACACTTTCGTAGAGAGAGAAAATCCATCTTGAAATATGTTGTTTCACATAAAAGTTGTATAAAGTATAATATCAACCCTTAATGTTGGGTTAATAGATTTTATTTTAAATTATTTTTATTATTTTTTGAGGACGTGACATACTTAACATCTCCCTCATATTGGATTGTAGAATGAGCCTTTCGGCTCAATGAGCCTTTTTGCTCAATTATAATATCAACACTTATTATAATTATAATATCAACACTTATTATAATATCAACACTTATTATTATAATATCAACACTTATAGATCCATCTAAAACATAGATCTAACATGAGCCGAAAGGGATCAAATTTCTTTTGTTGCAAACTTATTTTAGAATACAAAAATTTGTTATTGTTTAAATTTCAATTTTGATTGTTATAGAGATTACATAACATGTGTATTGAAACATTTTATATTAATTCATATTAAATTATTTTATTCATAACTCACATTGGATATTTGATTCTATCATACATTAAAATATTTGCTTTTAACATTTTTTTCTATATATAGATTTATATAAAGTTGATATCACTTATTAAAATATTTTTTAAAAACATAAGGTTTAAACATCTTACTCACATATTTTTTTTACTTCTAATTACTCTACATGATATTAGGTCATATGGAAAACTAATTAAAAATGCATAGCATATATATATATATATATATATATATTCATTTTTATTATAGCCGACATTGTTTTTCTATTTAGAGAATATTTTATTTTTATTTTACGAGGAATGAACATACTTAACGTAGCCTTCACACTGGGATGTAGAAACAATATAGATGCAGTTTAACAACATATCTACCAAGGGCCTCGAGAGATCCAATATCAATTTTTTTTTTTAAATTACATGTCAATTAATACATTTTACTGCTTCGTAAATTTGTGATTAATATAGTTTTATGTGGTAATTTTTCATTGTTTAAATTGCATAATTTTATATTTTATCATTATTAATATTTTATATTAAAAATTGAATTAGTCTCACATTTTCCTCTTATTAAAAAGTAACTACTCTACATTACCTTCAATTAAGTTTTCCTTTCAAGCTAAGGTTAACATACACACACACATATATATACACAGTTTCTGTAGAGAGAGAAAATCCATGCTGAAATATATTAGTTAATATGGATACTCAAACACTTTCTTTAAGTTCTATATATATATTTTATTTCTATAAAGTTGTATAAAATTATAATATCAACCCTTAATTGTTGTGTTAATAGATTTTTAATTGTTTAAATTATTTTTATTATTTTTTGAGGATGTGACATACTTACACATCTCTCTTGTATTGGATTCTAGAATGAGCCTTTTGGCTCAATTATAATATCAACACTTAATTGTTGGGTTAATAGATTTTTAATTGTTTAAATTATTTTTATTATTTTTTGAGGACGTGACATACTTAACATCTCTCTCATATTGGATTGTAGAATGAGCCTTTCGGCTCAACCAAGCACCTCGAGAGATCCAATATCAAACTTTTTTTTTAAAATTACATGTGAATTAATACATTTTACTACTTCGTAAATTTGTGATTAATATAGTTTTATGTGGTAATTTTTCATTGTTTAAATTGTATAATTTTATATTTTATCATTATTAATATTTTATATTAAAAATTGAATTAGTCACACATTTTCCTCTTATTAAAAAGTAACTACTCTACATTACCTTCAATTAATTTTTCCTTTCAAGCTAAGGTTAACACACACACACACATATACACACTTTCTATAGAGAAAGAAATCCATGCTGAAATATATTTATTTCTATAAAGTTGTATAAAATTATAATATCAACCCTTGATTGTTGTGTTAATAGATTTTTAATTGTTTAAATTATTTTTATTAAATTGATAAGATATTGTGCGGTATCTTGGATTCCTTGGATTCCTGCATCATTCCATATAGTTCATCTAGTCACATGACCGTTTGAATAAAAGCACAAAAGCACCTATACAATCCAGCCACGATAAACATTACATTAAATTCAAATTTATCAAGAAATTTCTTCAATTTTGGATAAAAGCACTGATCCAATCCAACGGCTATAAAGCTTACAGTCAATTCAAATTTCGATGACGTCGGGTATATAAAGCTTACATTCAATTCAAATTTCCATGACGTAGGGTATTTTTGTCCAATGTGGATTATTTTTGAGTTGACTGAAGTTTGAGCGCTTTTGTATCCTAAGAAATTTACTCAATAATGATTTATAAATTAAAGAAATCTTTTAATTTAATTATTTATAATATTATTTTTTGGATTTTTTATTTTTAAAATTAAATAGAATTATTAATCAGTTACATTGAATTAAAGAAAGATAAATGATAAATAATAATTAGTTTATATAAAAAAGTGGAAGTTATGAAAGTTAGATAAGTACTAAAGCCAACATTTTGGTTGATGCAAAATGGTATTTATTATAGTTCGTTTATGTTATTTAGTTTAGTAATATGTATTTTTCTATATTGTTTTATAAAATAAAATAAATAATGATTATAAAATATTTAATAATATATAAATTAATTAGTTGGTTGAGAATGGATCTTGTTGTTGAGCCGAAAGGCTCATTCTACAATCCAATATGAGGGAGATGTTAAGTATGTCACGTCCTCAAAAAATAATAAAAATAATTTAAACAATTAAAAATCTATTAACCCAACAATTAAGTGTTGATATTATAATTGAGCCAAAAGGCTAATTCTAGAATCCAGTACAAGGGAGATGTGTAAGTATGTCATGTCCTCAAAAAATAATAAAAATAATTTAAACAATTAAAAATCTATTAACACAACAATCAAGGGTTGATATTATAATTTTATACAACTTTATAGAAATAAATATATTTCAGCATGGATTTTCTCTCTCTACCGAAAGTGTGTATATATATGTGTGTGTGTGTTAACCTTAGCTTGAAAGGAAAAATTAATTGAAGGTAATGTAGAGTAGTTACTTTTTAATAAGAGGAAAATGTGTGACTAATTCAATTTTTAATATAAAATATTAATAATGATAAAATACAAAATTATACAATTTAAACAATGAAAAATTACCACATAAAACTATATTAATCACAAATTTACGAAGCAGTAAAATGTATTAATTGACATGTAATTTTTTTAAAAAGTTTGATATTGGATCTCAAGAATTCATGGTTGAACGAAGGGCTCATTCTACAATCCAATATGAGGGAGATGTTAAGTATGTCACGTCCTCAAAAAATAATAAAAATAATTTAAACGATTAAATCCTATTAACCCAACAGTTAAGTGTTGATATTATAATTGAACCAAGAAGCTCATTTAGAATCACAAGGAAGTGTGTAAGTATATCGTATCTCAAAAAATAATAAAAATAATTTAAACAATTAAAAATCTATTAACACAACAATTAAGGGTTGATATTATAATTTTATACAACTTTATAGAAATAAATATATTTCAACATGGATTTTCTCTCTCTACAGAAAGTGTGTATATATATGTGTGTGTGTGTTAACATTAGCTTGAAAGGAAAAATTAATTGAAGGTAATGTAGAGTAGTTACTTTTTAATAAGAGGAAAATGTGTGACTAATTCAATTTTTAATATAAAATATTAATAATGATAAAATATAAAATTATACAATTTAAACAATGAAAAATTACCACATAAAACTATATTAATCACAAATTTACGAAGTAGTAAAATGTATTAATTGACATGTAATTTAAAAAAAAAAGTTTGATATTGGATCTCTCGAGGCGCTTGGTAGATATGTGGTTAAACTGCATCTATATTGTTTCTACATCCCAGTGTGAAGGCTACGTTAAGTATGTTCATTCCTCGTAAAATATATAGAAAAACAATTTCGGCTATATATATATATATATGCTATGCATTTTTAATTAGTTGTCCATATGACATAATATCATGTAGAGTAATTAGAAGTACAACAAATATGTGAGTAAGATGTTTAAACCTTATGTTTTTAAAAATATTTTAATAAGTGATATCAACTTTATATAAATCTATATATAGAAAAAAATGTTAGAAGCAAATATTTTAATGTATGATAGAATCAAATATCCAATGTGAGTTATGAATAAAATAATTTAATATGAATTAATATAAAATGTTTCAATACACATGTTATGTAATCTCTATAACAATCAAAATTGAAATTTAAACAATAACAAATTTTTGTATTCTAAAATAAGTTTGCAACAAAAGGAATTTGATCCCTTTCGGCTCATGTTAGATCTATGTTTTAGATGGATCTATGCTGGTATAACTAAAATCTCATAATTTTCTTACTTTTCCCGGAGTACAACACTCAATATTTTGATCCTCTGGTGGAATTACAAATAGGAATCTCCATCATTACTCAATTAGTAAGATCCAATAACATACCATACTTAAATTTAGTATTTCATAGGTAAATAGTACTTCTAGTTAGTGCTGTTACTACAATATATTATTAATTCTTACGGCATGCTGCTTTGTTTCCTTATTAGGTAGTATCTTTTGATAACTCCACTTAGCGCCTTTAGGTTTTCCTAATTCTACCTCGACCAATGCCACTTTTCAGCTACTTCGTTTCATGCACTAATTATATTATTGCATTAATATGTATATACATCCTCTATAATAAACCAAATTAATTCAGGTGTGTGTTTTAATATATTTACACACAATTGACAAATCATAAGTATAATTTAAAGAGACTGTTGTTAAGGGTTTTCATACCAATCGGTTATACAGTTATATATCATTCCCTTGTTCCTATAACATAACATCTTGCATTATTCTTTGAAACACCCTAATATCTTCCTCCAAATCGACCTACAAGTCTACCGAGGATTCTCTTTTCTAAAGTACTCACTTAGTCTATAATGAATTTCCAGACACACTGTTTTCATATGAGTAATTTCTTTAGAAATATTCAATAGTAGTACATCCCCAACCAATAAATTCACACCTGATTCATAGTAGATAATTGTATATACACATAAAATAAATTCACATACATCAAATAAACTCACATCAAATTCGCACTGGATAACTATACATGCACATGAAATCAGTTCACATATATCAAATAAAATCATATCAAATTCATGGTAGGCCCTACTTGGAAGTTCACAACTTCTCTCCACCCAACCTAGAACTGTTTCCTCGAGTTCACCTCCACGCTGAGAACCTATTTCCTAGGAACAAATTCCCTATTAGTCCCCTCCTCAAGTATTAAATAGTTGTCTTTCATGATAAAGTTTCCTTCTAGGGGTGTCTTACTTTTGTGGATCTTTCTGTCCACTTACCTAGGCCTTTTCATGAAAGATATACTTTATATCCCGTCAGTCTTTTATGTTTTCTCCAAGATTAGCATCTTTCTCCAGCTAATCAATATTAATGGATATCTATCTCCCATGCATCAATCTTATCTACAATTCATCTAAAATTATTATCATGAAAGAATGCCAAGCTTCTCAATTCTAGTTGTTTCCTTTGCAAGTACATAGATTCCATTTATTATTTATTATTGAATATTCATTTATATAATATCTTTTATGGATTTTCTACCATGCTACCTAATGAAATTCAATATTACCCAACCAATATTATAAAAATTGAGGGTTGTTACACCTAACATGGTGATAGGAGAATGGGAAAGGAAGAAGCTAGATCCTCAGCTCATGCAAGAGAAACCTAAGAATAAAATTTGGATCAAATGAACAAATTAATAATAAATCTGTCAAATAAGCTTGTGAAGTTGGAATTGGAAAGAAAAAATTGTCCTCGACAAGGTCAACAAGCTCCCAATAGGAACTTTAACCCCCTTTATAGGAGGCCACCTTTACATATCTTGCAAAGGGAAATAAAGTATAAAAAAGAATAAATAAAACTCGTTTGTATTGGGAATATGAAGCTTAGGAAAATGTTGAAGATACTATAGAAGTGCAAGAAAATTTGTTTTCATCTCTTTTAGAAGTAGAAAATGAGAGAGAAGAAGAGGAAGGAGAGGGGGAGTATTTGAATATCTCATTCAATGATGAGGATATATATATCTATGTTGGGCATGTGTTATATTATTTTCAAGAATAGTCACATGTGTGAGGGGTGTAAGAACTTCTTGTTCATTGTATCGCATGTAATGGGGGAGTCATAGGGGGGGCGACAACCCCCCTCGCCCCCGCCCCCCCTTGTAGGGGTTTGCACAAGGCAGGTAGCCCCCTGCGCGAGGTCTGGGGCAACGCCCCAGGAAATTTTTTCTTCGACCCTATTTTAAGTGGGCGGACCCACCTATGGTTTTGTGCATGGGTTTGCACATGTTTTGGGGAATAACGGTTTTTGGCCCCTTGTATTTTGTAGATCAGGTTAAGGGAAGTGTGGTTATGTTCTAATCTAGGGTTAATGGATTGGGGTTTATGAATGCTTCAAAATTTATATATATATGTGTTGTAACACGAAAAGGAATATAATGAAAAATCAAGCTAGTAGTCCAGATTTAGGATCCAGGGGAAAAGTACTTGTGTATATCCATTTTATGTTTTACGCCGTCACTATTTTTTATTTTCTGTTTTTTAAGAATTCGTTTGTAGATAATTTCTGTATAGGGTTAAAACCTACATTTGGTATCAGAGTCATTTTTCCTTTAAGGGGATGCCTTTGCTGTTGAGGGGTTTTCTACTCAAGCCTTTGGTAGGTCCGGTTCAGTGGGAGATCTATGGGATAGATTCTTAGAGTGAAAGAATATGGCGAGTAGTGAAAAGATAGAGATCAATTTAATGGTCATAGTTTTGAGTTGTGGAATATCAATATGGAGGATCTGTTGGTGGATAAATATTAGTCGATCATGCTAGATCCGTGTACTAAACCAATGACAACGTCAGATGAAGATTGGGCGAAGTTGGATTGGAAGGCAAACAACACAATACATTTATTTATGTTAAATTTGGTATTGTTGAATGTATCTGAGGAAGCTACAATTAAGACTTTGTGGGTCAAGTTAGGGACTTTGTACCAATCTAAGCCTCTGGTGAACAAATAGTTCCTCGGGGAAAAGTTGTATAACCTAAGGATGATGGATGTAAACTTGGTGACAGAGCATCTGACTACCTTCAATATTATGCTAAGTCAGTTTTCATCTATTGATATTAAAATCTTAGCTGAAGATAAGCGCATCAATTTGTTGTGCTCTCTACTAGATTTGTGAGATTTTCTGGTTATTGCAATAGGTAGAAATACAACTACCTTGAATTTTGAAGAAATTTTCTTAGCCTTGTTGTCAGAGGAAATGAGACGGAGAAATATGGAGGGCCAAAATGGAGATACCTTATTTGTATGAGGAAGGTCCCATAAAAATAAAAATTAAAAAAAAAATAAAAACTGAGTGGGAGATCTAAATCTCCAAGAAAGCTTGTAAAGGTGTGTTGTAAATTCAAAAAGAAAGAGCACTTCAAAAAGGACTGCAGGTCTAAAGATCTTAAGAAGGTAAAGGGATCTGATGATGCTTCTTTTGCAGAGGCAAAAACTACCTCAGATGAAGGTGGCGATGTGTATTTGGCTTCTTCTTCAAATACACATGTAAATCATGAGGCATGGTTGATTGATTAAGGTTCATCCTTTCACTTCAGTCCCCATAGGGAGTGGTTCTACGAGTATGAGAAGTATGATGGTGGTGTAGTATTCTTAGGGTATGATAGGAAGGACATAATCATTGAAAGTGGAAAATTCAAGCTAAAACTGCAAGGTGGAAGGATTATAACACTTCCTGGTGTTCTACATATTCCTGCATTGACTAGAAATTTGATTTTTGTAAGAATGATGGATGATGCAGGTGTAAAAAAAATGTTCAAAATAGATACCTGCAAGATGGTTCGGGGAGCACTAGAATTAATGAAGGGAGTTTGGATTGGAACTCTATACAAGCTTTAGGGTAGCACTGTTATTGATGGGTGCAAAATTTCTATGGTTCCTGAAAGTGGAGTGGAAAGTCTAGCGGTCTCTGGATAAAAGATCATGCTATTGCATCAAAGGATTGGAAATATTGGAGAGAATGACCTTTAGATAATACATGGTAATGATATGGTAGAAGTTATGTCTAATATCTCTTTCGATTTTGATTTCTGTGAACATTGTGTATATGGGAAGTAGATTAGGTGATTTTTCCTTCTAGTGCTAAGAGAGTGAACAAGATATTAGAAATTATGCACACAGATGTGTTTGGACCTGTGTCAGTTCCATCAATGGGTAATTCTGTGTGCTATGTTTCATTCATAGATGACTTCTCAAGGAATACATGGATATATTTCTTGAGGAAGAAATATAAAGTCTTTGACATATTTATAGAATTTAAGGCTCTATTGGAAAACCAGAAAGAGAAGAAGTTAAAGGTGTTGAGGGAAGATAATGGTGGAGAGTTCTTAAAGAAGGAATTTGAAGAGTTATGTAAGAAGTGTGATATAGCATGAAATAAGACTCCTCCATGCCAACCTCAGAATAACCGAGTTTCAGAAAGAATGAAAAGAAAACTAATGGAAAATCCAAGAAGAAGGCTCAGTGGTACCAGGTTAGGACAAGAATTCTGGGCAGAGACAGTGGAGGTTGCATGTTACCTGGTTAACATATCACCTTCATCAACGCTGGAGGATAGGACTCCACATGAGGTATGGCCTGGTAAGATACCCTCTCTTTCACATATGAGGGTATTCAGATGTGATGCATATGTACATGTTCCAAAGGAGAAAATAACCAAGTTGGATAATAAATCTGAAAGGTGCATGTTTATTGGGTATAAGGATGGTTTAAAAGGTTACAATATTTGGAACCTAGAAACAAGGAAGGTACTATACAGTCGAGATGTGGTGTTTAGAGAGGTGAAAATTTGATTTCTGTAAGAATGATGGATGATGCAGTTGTAAAAACTATGTTCGAGAAAGATACTTGCAAGATGGTTTGGGAAGCACTAGAATTAAAGAAGGGAGTTTTGATTGGAACTCTATACAAGATTTAAGGTAGAACTGTTATTGATGGGTGCAAAATTTCTATTGTTCATGAAGTGGAGTGGAACTCCTAGCGGTCTCTAGAGAAAATACCATGCTATTGAATCAAAGGATTGGACATATTGGAGAGAATGGCCTTCAGATACTACATGGTAATGGTATGGTAGAAGGTATGTCTAATTTCTCTCTCGATTTTGATTTCTGTGAACATTGTGTATATAAGAAGCAGATTATGTGAGTTTTCCTTCTGGTGCTAAGAGAGTAAACAAGATATTAGAGATTATGCACATAGATGTGTTTGGACCTATGTTAATTCCATCAATGGGTAAGTCTATGTGTTATGTTTCATGCATAGATGACTTCTGAAGGAATACATGGATATATTTCTTGAGGAAGAAATCTGAAGTATTTGACATATTTAAAGAATTTAAGGCTCTGGTGGAAAACCAGAAAGAGAAGAACTTAAAGGTGTTGATGGAAGATAATGGTGGAGAGTTGTTGAAGAAGGAATTTGAAGAGTTATGTAAGAAGTGTTATATATCATGAAAGAAGACTACTACATGCACACCTCAGAAAAATTGAGTTGTAAAAAGAATGAAAAGAACACTAATGGAAAAGGCAAGAAGCCGGCTTAGTGGTACCAGGTTAGGACAAGAATTTTGGGCAGAGGCAGTGGAGGCTGCATGTTACCTAGTTAACAGATCATCTTCATTAGCGTTGGAGGATAGGACTCCACATGAGATATGGCCTAGTAAGACACCCTCTTTCTCACATATGAGGGTATTCGGATGTGATGCATATGTACATGTTCCAAAGGAGAAAAGAACCAAGTTGGATAATAAATATGAAAGGTGCATGTGTATTGGGTATAAGGATGGTTTAAAAGGTTACAAGATTTGGAACCCAGAAACAAGGAAGGTAGTGTACAATTGAGATGTGGTGTTTAGAGATGTGAAAGATGTTGTCAAACATGAATTCCTACCAAAGGAACTTAAGAAGCCAGAGTTTGAGCTAAATAAGGATGAATCAAACTCTACAATAGAACAAGATTCCGAAGAGGAAGAGACACAAACTCCAGTTGTGAGAAGAACAGTTTGGGACAAAAGGCAGCCAAAAAGGTATATTCCATATTCTTTTTATTCAAATTTTGCTTTAACTATCACTGATGATGATCCCAAGACTCTGAGGGAGGTAATGGATTCATAGGATGGAAAAATATGGAAGGAGGCCATGGTTGATGAAATGGAATCCTTCCACAAAAATGAGATATGGGATCTGGTGGAGTTGTTAGCTGGAGGGAAGCCCATTGGAAGAAAATGGGTGTTTAAGAAAGATAATCAAAGATAATATTATTTCTTACTCTGTGTGAATCACCATAAAAACACCTGTGGATATATAGCATTTTTTCTTCATTTCGTCTTCTAGGTCATAGCAACACCCCACCCTGGGATCTCCCATGAGCCAGCAGGAGAAGAGAGGGAGGGGAAGACCTAGGAAGGTGGTGAATAGCACCATGATATCTCCCATGGGTCCAGAAGAGAGAAAGGGGAAGACCTATGAAGTAGTTGGTTCCCACAGTGCCTTCTAACTAATCATATAGAAATACTTCGAGGGTGCCAACGCTTTTTTCATCAGCCTTGCAACATCATATTCCCATTGAGCCTTCTAACCAATCTTACAAAAGTACTCCCAACATTCCAATAACTTCTGCCCCAGATTTTAGCCATATTATTCCCACCAACCCCAGAACTAAACATATAAAAATCCTTCCAACCATTATAGTTTTCATTCGGAGAGACACATGAGAGGGTTGTATTTCATAGTGAGATGTAAGAGAGATTTTTAGGGTTTAGTCAGTTAGTTAAGTAGATATAGGGGTAAATGAAGGAAGAGTTGGATCCAATGGCCTAAAACATTTCAATCATCTAACATTTGATTCAATGGCGTAGAGAGGGACACGATGGCAGCTAGGGGAGTTTTTTTCAAAGAGGAACGCCTTACAACATAGTTATTCAAATATTATATTAATTCTAATTAATTATAATAAATTATTATTATTATTATTATATTTTAATTTTTAATTGCATCACTTTTTTTTTCATAAATAAAAAAAATATTGCATTTTGGGGATGCTAAATAACATTTCATGATATCTGTAAAGAGAATAGTATTTTCTATGAAAATCCTAAATACATGTTCTATCATCATCTAAAGAGAACATCCAAAAATATATTCTAAATTATACTCAGACACTTAATACTCTTAAAGAAAAGACATTTTTCATGTTTAAATATATTACTTTCTTTTTCATAATTAGCCACTATTATAATAATTAGTATACAAAAAGGAAGCTTTTTTCTAGGATATCTATGAAACCTCTAATGATATCTATGCTGGTTTTTAATATTACGAGATCCTTCAATCCAAGCAAATTGCAATCAAAATGAAACAATATAATGGTAAAAGTTTATAAAAGAAACTAAGATCAAATTATAATGTTAGTGATAAAGAATTGAGAAAACTTGAATCTTTTATTGGATGGTTACACACTTTAGACAATTAGCAATATTTCTCTTCAAAATATTAAAAATAAAACCTACTCATAATATTTCACAAAAAAAAACAGACACCAAATAATGGCGGAAAGGGCTTCAGCCTCACGGCTTCCTCACATATTTTCTCATTATTAAAAGAATCTAATTTTACAATTAAATAGATGAGGATACAGTGTCTCAAGATAGTACATTCTATCTTGAACAGCTTGTTGAGATAATTTCTCAACCAAACACACACCAATATAGGAGCTATCTAAACTAACTTCTATCTTAGAGGAACAACCCAAGAGTTAGGCACAAATTCCTAACTTGTAATATTTAATTTATTTATTTATGTTTGGATTTATTATTGTTTTGTGAGAGAGGTTAACATTCCCCCCTTCAATGATAAATCCAAAATAAGAAAGAGGAACCATCTTCCAAGTTCTCATGTTGATCCTCAAAAAATTTCCTAAAAAATGCCAAAGATGGATGCTGGAAAACTACAATCTAAAGAGACCATGAGTCAACTACATGTCTAATTAATCTCTAAATTTCGCTTGGAAACTCCATCACTTGCCAAGTTTCAAAAGGATCCATCTATCCTTTGCGTGAAATCAACATCCTTTTTCCACTGACAAAATTTGTTCAACGCCCACTAGCTGATGATTTCAAAAACAACTCTCTGTTGCTTTTGTTGTATTGAAAACTGCTCATTGCTTCTTTGTTGTCGACTGCCCACTAGTGAATTTGTTGATGCCCACTAGCTGCTGAAGCTACCCACTGGCTGGTTTTTCTAGATTTTGTCGAGATTTTCAGTCTCACAACCACCGTCAATTTCATTGACATTTTCCCCTCTTTGTCAGTTGAAAGGAGAGACACTTCTCCAGAAATTATTCTTGAACTCCCCCTCTTCAGGTGTAGGAGTGTTGCTCTGGTGTACTCCCCCGTTCAACTGCATGGGAATACCATCATCTTTTCGTTGTCGGCTGCACTATGTGTTATTGTATTTGGTTATAGAACTGAGACAATCCTTTTACTGTGGATGACCATTCCCAAGGATCGATCCATTCATATTGTATCTTCAATCGGGTTGATTATTGTTGGTTGCGAAATTTCTCTGAGGAATTATTGGGCTTGCCACAACGGTGACAAGGATGGAGATCAAAACACTGATCTTCCATATGACTGGTTCTTTGACAATGAGAACATTCTGGTTTGACTTCAACTTCAAGTTTCGTGCAATTCTGTTTGTCTATAACTTTTTCTGAACTTTCTAAGATGATTTGTGCAAGAAATCTCACACTGAATAACTTAATTGGATTTGAATAATCAAGGATATGCAAGTTGGTGTCATTGTTGACATATACTAAGCCTTATCGATTCTTGTTATTTTGAATTTCTTCACATGGCTTGATGATTGGCTTGGAAGAAATTTGAATTGGAACAACTTCGACACTTGAAGCTGTTTGGATGAATGACTGATCATCTGGATGGTTCAAAGACTTGTAAGTATCACTCTTTTCTTGCAACTCTTTCCTTTGAAGTTGCAACTTTAGTTGGAGAAACTCAATGGCTTCATTTGTTTGTTGGAGATGCCATGAAAGATCAGCAAGAGTTTCTTTGCTGATTTGCACCATGTCTTCATCACTTGAGAGGATCAAATTGTGAAGAATTTGTAACAACTGGATGTGTTGTGCCATCTGAAATCACTCTCTTGAATTCAAGCTCCCTTGTCGTAGATGTTGTGCTTTGAACTGTTTCACTTGATTTTGTTACTTGAATGATAGGCTCACTTACTATGTGGCTTGAATGAAATGCTCGCTTGATTGGTTGCTGATTGTGCTTGCTTGGAACACTTGCTAGAATTGTAGAATTGTCTTTCTTGAACTCTTATATTCACGCTCGCTTGATGACGATCGTTTTTCTGGAACACTCACTTGACTTGCTGGATTACTTCATGCTCACTTGAATGTGTTTATCACGCTCAATTTCTTCAGAATTCGTTGGATCTCTTGCTTGGGGAAACTTGTTTCTTTTGTTTCAAGTTTACTGGAACTCATGCTTGCTTGTTGTAGAGTTCAACTTGCTTGATTGGTGTTAGAGTTGAACTTGTGTGGTTGCTTTGATGGTTGCTACAATGAAATTCATGCTGGCTCACTTGATGGTTTGATCTTTGTACTGAATTGATGCAAATTGATTGAATGAATACTTACGCTCGCTTGTAGGAGATACTTACGCTCGCTTGATGGTTTGAAATTTGTACTAACTTGATGCAAATTACTTAAAAGAATACTTACGCTCGCTTGTAGTTGCTTAAATGAATACTTATGCTCGCTTGGTGTGAACTTGTCG
Source organism: Pinus albicaulis (assembly GCA_034641835.2). Classification (NCBI taxonomy): domain Eukaryota; kingdom Viridiplantae; phylum Streptophyta; class Pinopsida; order Pinales; family Pinaceae; genus Pinus; species Pinus albicaulis. The sequence goes on along the minus strand of CM076578.1, from coordinate 1,503,394,187 downwards.
CTTGTTTTCTTCAGAGTTAAAACTCGTGCCTTCACTTGATTTTTCCTTAAATAAAGGGTGTCGAACACTGTCAAAAATGCACCCAAAAACACTTAATGATTTTAATGACTCACTACAATGAATTCAATTTGACTTATTTTGACTTACTGGAAGAGAATTGATGCCCTTGACTTCTGATCAATCCAAAACATGGGTGTCGATTTCAACTGAGAGTGCACCCTTACAATTCAATGCAATTTGAGTTTGATTACAAGTTCAATAATGTTGATGTAGATTGTGCTCTGAAACGTTGAAGTTTACAGATTCATTAACTTGATTGTAGTGATGTAGACTTTGCTTTGAAATGCTGGTGTTTACAGGGGTACATGAACTTGATTGTATTAAGTGAATTTTCTTATTGAGGTAGAATGCTGAAGTTGAAAACTTTGATTATTTGTTGTAGTGACACAAATGGATGTGTTGAGCTTAATTATCCTTTCTTGTAGCTACTTTGTTACAAGTATTTTTCTTGCTTGCATTGAACTTTATGTGTGTGTTAAATGAGATCATTTATGTGTCAAAACTAGTCACAAATCAAAAACAAGAACTTGAAGCCATAAAAACACTCGCCATCACAAACACACATGGTCTACCTAAGATCCCCTTATTCAATTTTGGACGGATCTAGGACACAATCACCAAAAAATGATATCTTTATTAAACTTTGGAGTACATAATCGTGCAACTTCACAACATCTTTGTGGAATCAAAATTCCATAACGTCTTGGAAAAAATGTCTTCAAACACTGACGCAACCTACTACAACAGTGAGCTTTCCTTTGAAAAAACTGATCACTCCAAATTTACAAAATATGCAACTTATTTCTCCACAAAATCACTTATTGCTCCAAAATTACAAAAACAAAAATTTCACCATATTTCGCCAAGTTACAGCTTATTACTCCACTTATTACAAGCTTCACGCTCATGAAAAAATAAAAATATTCTCCTATCCAATGCACTTGTCTTCAAAAGACTTGATGACTTAAAAGTGAAGATACCCCAATAATGAGTCAAAATATACCTTGGCACCCATTTTATTTTTCTTTGCTTAGAATGTTTGGGCACTTACATTTGTAAGCCTTTCATAAATTGATCTCCTATCTCAAAACATAGTTCCATGAAAATGATGAAAAACATATAATATGAGCACTCTGTTCACTCATTATCTCTTTTCCCACTTATTATCTCTCATGAGCTTTACAAAGTCTCTATTTAAATTTACATAAAAATTTATGAATTCACTTTTAAAATGTGAATCAAAACTTGATAAATCACTTTAACCTCCTTATTTTGACTTAAAAAAAGTCTTTACAAAATTCACATGGCCTTTTTAAAAGCTTTCCACTCTTCTAATAAATTGATGGCATATATATATTGCATCCAAAAGATATATGTATTTCATACCTTAACTCTATGATCACACCCTTTTCAATTTTCTTATGTCACTTAAAAAAGGGTGAAATAATGTTTATGAAGTCATTTTAAAACTGAAGCTCACCTCAAAAAAATTCATAGTACTCCACACTGGCATTTTTGTAACGCAAAGAGTGGGTTGATCTCTTCTTTTTGAATACAGAGATATGCTGGAATTTTTGTAACACAAAGAGTGGGTGTTCAAATTAAAAGGACAACAAGACACTTCAACAGATCTTGGATTTCTCTACCTCCAGGAGGCACAGATCGACACAGTCAGGTACTCACTTCAAAAGGTCCTAGAGACTGCAAAATAATATTATCTGTGGGAACAATTATCAACTTATATGGGTTCCAAGATAGACTCTGCTTCGATGAACCGTGTACAGTTGTTGAATGGCTTATCAAGAAATCATAGGCTACGATTCAGGAGTTATCTCATGTCCCTTCTATATTTTGTTCAAACATATCACCATATGTAGATTATAAGAGTGTCATTGTGTCTGTATCATGTCATAAAAGTGGAGACGATCTGACCACCTTGGCGCAGTGTCATTGTGTATGATTTCCAACATCTGTGATGACATAATGGCTGTAGCAGAAGCACAAGCTACCTGGTAGCATACTGCAAATCATTTTTCCATGCAAGAGGATGCTAACAGAGCTCCAAAATTGGCTTGGTCAACTGGTCGTATCCAATTTTTGTCATGATCATCATTTGGGGAGATCACATGCCATGCTTCTGCTTTCATATTTAAACATTTTCGATTTACATACGAATTTAAAAAAAAAAACATGCATATGCCAGACAACATACATTGATCCGTTCTCAAATCCTTGATCTATTCTCAAATTAATTACCACTAGCTCAACACAACGACCTCCTTTCCTGGGGTTATTGCCAACCACGATGAGTTTCAAATACTCAACCAACTTGCGCACTTAACTTAGCCAAGGTTCTTGAATTTTAAGGAAACAAAAATAGTATATTGTACTTTAATGCAGCATAGAAATAATATATAATCATTCAAATATATTACCGTGGATTGGTGAATATATTTTGAGGAACCCAATGTGAAGACTACACTATCAATCCATACAAAAATATCTTAATGCTAAGTTTCATACGTCAAGCTACCTCAGAAGAACCATCCATGTTTATGCGATTAGCGATGCACAAGGTTAAGAATAGTACAGGTTCCAGCGTATTAAGAAGAGCACAAGAGACTCATGGCATAGCATTCATACCTATTCTATTGGAATAATTTAGCATCGAAGAAGCAAAATCACACCGCAAATTCAATAGTCATTCAAAACCTTTGAAGTGAATCTTGATGCACTTCTACTTGTAGTCATAGAAGATATCCATAGACTGAAAGAAGGAGAAAATGACTTAACATTTGCAGGAGAACCAGACACATTCAACTAACCCTTCATGCTTGGCAGGGAGGCTTCAAACAACAAACAATGATTGTAGACATCCAATGCTTTGATTCGTACACTTTATCAATTATCTGATGTGTTGGTTGCTTCACGTAGGTCTTTGCCTCTTTCGCACAATGTTTACAGAGAGAGGCGACCACACAGTCACAAGGGGTTTTACGCTCCCCACGCTTCAACTTCATTTAACACACACGTAGGGCACAAGTTTAATAGTTCTACATAACGTCCAAGACTCTTCGCGCACAAATGTACAGATCTAATCTTTAAGAAAAGTTCGATCCACAATGTAATTCGTTCAAGAGCTTTGCATGGAGCACATGCCCTCTTCTCAACACAGATTTCTAGCTCTAGGTCCAAGATCTCCATTAGCTCTAATACCACATATTGGAAATAAAATTAACTTAGAAAAATACATAAATAACACAAAGACAACCAGACACCAAATAATGGCAGAAAAGGCTTCAGCCTCACGGCTTCTTCACATATTTTCTCATTATTAAAAGAATGTAATTTTACAATTAAATAGATGAGAAGACAATGTCTCAAGATAGTACGTGCTATCTTGAACACCTTGTTGAGATAATTTCTCAACCAAAGACACACCAATATAGGAGCTATCTAAACTAACTCCTATCTTAGAGGAACAACCCAAGAGTTAGGCACAAATTCCTAACTTGTAATATTTAATTTATTTATTTATTTTTGGATTTATTATTGTTTTGTGAGAGAGGCTAACACAAAATTGGTTGATTCTCAGTTAATCATGTAATTGGATTTTATTTTTTGCATGGCTTGGATCCACTATCATATGCAACCATTTTTTCCAATCCAAAAGGCATTGATGAGAAGAAAACCAATCTATAGGACTACTTCATCCTCAAGCTTTCAACAAATCGTTGATGGTGACATCTAGGAGTGATGCTCTCCCAAACATTATTAGGCATGTTATTTATTTCTGTCTGAGCTAGATAAGTGTGATTTTTATTCACATGAAGGATTTTCATATTATTGACATTCAATGCACTGGATATTATGCAATTTACTGGGAAACAACAATAAATTCATTCCTGTAGGACTACAAAGTTGTAGATGGTTTCACAATTGCTCATTATGGCTAATGAAATGTTTCATTGTTCACATTGAGAGTGGTTTCAATGAGACATAAAAAGACCTATATGTAAGAGGTGTGGAAGATTCAAGAATTTCCCTTCCATGTTCCTAGATTGTCCATGGATTTCTTTCTTCCTCCTACACACATATGATGCAATCCTATGAGTGAGATCTATAAATGTCCTTGCGAAGAAAAAAGGAAAATGTACCATTGGAAACAACTAATTAATGGTGGTTGCATTAGGAAAGCCTCACTAAACTCTTAATAATATTATTTAGAGACTAAAATTTTAGTCCTCTCCTCTAGTTGTTTGGGCACTTGAGCTATTCTTAGAGTTAGATTTAAAATAAATGTGACAATTTTTTTCCATGTGTCATCAAAGAGCATGTACGGGCTCTCGAGTGTACAATTTTTATGTCGATTCCTTGATCGAGACTAAAAGGGGCATTTCAAATTCAAACTATACATCATTTTCACTTATCATATCTCATTACGCTATAGATTCTCCTTGAATTAGCTTTAGTGGAAGCGGGAGATCAGAGAAATATTGTTGCACAAATATATAAAATGCACAAAATAATATTGTTTTGGGAGATTCATTAATGGAAGGAAGTTGATTTAATATTCTATTTGCATTCATTGATTAATTATTTTATTCATCCAACAATGTTTATGTATGCTTCTCTACAAAAAAATGGAAAAAAAAAATCAAACAAAATTCTAGATACAAAAGTGATTCCTCATTCCTTCCACATCCACATCCTTGTTTCTTGTAATGCTACCTCTTGGTCACTCTACTTGCATCTGCACTTGTGTCAACACATATTTTCACTTTTGGTGGAAATGCTATTATAATCCTTGTATTCATTTAAATTATTTTTATTTTTAATTTTATCTTATTATTTTTAATGTATGTATTAAAATTGATTCTTACCTATTCTTTCGATTTTAAATAAACGTAGCATTTGCAAAATTTCAAATAAGTAATTTGTATTTAAAGTGTACTGTGAAATGGCTTGTGAAAAAATAATTCAATTATACACTTATTTTTTACTTCTTTGTTAAAAGTCTACAATTCATAAAGTGAAAAGTTATAGTTTTAATAAAATGCTAATTTTGAGATTACATTAGAGATAAAATTTGAATATTTAAATATAAAATTTATATATCAATATAATAAATTTGTTATTAAATTATAAAAAACATTAATATATTTTCTAATATTAAAAAAAATATTTTATACACTAGTTAGTTTTGATACACAATAGAGAATTTTTACTATTAAATTACAACAAATAAATTCTATGTTAAATTAGAGAAAATACTTTACAACTGGGTGGTATATATTGTCTTTTTCCTGCTAATATCTGCAATACCATCTAAATTGACTCGTAATTTTTTTTGGAGTTTAGAGCACCACTTTGCACACTGTTCGCAATTTTCCTAGACATAAATTTTTGGAGTTGAGAGCACCACTTTCCATAGTGTTTGCAATTTTCCTAGTCCATCCCGAGACGATTCCGATCACCTCCACTAGTATCCACCTATGGCAGAGCACGAATGTACATATTATCTAAAATATTCATCATAGTAAATACATACCTCAAAATAAAGGCTAATTTTAACTAACTACAAGGTAATTCGATATCGGTGATTGCAAATAAAAAAAATTATCTTGTTTGCGGATAAGATACTTTTTAATTTTTTAATTTTTTATTTATGAGTATTTTTTTTATCACAATTTTATTAATCTATGTTAAAGAAAGACTCTAGCAATTGATTTTTTTATTTGTCACTATCATTTTAACATCAAGTGATAGAGTTTAACTTTAGAAAAATAATATTTAATTTTCAAGCTTAAATCTTTCTAAAAATAGAATCTTTGAAAACATTTCATAGTCACATAAATATATTATTTACAATCAATCAATACCCATCATAATTTTAACAATTATTTTCATAAAATATGAATAAGAACAAGATCGAAATAAATATACCTTCCACTAGTTATTATTTAAAATTGTTTATGTTTTCTTCAACCCTCTGTAGAAATAAAAGACTAAATGTGTGAACTTGGTAGTGTTTTCTAGACACCCAAAATTTATGTAAGTCCTTGTCCCTTATTAACTAATTAAAGGATGAATAATTTTCATGTTTGAAAATAAACACATTTATTTATTTTATATAATGATTTTAAGGATATAAAAAATAATAATATTTTGTTCATATATTGAAAAAAAGAATCTTGCCCCAAACAAATAAATTCAACATATATATTGGGATGAGACACTTGTGTTCTACAATTGTAGCCTTACAATTTTACAATCTAAATGGTTTCCCTAACCGTTTGCATGTAGATTTTTCTTTCTATTGTGTCCTTGTATTTGGACTTTTATATTGTAGTTAGTGTCATTATCACTGCAAAACATAAGATTTTTCATTAATGGTAAGTGTTTATATGAGTATACCATTATGGGTTTTTGAGTTTTCTTTTGAAATTGTTTTATAAATATCTTGTATTCTTTCATTCATTATGAAATATATGAAGAGTGATTTATAACAATTCTTGTGTTGTTTTAATTTCTAATGTGTTGTTTTTAATTTTCAATCTTTCTCTTTATCATAACATTATTTTCACATTTTCTATTCCTTCATATATGATTTAGGGTTGTTTTGGTTCTATAATCCTTTTGATATATTTAGTAGAAAACAACATTTTATGATATTTTTTCTTCCTATATGCATGGGTACTTTGTGAACTGTAGTTTTATGGCGTTTTTGATTGAAGAGATTTTGAACATTGCAAATATTTCAACAACTATAGATCTTGTAATTCTATCATATTGTATTGAAAAATTTAGAGAGTCACTTTCGTTATTGAATAAATGTTTTTGTGACTTGAAGAAATTTTGAACATTGCAAATATTTCAACAACTATATATCTTGTAATTCTATCATACTCTACTAAGAAATTTGGAGAGTCATTTTTTATTTTGAATAAATGTTTTAGCTAATCACATAAAAGATAAAATAATTTATACACATGTTTCTCTTGGAATTTTTTCTTATTTTAAATGTATTTTATCAATAAAAGAAAATAAAAATCCACAAAAATAAATTAGATAAATTAATCTCATTTGTAAAATCATAAAATTTTAAATCCAATTTTTGGTAAAACACTATATATATATATATATATATATATATATATATATATATATATATATATATATATATATATATATATATATATATATATATATATATATATATATATATATATATATATATATATATATATCCTTCTAACCTAACCTGTTTTACATTATCCAGTAAATTCATCTACCTCTGTTAAAGAAATTCACTTAACACAATGATTATCTTTATCCAAATATAATTAATTGCTTCAAACTTTTCAAATAAGTATGGAAAAGAAACAATTGAATTTCACTTATGGTGTGTTTACCCCTCTTTGAGTAGGGACTACGAATATAAAGCTCTAAGGGGTCCCACCTTAAAAATGTTTGGAGTTTGTGATTGATGCAACTGTGTTTAAAAGGAAAGCGTCGCTTTTCATGACCGTGGAGTCTCCCAAGTCCAACGATAGGAAATAGTTTGGTTTTCGTTCACTGATGCAAGTTGAACCCCTTAGTGCGCTATGTTGGGGGTATTTACAACATGGGTAATATTTCGGGACGATTAATATTTATATATAGAAAACGGATGACGATATATGATAAATGAATTTTCCGATGAGTTATAAGAGAGAAATGTAAATATTGAATGATGTGCATTCATTAACCTTGTAGTAGATGACATAAAGTGATCTCAAATTTAGGTTGAAAATGAGTATTTAAATATGATAGGTGTTGTACAGAAAGAATGGTATTTTTCAATGTAAATTTGTAACATATACACATTCATTCTCTAAATCGATTTCCGTTGAAGTTTCATTTAGTTTAAGTGAACCAGCTTATTAGAATTCTTATAATGAATGGTTAAGCTTTTATTATTTTATGAAAACTCTTTCAATTTCAAAATCTTATCAACACATAAAAACGTATCAACATTTATATTAATAAAGATAATATTTTTCTTTCGAGTATTTAACGTATAATATAAATAACATAATTATTAGAGTAAATTTTTAATCAATCTTTAAATAATTATTTTTTTATATAATTTATTTAATTATATTAGTAAAATTGATTATAAATTTTATTTTTTATATTAATTTATAATTAATAAATTATTAAATATTTTTATTTGAATTTGATGAAAGTATTTGTCAAATTGTATTAAGAAAATGAAATAAAATGAAATATAATTTTAACATATCAAATTTTATTATTATTTAATTTTTTCAATTAATTCGACATAATTATTCTTTATCATTAACAAATTAAAAATTATTTATTGAAATATTTAATATATTTAATATAAATAATATATTGAAAATAAATGTAGAAATTGTGTTAGTTGTTATTTAAATGTTTCAATGCATTAATAATAAAATTGCGAACTTATATCAACCATGTTATAATATAAACACTTCTTATTTGTTGAATCAATGTTTTCTCATTGGTTACATTAATCATGTTATAAGATAAACAATGTTTATTCTTTGAATTAATTCTTTCTTTTTTCCTATATTAATTATGTTATAAGATAAACAATGCTTATTCCTTGTATAATTTCTTTTTCAATTGTCTATATTAACTAGGTAAAGAGTAAGGAAGTGTTCACTTTCTAATCATAAAGAGTAAGTCAGTTTTACCATCCAAATTATTTTACTAAATTGTTAGGAAGAAAAGTTTTATTTAGTTATAATTAACAAATATAAACCTAGTTAATAATCAATATAAATTAATTATAAAACCATAATCAACTATAGTCAATGTTGATATTTTTTTTTCTAAATTATATCTACATTAGTCACCAAAAGACAATAAAATAATAACATTTATAAATTAACTGTTGGGTTAAATTTTTTAATTAATCTTTAAACCACTAACATATTAAGATTTAATTGTATATATAATTTATTTAAATTTACTATAGAAATATTGAAATTAATTATAATATTTCTTTTATATTGATTTAATTTTATTAGCTCATTAAAACATATTTATTAAACATTAAATATTTAATATATCTAATACTCTACTATATTGATTTCAATATAGTAATGGTATTGATTTCTCTTGAAATATTCCAATAGGCTACTAAGAAGATATTGATAGTTTAATTAAACATGTTATAAGATAAAAATAATTCAAAATAAATTTAAATTAATAAAATAATATAATTTTGATATATTCATTTTACTTAAAATGTAAACTTGTTTTTCATTTTATTTTTTTAAATAATCCTATGTAATTAGATAGATCATTGTGTGCTTGAGTGTGTATTTGGGTGTTTGTGTGAAAGAGTGTTTGTATTCATGCTCTAAGAGATCAGAGACAATACAGCTCTACTCTGAAGTATAATTTGGTATGTAACATTTTATTTGAATTTATACTGAAACCTACTGCGCCGCCTGTCTAAGGATAGTTTATTCCAAGATCACTGTAAGTCGGGATTGTAAAGCAAGTTGAAGACTGGAGGAGTCATGTGTGTTCTCGTATCTCCTGTGCCCGTGGTGGAGAGTGTGAGGAAGCTCTGCAAATTTCAGTTATTCAAGTAAGTTACTAAGTCCATCATCCATCATCTAAATTTTTTTATTTGAATTAATACTGAATCTTTCCGGGCCACCTGTCTGAGGACAGTTTATTCCGAGATCACTGTAAGTCGGGATTGTAAAGTGAGTTGAAGACCGGAGGAGTCGTGGGTGTTCTCGTATCTCCCATGCCAGTGGTGGAGAGTGTGAGGAAGCTCTACAAATTTCAGTTATTCAAGTAAGTTACTGAGTCCAGCATCCATCATCTAAATTGGTATCAGAGCCCTGTCTTCGATTCTTTTATGGCAAATATTTTATGCTCTTTCTCATCCATAGATAGAAACATTATTAATGAAGTCGCCTCTCGAGCTGTTGAGTCTGAAGATCCCAATGAAACTCATGAGTCTGTAGAGAATCCTGAAAAATGGAATTCATCATCGCTTCATGCTATTGATGTCTATAAAATTCCTTTGTCTTATGTTTTTAAGAAAAAGTCTTTTTTGAAAGAAGTAGAAGTTACCATCAATATTTCTGGTCCGTCTGTCCAAATAGTAGCCTTGAATCTATTTTCCGACGATGAAATTAAGAAATTTAAGCAGTATCCGTATTGGTCTTGCTCCATTATTTCGTCATGGGTTAAACACTCCTTGTATAGCAGAATTCTTTGATACTCGTCACCAAAGTTATGACCATGCTCGAATAGGAACTATTATGGGTAATCTATCCACGGGCTGTCAATATGGCACTATCTTTTCTAATTATTCTATAAGCCTGACTGATGTTCATATGAAAGATTGTTGGAAATTGATGGTTGGAGTTCAAGGTCTCCAAATGGCAGAAGACAGTGATTATCTTTCTGTATTAGTTCAGATTTCCTTCCAGTTGACTAATACTACTCATCCAAAGTTGAATCAACCTGTCTTGAAGGATTATGTGACTGTAGGTCTTTCCAATGCTCAAGTTGAACTTGTCTTTTATGATCCCACTGAACTCCCTAAAAATTGGTATTTCCAATACAAATCTATTGCTGACGACAAGAAGCAAGAGTCTAAACTCAAATGTATTGCTATCTCTGATGGTAGAGTAAAGCTTATTCCTCCTAAACCAGAGATTCATAGTCCTCTTGTCAAACCACGTCGCTATGTTGTTCCTATTTCTAGCACATAAGCCTCTTCCTCACGAAGAGCTGATATGCCTCCTATTGCAGAAGTATTTCAATCTGAACCTGTTTTAGATTCTAAAGAATTGTACATACCCCAGTCTAAACCTTTTCTTGCTGTAAATAAAATGCACCGTATTTCTCATGTTCCTTTTGCTCCTATTGAATAATGGCACTATTCCAATTTCAGTTTTGTAAAAGGTGGGAAATGGCCTCCCAAGACAAAATTTTGCACCACCTCTTCTATGTCTAAACAGCCAACCACTCGAGCTGACTGTGCACCCTTGATAGAAAATAATGCCACCAATCCTAATGACTTAGATCAGACCTATCAGTTAGGTAATTACCTTACTACTTGGTGTGCACATGCCGAAGATGTTCTAGATGATCTTGGCTCTCAGACTGAGTTAATTCTTCAAAATTTAAAGCTTCTCCATGATGAAAAACAAGAAGAAAAACACCGAAGAGAAGCAAAAGAGAAGAAGAAAAAAGAAAGGAAACACAGAGAAAATAAAGCTCCCACATTTTCTATTTCGATGGATACTCCCAATTATTGGGATGTAGATGAAAAAGAAGAAGAAAGTGGAGTCAAGTCTAGTGCACAAGCTTCTGAAAGGAAAACTTTTGAAATAAAATTAGAGCTCATAAAGCCACGAAACTTTCAGAAACCTAAGAGTGAATTTGCTACTCTGGAAAATGCTACCTCCAATTTTCCATCTTTTATTTTACCTTCTTTTCAGAAAGCTCATGTCTTTAGAGAAATTCGAAAATACCCATGGGTAGAAGAAGACTTGTTTGCTACCAATTCCACTGGTTATGTTCTGGATTTAGATAAATCATCAAATCCAGCTGAATCCATAAGATTTTGGGTTGGTACCCTTTATGAGATGCAAGTTGTCTCTAAATTAGATAATATTTCTCTTTTTTCCCTTGCTGAAAAATGCATGGCGGGAATTTTTTATGACTGGTGGATGGGACCACCGGAAAAAGAAAGAATCAATGTTGCTTCTTCAGGCCTCACTACTTTAGAACTACTACTCAAAACTCAATTTGTTCCAGAACGGGCAGATGAAAAGAAATAGATTATCACTGACCTGTCACGGATGGAATTAAAAGATCTCAAATTTATAGATCAGTTTGGTAATGATTATATGGCTAAAGTTTATAAAGCCAATCTGACAAATGATTCTACAAAAAAAATTTAATTCTTGTCTAAACTACCTGGTAATTTGGGTGATCTGATAACGACAGATCTAGAAGTCCAAGGATAGAAGATTGAACAAAATTACTGGATAGATATTTTTTTTAGATGCCAATAAAAAGTCAAATATCTCTGCTGGAAAAAGAAAGCTCAAGACTTTTCTCCTAGTCTTGATGTTTGTCGTTCTTTTTTTCCATGGACTCCATTCAAGAAGAAGAAATCCAAACTGTATGGAAAATTCAAGCCCAAAAGAGTAGCCAATCCCAGAAGACCTTTCCAAAAATTCAAATATTTGAAAAAATGTAGGCAACCAAGAAAAGACAATGCATGTTATATATGCAAACAAGAAGGTCACTTCGCCCGCAAATTTCCCAAAAGCTTGTCTAATAAGTTAAAAGCTTGTATTGAGATTGATGATTCTGTTGATAATTGGTCAATATTTGATTCTCAGGATGAAGTATCAGATGTATATATTCTAACTGATGCTTCTCTATCCGATTCTGAGTCAGTTCTTGATACCTGTCAAAAAATTAATAGATGCTATGATGACACTGAATGCTATGACGAAAATGAATTGCATTACAGTGATGAGTTTAGTTCTGATGATTACACTGATGAAGCATCTGAATATCTTTCATATGCTACTGTCTCTGTTGTTCCCTCACTCTCTATTCCTACTGATATTGGTATAAATAATTCACCTCCCGTTTTAAATTCCTTGCCTCCCTACCCAGTTTGAATTCTTTCTGCCCTTATCCGAAGACAGTCTCTCAGTCCTCATCTTTACCAGTTCCAGCATTTGTTAATACTAACGAAAGTTCATTTCTCAAAAATATTGTTAAAACTAACAATCTTCTGTACATTCCTATTGAATTTTGAGTCAAAGGTGAGTGGATTAATGTCGATTCCTTCATTGACATCAGCGGTTCTAATAATTTAGCTCGCCCTTCTTTGTTCAAAGTTTTATTGAAACTGTTGCAAAATATTCTTATTTCTGAGACCATTGGTGGATCGGTAAATCTCACCCATTATGTGGACAATGTTTCTTTAAAAATTGGGGGTAGTATTGTAAATTTTTATGCTGTTCAGCATTATGATACATCTGCTAGGAAGAGGTGGTGTAAAATTTTGTCTTGGGAGTCCATTTCCCACCTTTTACAAAACAGCGATTGGCATAGTGCCATTCTTCAACAGGAGCAAAAGGAACATGAGAAATACTGTGCATTTTATTTACAGCAAGAAAAGGTTTAGACTCGGGTATGTACAATTCGTTAGAATCTAAAACAGGTTCAGATTGAAATACTTCTGCAATAGGAGGCATATTAGCTCTTCATGAGGAAGAGGCTTCTGTGCTAGAAACATGAACAACATAGTGATGTGGTGTGACAAGAGGTCTATGAATCTCTGGTTTAGGAGGAATAAGCTTTACTCTACCATCAGAGATAGCAATACGTTTGAGTTTAGACTCTGGCTTCTTGTCATCAGCAATAGATTTGTATTGGAAATACCAATTGTTAGGGAGTTCAGTAGGATCATAAAGGACACCTTCGACTTGAGAATTGGAAATACCTATAGTCACACAATCCTTCAAGACAGGTTGTTTCAACTTTTGATGAGTAGTATTATTCAACTAGAAGGAAGTCTGAACTAATACATAAAGATAATCATTGTCTTCTGCCATTTGGAGACCTTGAAATCCAACCATCAATTTCCAAAAATCTTTCAAATGAACATCAGTCAGGCTTATAGAATAATCAAGAAAGATAGTGCCATATTGACAACCTATGGATAGATTACCCATAATAGTTCCTATTCGGGCATGGTCATAACTTTGGTGATGAGTATCAAAGACTTCTACTATACAAGGAGTGTTTAACACATGAACAAATAGTGGAGCAAGACAAATACGAATACCACCAAAATGAAGATAATTATACTTCTTATCTTTTGCATAATGCTTAAATTTCTTAATTTCGTCGTCAGAAAATAGATTCAAGGCTACTATTTGGACAGACAAACCAAAAATGATGATGATGATGGATGATGGACAATGGATCTGTACCAATTTAGATGATGATGATGGATGATGGACTCAATAACTTACTTGAATAACTGAAATTTGTAGAGCTTCCTCACACTCTCCACCACGGGCACGGGAGATACGAAAACACACACAACTCCTCCGGTCTTCAACTCCCTTTACAATCTCGACTTACAGTGATCTTGGAACAAACTTTCCTCAGATAGGCGGCCCAACAGGCTTCAGTATTAATTCAAATAAAATGTTACATACCAAATTATGCTTCAGATTAGAGTCGTATTGTCTCTGATCTCTTAGAGCATGAATACAAACACTCTTTCACACAAACACGCAAATACACACTCAAGCACACAATGATCTATCCTAAACACACACACACACTGTCAGGCATTACTGGCCCTGACGGTGTCTGCTCAATATTCTCGAGTACAATAATTAAAAAGAAAGACGCACTACCAAGGACCTTTTGGTTCTCGGTCACTATCATAATCATAATCATGGTCGGGTTAAATGATTTCAGATGAGGATGAAGGAAGCTTTTGATTAGCCCAAGATTTATTTAACCATTCCAAATATTCTGATTCCCATGCGTGGTCCTTTTGCTCTTGAGCATCTTGGTACAAATTTACAAATATGGTTGCTTTTTCATCAGATCCCTTCTCTTTTCCTTTCTCTTTAGCTTATTTTCCTTTAGTGGAGACTGTAGAAGATTCTCCTTTTCGTAAAGCCCGTGAAGATTGTTTTGTATCAAAATTGATGGTGTCTGCCATAACATAGATATTCTTTTGTGGGAAAATATATTTATCATCGAATTTCTTCCACTTGGTAACATAAGCCATGGGGTCGATCTCTATGTCAAGGAAGGAATCCCTTTTTTTTACGGAAATATGGCAGTGATTGAACTGGCATCTCAACTCCATCTAACAATTCCCATTTGAAAATTTGGAACATGCTGAAAGCATGTTCTATAGCGCACTGGACCCAAAGCTTACAATTATGATTAACATATGCCTTTTTCTGCCAACCTAATTCAAAGATCATAGATGAACATACCTTGGTAGACAGTAGTAAACTTATTAGGTAGAGTGAATCATCACTCTAATTCCCAGCCATGACACTAATATTTATTAATGCCTTTTGATTGGGCAATAATTTAATTACTTTTATCCTTCCCTGCAGTTCTTCTAAGGTTCTAATCATGGAAAAATTTTCAGGAAATTTAAGCTTATAAAATTCTTTAAGCCATAGAGAATTATTCTTCACTTCTTCAGCATTATCTGCTAGTACCAATTCGTCAATTCCTTCTCGACCATAGATCTGAACAAAAGGATTTGGGACAATGGGATTTCTGAATTCTATGCTCTGATAGTCCCATGATGCAGAAAAGGTTCTCAGAAACTGCAGTGTTCTTTCCACACATTGAGAGGCTCTTAGCTGGGGCTTATTTCTACAACAACCATCTTTGATTTCCTAGTCAGGAAAAGGTTCAAACAATTCATACTGAGGAAATGAATCTGTACTTACAAAATTTTCATCATTTCTTTGAAGAAACGAAACTTCAAGTTCTTCAAAGAGATTTGGAATTCTTAAAGATGTTAAAAATATTTCAACATTTTCATTCATGTTGATTTCATCCAAATCCAGCATTTTAGCAGAGGTGTAAATAGCAAAAGAAAAATCTACACCTCTAATAATATGATAATAATTCAAAGTTGTCAAAACTTTTATCATATCATCGGTGGATTGTCTTGACCAGTAATCATCAAGCATCTTGAAATAAAGCTTTATTTTCATGTTAGGCAGAGGATATGCCTTTACCAGTTCTTCATCTAGAGCTAGTAAAACACCTACATTTTTGGTCTGCCACGCTTGACATATTTGTATCCATTGGTTACTTCTTCTTCTACCCGTGGGTATTTTTGAATTTCTCTAAAGACATGAGCTTTTTGAAGAGAAGCTAAAATAAAATATGGAAACTTGGAGGCAGCATTTTCCAAAGTAGCAACTTCACTCTTAGGTTTCTGAAAGTTTAGTGGCTTTACGAGCTCTAATTTTCTTTCAAAAGTTTTCCTTTTAGAAGCTTGTGCACTAGACTCGACTCCACTTTCTTCTTAAAATAAGAAGTATAATTATCTTCATTTTGGTGGTATCCGTATTGGTCTTGCTCCATTTATGTATCTGTACTTAAAAAAATTTCATCATTTCTTTGAAGAAACAAAGCTTCAAGTTCTTCAAAGAGATCTGGAATTCTTAAAGATGTTAAAAATCTTTCAACCTTTTCATTCATGTCGATTTCATCCAAATCCAACATTTTAGCAGAGGTGTAAATAGCAAAAGAAAAATATACACCTCTAATAATCTGATAATAATTCAAAGTTGTCAAAACTTTGATCATATCATCGGTGTATTGTCTTGACCAGTAATCATCAAGCATTTTGAAATAAAGCTTTATTTTCATGTTAGGCAGAGGATATGCCTTTACCATTTCTTCAACTAGACCTAGAAAAACACCTAAATTTTTGGTCTGCCACACTTGACATCTTTGTATCCATTGGTTTCTTCTTCTTCTACCCGTGGGTATTTTGGAGTTTCTCTAAAGACATGAGCTTTATGAAGAGAAGGTAAAATAAAAAGATGGAAACTTGGAGGTAGCATTTTATAGAGTAGCAACTTCACTCTTAGTTTTCTGAAAGTTTAGTGGCTTTACAAGCTCTAGTCTTCTTTCAGAAGTTTTCCTTTCAAAAGCTTGTGCAGTAGACGCGACTCCACTTTCTTCTTTTTTTTCATCTACATCCTAATAAATGGGAGTATCCATCGAAATAGAAAAAGTGGGAGCTTTATTTTCTCTGCGTTTCCTTTCTTTTTTCTTCTTCTCTTTTGCTTCTCTTTGTTGTTTTTCTTCTTGTTGTTCATCATGGAGAAGCTTTATATTTTGAAGAATTAACTTAGCTTGAGAGCCAATATCATATAGAACATCTTCAGCATTTGCACAACAAGTAGTAAGGTAATTACCTAACTGATAGGTTTGATCTAAGTCATTAGGATCGGTGGTATTATGTTCTATCAAGGGAGCACAGTCAACTCGAGTGGTTGGCTCTTTAGACATAGAAGAGGTGGTGCAAAATTTTGTCTTGGGAGGCCATTTCCCACCTTTTACAAAATGACGATTGGCATAGTGCCATTCTTCAACAGGAGCAAAAGGAACATGAGAAATACGGTGCATTTTATTTATAGCAAGAAAAGGTTTAGACTCGAGTATGTATAATTCATTAGAATCTAAAACAGGTTCAAATTGAAATACTTTTGCAATAGGAGGCATATCAGGTCTTCATGAGGAAGAGGCTTATGTGCTAGAAACAAGAACAACATAGTGACGTGGTTTGAAAAGAGGTCTATGAATCTTTGGTTTAGGAGGAATAAGCTTTACTCTGCCATCAGAGATAGCAATATGTTGGAGTTTAGACTCTGACTTCTTGTCATCATCAATAGATTTGTATTGGAAATAACAATTGTTAGGGAGTTCAGTAGGATCATAAAGGACACCTTCGACTTGAGCATTGGAAAGACCTACAGTCACACAATCCTTCAAGATAGGGTGTTACAACTTTGGATGAGCAGTATTAGTCAACTGGAAGGAATTCTGAACTAATACAAAAAGATAATCATTATCTTCTACCATTTGAAGACCTTCAACTCCAACTATCAATTTCCAACAATCTTTCAAATGAACATCAGTCAGGCTTATAGAATAATTAGGAAAGATAGTGCCATATTGATAGCCTATGGATAGATTACCCATAATAGTTCCTATTTGGGCATGGTCATAACTTTGGTGACGAGTATCAAAGACTTCTGCTATACAAGGAGTGTTTAACCCATGACAAAATAATGGAGCAAGACCAATACAGATACCACCAAAATGAAGATAATTATACTTCTTATATTTGGCATACTGCTTAAATTTCTTAATTTTGTCGTCGGAAACTAGATTCAAGGCTACTATTTGGACAGATGAACTAGAAATCTTGATGGTAACTTCTACTTCTTTCAAAAAAAAAAATTTCTTAAAAACATAAGACAAAGGAATTTTATGGACATCAATAGCATGAAGCGACGACGGATTCCAATTTTTCAGGATTTTCTATAGACTCATGAGTTTCATTGGGATCTTCATACTCAACAACTCGAGATGTGACTTCATTAATAATATTTGTATCTATGGATGAGGAAGAGCGTAAAATATTTTCCATAACAGAATTGAAGATAGGGCTATGATATCAATTTAGATGATGGATGATGGACTCAGTAACTTGAATAACTGATGGATACGGCTCCATTTTGATTCTAAAGCGAGTTGAAAATCGGAGGAGTCATGTGTGTTCTCATATCTCTCGTGCTCGTGGTGGAGAGTGTGAGGAAGCTCTGCAAATTTCAGTTATTCAAGTAAGTTATTGAGTCCATCATCCATCATCTAAATTGGTATCAGAGCCCTGTCTTCGATTTTTTTATGGCAAATCTTTTACGCTCTTTCTCATCCATAGATAGAAATATTATTAATGAAGTCACCTCTCAAGCTGTTGAGTCTGAAGATCGCAATGAAACTCATGAGTCTGTAGAGAATCCTGAAAATTGGAATCCGTCGTCGCTTCATGCTACTGATGTCTATAAACTTCCTTTGTCTTATGTTTTTAAGAAAAAGTATTTTTTGAAAGAAGTAGAAGTTACCATCAAGATTTCTGGTCCGTTTGTCCAAATAGTATCCTTGAATCTATTTTCTGATGACGAAATTAAGAAATTTAAGCGGTATGCCAAAGATAAGAAGTATAATTGTCTTCATTTTGGTGGTATCCGTATTGGTCTTGCTCTGTTATTTTGTCATGGGTTAAACACTCCTTGTATAGCAGACATCTTTGATACTCGTCACCAAAGTTATGACCATGCTCGAATACAAACTATTATGGGTAATATATCCATGGGATGTCAATATGGCACAATCTTTCCTGATTATTCTATAAGCCTGACTGATGTTCATTTGAAAGATTGTTGGAAATTGATGGTTGGAGTTCAAGGTCTCCAAATAGCAGAAGATAGTGATTATATTTCTTTATTAGTTCAAACTTCCTTCCAGTTGACTAATACTACTCATCCAAAGTTGAAACAACCTGTCTTGAAGGATTGTGTGACTGTAGGTCTTTCCAATTCTCAAGTCAAAGGTGTCCTTTATGATCCTACTGAACTTCCTATAAATTGGTATTTCCAATACAAATCTATTGCTGATGACAAGAAGCCAGAGTCTAAACTCAAGCGTATTGCTATCTCTGATGGTAGAGTAAAGCTTATTCCTCCTAAACTAGAGATTCATAGACCTCTTGTCAAACCACGTCGCTATGTTGTTCCTGTTTCTAGCATAGAAGCCTCTTCCTCACGAGGAGCTGATATGCCTCCTATTGGAGAAGTATTTCAATCTGAACTTGTTTTATATTCTAATGAATTGTACATACCCGAGTCTAAACCTTTTCTTACTGTAAATAAAATGCACCGTATTTGTCATGTTCCTTTTGCTCCTGTTGAAGAATGGCACTATGCCAATCACCGTTTTGTAAAAGGTGGTAAATGGCCTCGCAATAAAATTTTTCACCACCTCTTCTATGTCTAAATAGCCAACCACTCGAGCTGACTGTGATCCCTTCATAGAACATAATGCCACCAATCCTAATGACTTAGATTAGACTTATCAGTTAGGTAATTACCTTACTACTTGGTGTGCACATGTCAAAGATGTTCTAGATGATCTTGGCTCTCAGACTGAGTTAATTCTTCAAAATCTATAGCTTCTCCATGATGAACAACAAGAAAAAAAAGAACCAAGAGAAGCAAAAGAGAGGAAGAAAAAAGGAAGGAAACGCAGAGAGAATAAAGCTCCCACTTTTTCTATTTCGATGGATACTCCCAATTAATGGGATGTAGATGAAAAACAAGAAGAAAGTGGAGTCGAGTCTAGTGCATAAGCTTCTGAAAGGAAAAATTTTGAAAGAAAATTACAGCCCGTAAAGCCACTAAACTTTCAGAAACCTAAGAGTGAAGTTGCTACTCTGGAAAATGCTACCTCCAAGTTTCCATCTTTTATTTTACCTTCTCTTCAGAAAGCTAATGTCTTTAGAGAAATTCCAAAATACCCACGGGTAGAAGAAGACTTGTTTTCTACCAATTCCACTAGTTATGTTCTGGATTTAGATAAATCATCAAATCCAGCTGAATCCATAAGAGTTTGGATTGGTGCCCTTTATGAGATGGAATTTGTCTCTAAATTAGATAATATTTCTATTTTTTCCCTTGCTGAAAAACGCATGGCTGGCATTGTTTATGACTGGTGGATGGGACCACCAGAAGAAGAAAGAATCAACATTGCTGCTTCAGGCCTCACTACTTTAGAACTGCTACTCAAAACTCAATTTGTTCCAGAACCGACAGATGAAAAGAAATAGATTATGACCGACTTGGCACGGATGGAATTAAAAGATCTCAAATTTATATATCAATTTGGTAATGATTATATGGCTAAAGTTTATAAAGCCAATCTGATAAATGATTCTACACAAAAAATTTCGTTCTTGTCTAAACTACCTGGTAATTTGGTTGATCTGATAATGAAAGATCTAGAAGTCCAAGGATAGAAGATTGAAAAAACTTATTGGATAGATATTTTGTTTAGATGCCAAGAAAAAGTCAAATATCTCTGCTGGCAAAAGAAAACTCAAGACTTTTCTCCTAGTCTTGATGTTTGTCGTTCTATTTTTCCAAGGACTCCATTCAAGAAGAAGAAATCCAAATGGTATGGCAAATTCAAGCCCAAAAGAGTAGCCAATCCCAGAAGGCCTTTCCGAAAATTCAAATATTTGAAAAAATGCAGGTAACCAAGAAAAGAAAATGCATGTTTTATATGCAAACAAGAAGGTCACTTCGCCCGCAAATGTCCCAAAAGCTCGTCTAATAAGTTAAAAGCTTATATTGAGATTGATGATTTTGTTGATAATTGGTCAATAGTTGATTCTCAGGATGAAGTATCAGATGTATATATTCTGATTGATGCTTCTCTATCCGATTCTGAGTCAATTCCTGATACCTGTCAAAAAATGAATAGATGCTATATCACACTGAATGCTACCACAAAAATGAATTGCATTACAGTGATGAGTTTAGTTTCGATGATTACACAGATGAAACATATGAATATATTTCAGATGCTACTTTCTCTTTTGTTCCCTCGCTCTCTATTTCTATCGATATTTTTGAGATTGCAACAAGATGATGAGCTTAGTGGAAAGGAGTCACCTTCACTAAGTGGGCCCACAGGGTATTTTTGGCACAAAGTCTATCTTTAGACATATGGATCATGTTCTATGAGTTGCAGGATGCTATTTTTGGATGGTTGGTCAAGTCAGGAAAAATATATGGACTTCTATTTTTAGATATACTGGGCGGAATCTATTTTTAGATTGCCAGTCTAAAAATAGATATGTCGAATATTATTAGCTCTTAATAATATTTGGACTCTAAACATTATCTTATCCTCTTGGATCACTTCAGTTTGATGCCTGGATGTGGCACATGCAGCTGAAAAAAGGAATTACACTATTCCTAGGGTTTAGTGGAGCTATTTCATGGTTGACTTCAGTTAGAACTCATGTGACAGAGTTTGGTGGAGTTGATGATACAGTTAATGGAGTTGTGTTTAGTTTAACTTAGTTGAGCTAGTTGTATCTAGTCTAATTGATTGATACAATTAGTGAGAGTGGTGTGAATTAATTATTAATTAATTCACTAATTATTAACTCATAAATAAACTAAAGAATACATCAGTTAATTGCAGTGCATGGACAGTTTCAATGGAGACCAGTGAAGAGGTAGGTGAAAGAGAAAGTGTGACTATCAGTTGTGACTATACTGGTGCATGATATTTTACACACACATTGATGGAGAAGCCAATGAGGATTGCACAATACATACTAGTGGGATTTGAACCTTGATTTGGTAATTATTCGTATGGGATTGCACAGTAGAGGCTCGCTAACAGGTGGAACAAATTGGAGCATGTGTCTTGTATGATTTGAGCTTGTGTAGTGTGTAACAATTGGAGATTGTACTGAGAGCTTGTGAGGAGTTTGTACAATGATTGTTACATGATCTCTATCATTATAATATATAGATATTTGGGGGTTTTCATCTTTAAGCTTTCCCATAAATATTGTATTTATATGTGTGATTGTTTATGGTTTTAATGTGCGCATGCGATTGTTTAATTTCCAGAAATTGATGATCAATAGTAGAAGAGGCTATGTATTATGCATGAAGCTCAAATAGTGTGTGATCAGGATAATATTAGTGAATAATTTAACAATTATTCAAATTTATATATGGTATCAGAGCGATATTGATCATTGGAGAAATTGCAAAACATTGAAGTGGTTGAGTTTTGTGCTGGTGGAATTCGAATTTGCAGCAGTGTTTTCTTGGTGTTGAAGTTGAGATTTCTTTCAACAGATTGTGATTGAAGTATTCCCTTGAGGGCAGCTTGAATTATATTTCATGGAAGGACAGGATGGAGGCGGTGCTAGATGACAATGGGTTGAAGGAGTTCATAGATGCTGAAGTCCCAAAGCCTACTTCTAGCGATGCTTCTGTAATTGAGGCTTGGCAAAAGAAGACAACAAAGTGTCGAAGGATTCTATTGGAGGGCGTGAAGGATCACATAGTGTCCAGCTTGCATGGTAAGGCTTCTCCATTCTTGATGTGGAAAGCCTTGACATATTTATTCCAAAGCAAGAGCGACTAGAGGAAGTTGGCGCTCAAGGATAAACTCAGAAACATAAAGATGGAGAACGGCGACATTATGCCCAAGTACCTCACGAAGTTCATCCAATGCAGGGATGAGCTGGGAAGTGTGGCGGTGACTGTTGATGATGAGGACTTGGTGAGCTTGGATCTCCTTGGGCTTCCGAAGAGTTGGCACTCCTATCAGGACTCTGTCAATGGTCAGGAGAAATTTCCAGGATGGGAGCGACTTTGGTCGGATCTTGTGCAAGAGGAGATAATGCGGTGTACCAAGGACCGATCTTCATCAAGGAACTCTGATGAAGAGAATTGCGCTTTGGCTACCAAAGAAAAGAAGGGGAAGAGCAAGAAAGCTTCTCATTCCGATGCGAAAGGTAAGAAGTAGGACATGTCCAAGGTGAAGTGCTTCCAATGTCACCAACACAGACATTATGCCACAAATTGTTCGTAGAAGAAGAAAAATAAGCAGGCTACTGTATCTGCAGCTGGAGAGGCCTTAGCCTCGCAGTTTGAGCTGGATTTTTCACTGATCGCATGCTTGGTCTCAAGTGTGGTGGGATCAGTGTGGTTTCTGGACAGTGGTGCATATTTTCACATGATAGGAGATCGAGATTTGTTTACTGATCTGGATGAGAAAGATCTTGGAGTGCACATCAAGATGGGTGATGATGGTAGAAATAGTGCGACCGGTATCAGTACCATTTCCTTTGAGAGGGAGTCTAGTAAACCCTTCAGATTGAGGGAAGTGATGCATGTTCCAGGATTGAAGAAGAATCTTATCTCTATGGCGATGTTAGAGGACAAGGGATATGATGTTGTCTTTAGCGAGGGAAAGTCTTTCCTGCACAGTAAGGCAGCTGGTGAGACCCGAAGGATAGGGGTTTGAGTTAAGAACCTTTATCAATTGCAGGTAGATGGCTGCAAGGCAATGGCAGGCAAGGCAGAAGGAGTGGTGAGCTGGGATGATGGCGAGTTGTGGCACCGGAGATTGGGCCACCTTCACCATGGAGCTTTGAAGATACTGCAGTAGATTTCTGCTAGGCTTCCTAAAGGCACTCTTGTGCAGACAGATCAGTGCAAGGGGTGTACCTTGGGAAAATTTGTGAAAGCCACCTTTCATGAGAAGGATAGTCGCACCACGATGATCCTTGAGAGAATTCACACAGACGTGTGTGGACCTTTCTCAGTAGATTCGACAGCAAAGCACAAGTGTTATGTGATATTTGTTGATGATTTTTCTCGTAAGTGTTGGATCTTCTTCATGCAGAAGAAGAGAGAGACATACTCAAAGCTCTGTGAGTTCAAGGCACTGGTTGAGAAAGAATCGGGGAAGCAGGTGAAAGCTCTTAGGAGCGACAATGGTGGTGAATTCATCTTTGGCGAATTCAAGGAATTTTGCAGTACAGAAGGAATTTGAAGAGAGCTCATAGCACCTCATAACCCACAGCAGAACGGGGTTTTTGAGTGGAAGAACAGAACGATCATGGGTGCTGCACAGACGATGTTGCATGATCAGGGCCTACCCATTCACTTGTGGGTGGAGGCATGCAATACTGCAGTATATGTGCAGAACCATTGTCCTCACAGGATAATTGGCATGAGTACACCCGAGGAGGCGTTTTCTGGTAAGAGGCCTAATATTTCCCATTTGAGGATTTTTGGTTCACCTGTTTACATTCATGTGACGAAGGATGCCAGGAAGAATCTGGAGCCGACCGCAGAGGTTGGGATATTTTTGGGGTACATTGATACGCCCCACAACTATCGTGTGTATTTGCCAGACAGTCACAAGACTTTTGTGCGACGGGATATCAAATTTCAGGAGGAGAAAGCCATGAAGTGGTCGCTTGAGAGGGAGCCACACTTGCATGCAGATGAGGAGCTATTAGTTCCTAGGGATGAGTCTCAGGATGTGGATTAGCCAGAAGATGAGGTTCATGGAGTGGAAGAGACCACTCAGGCAGCGCCAACCATCAGAGGGTGGAAGCGCACTATAGAAGCTGAGCGACTAGCTCAAGATGCAGAGAAGGTTGTAGGAGAACCTACATCACAGTGCAGAAAAAGGCAGTCACCTGACCGGTATACTGGATACATGGCTCTTGTGAGCAAGTGTATCGTGACAGAGCCATCCTCATTCGAGGAAGCTGTGGAGGATCCCGCATGGGTAGATGCCATGGTGGAAGAGTATGATTCGATTGTCAGAAACAGTGCATGGGAGATTGTCTCGAGACTGGAAGTGAAATCAGTGGTGGGTTCGAGATGGATCTACAAAGTGAAGTAGGCAGCTTATGGGAGTGTGGAGAAGTACAAGGAAAGATTTGTTGCCTGAGGCTTTTCACAGATAGAGGGGATCGATTATGAGGAGACCTTTGCACCTATCGCAAGGTATTCTTCCATACGGATGATTCTTTCTCTCTCAGCGCAGATGGGGTGGCACATTCATCAGATGGATGTCAAGACTACATTCCTCAACGTAGTCATTGAGGAGGAGGTGTACATAGAGTAGCCTAAAGGTTTCAAGATCTTCAGCAGCGATTCGCATGTGTGCAGGCTCAAGAGAGCGCTGAATGGGTTGAAACAATCACCTTGTGCTTGGTACACACGGATAGACAGTTATTTCAACGGACTTGGATTCTCCAAGAGTGAGGCAGATCCGAACCTGTACCAGATTGTGGTGGAGGGTATGTTGTTGATCATTGTACTTTATGTAGATGATTTGATTTTGACAGGTGATGAGTTGTTGATACTTTCATGCAAGGAGGATCTTGAAAAATAGTTTGAGATGAAGGATTTGGGCCTCCTTCATTATTTCCTGGGATTGGAAATTTGGCAGCGCAGTGGTGGACTATTTGTTTCTCAGGGTAAGTATTCCTGGGAGATATTGGAGAAGTTCAACATGCATGGCTGCAAGCCTGTTGATACTCCTCTTGCTGGTGGTTGGAGGAAGGAGGATGCTACTTCAACGAAGGTAGAGGATGCCACTGTTTATCTACAATTGGTGGGATAGCTTATGTATCTGGTCAATACATGACCCGACATAAGCTATGCTGTTAACTAGCTTTCACAAGCTATGGTTAAGCCAACCAAGCTCTTCTGGAAGGCAGGCAAGCATGTATTGAGATATTATCTCGTAGGCACATCGGGATAAGGATCATGGTACAGACAGGAGGATGAGTTGAGGCGGCATGACTTCACTAATTGGTATCATCATATCAGAGATTGTGTGCAGCAGAGAATCATGTTACTTTCATACATTCCTACGGAGGATCAGGATGCTGATATCTTGATGAAGGCGCTCACCAGGAGAAAATTTGAATACCACAGGGGCAGGATAGGGGTTGCAAATAATCCATATCTTGTTGAGAGGGAATGTTGAGATTGCAACAAGATGATGAGCTTAGTGGAAAGGATTTGCCTTCACTAAGTGGGCCCGCAGGGTATTTTTGGTGTAAAGTCTATTTTTAGACTATGTCTATTTTTAGACATATGGATCATGTTCTATGAGTTGCAGGATGCTATTTGTGGATGATTGGTCAAGTCAGGAAAAATAGATGGAATTCTATTTTTAGACATACTGGGCGGAATCTATTTTTAGATTGCCAGCCTAAAAATAGATATGTCGAATATTATTAGCTCTTAATAATATTTGGACTCTAAACATTATCTTATTCTCTTGGAGCACTTCAGTTTGATGCCTGGATGTGGCACATGCAGCTGACAGAAGGAATTATGCTGTTCCTAGGGTTTAGTGGAGATATTGCATGGTTGACTTCAGTTAGAAATCATGTGACAGAGTTTGGTGGAGTTGATGATACAGTTAATGGAGTTGTGTTCAGTTTAACTTAGTTGAGCTAGTTGTATCTAGTCTAACTGATTGATACAATTAGTTAGAGTGGTGTGAATTAATTATTAATTAATTCATTAATTATTAACTCATAAATCAACTAAAGAATACATCAGTTAACTGCAGTGCATGGACAGTTTCAGTGGAGACCAGTGAAGAGGTAGGTGAAAGAGCACATGTGACTATCAGTTGTGACTATACTGGTGCATGAGATTTTTCACACACATTGATGGAGAAGCCAATGAGGATTGCGCAGTACATACCAGTGGGATTTGAACCTTGATCTGGTAACTATCCATATGGGATTGCGCAGTAGAGGCTGGCTAACAGGTGGACCATATTGGAGCATGTGTCTTGTATGATCTGAGCTTGTGTAGTGTGTAACAATTGGAGTTTGTACAATGATTGTGACATGATCTCTATCATTATAATATATAGATAGTTGGGGGTTTTCAGCTTTAAGATTTCCCATAAATACTGTGTTTATATGTGTAATTGTTTATGGTTTTAATGTGCGCATGCGATTGTTTAATTTCCGCAAATTGATTATCAATAGTAGAAGAGGTTATGTATTATGCATGAAGCTCAAATAGTGTGTGATCAGGATAATCTTGGTGAATAATTTAACAGTTATTCAAATTTCTACAGATATTGGTGTAAAGAATTCACCTCCCGTTTTAAATTCCTTGCCTCCACTACCCACTTTGAATTATTTCTGCCCTTATTCGAAGACAGTCTCTCAGTCCTCATCTTTACCGGCTCCAGCATCTGTTAATATTGACGAAAGTTCATTTCTCAAAAAGATTGTTAAAACTAAAAATCTTCTGTAGATTCCCGTTGAAGTTCAAGTCAAAGGTGAGTGGATTAATGTTGATGCCTTCATTGACACCGGCGGTTCTAATAATTTAGCTCGCCCTTCTTTGTTCAAAGGTTTATGGAAACCGTTGCAAAATATTCTTATTTCTGAGACCATTGGTGGATCGGTAAATCTCACCCATTATGTGGACAATGTTTCTTTAAAAATTGGGGGGAGTATTGTAAAGTTTTCTGTTGTTCAACATTATGATACATCTGCTATTTTATTTCTTGGTATGCCTTTTATCAATTCTCTAGTACTAGTTACTATCAGTGAAGATAAATTTATCTTCAATATCAAGAAAAAGGAAATATTAGTCCCGAGATTAACTTTGGCTAATTCAGAAGCCTGAAGAGAGAATAGTCAAAATAAATTAGGTGCTAGACGACCTCAAAATGACTCTAACAATTGGCAAGAAGTCTTACAGATCTATGAAGATAGGAGTCATAATAAAACTAAGTAGAAAGCAAATAGAAATCTAGACTGGTCTCTAGCACAAGCTGTTATTTTTGATGAATTGTTAAAAAATTGTTCTGAAAATACTCAAGCATTTTGGTGTATAGAGAGTCCCCAGCAAGAGATCAACACTCTTCATGACAATGGGGTCAAAGGGAAACTTATACCCTGTACTCCAAATGATGAAAAAGTAATTAGAAAGCAGATTGAAGAACTCCTGAATCTCCAGCTGATGGAACCAATTTCCTCTCATTATTCATGCTCTTCTTTCCTGGTAAGAAATCATTCTGAAATAGTTAGAGGTAAAGCCATAATGGTTATCAATTATAAACCTTGGAATGCTATCACCAAGAGCTTCAATTATCCTTTACCTTGGTAGGAAACGATTATGCAGAAGATTCATCATATTAAGATCTTTAGTAAATTTGACATGAAGTCTGGTTATTACCAGATACAAATCAGAGAAGAAGATCGTGAGAAGACTGCTTTCACCTGTCCCGCAGGAGTTTTTCAATGGAAAGTTGTTCCATTTGGTTTGAAGAATGTGCCTGCCTTCTTTCAAAGGGGCATGGATTTTATTTTTGGTAAATATGATTTTATTGTTGTATATATTCGTGATATATTGATTCATAGTCAAAATCTTGGAGACCATATGAAGCATTTGTAGATATTTCTAGATGAAGTCAGAAAGCTTGGTATTGTTCTTTTTGAAAATAAAATTCTTATGTTTCAAGATAGTATACATTTTTCGGGAATTCATGTTATTAATGGAAAAATTCAGATGCAGCTGCATGTACTCACAAAAATCTCTGAGTTCCCTGACGCGCTTACAGATACAAAGATGATTCAGAGATTTCTAGGCATGCTCAAATACGTACATAAATACATTCCTCACCTCTCAGAGAAGACTGCTCCCATATGATAGCATTTAAATTCTGGCTGGTCACTAGAAGCCACAGCAGCAGTCAAATTATTAAAAGCCGAATGCCAAAATTTTCCAGAGCTTAAGCCTCCAAGTAATGGATTTTTAATCCTTTAGATTGATGCCTCTGATTCTTTTTGGGCAGCTATTCTTTTTGAAAGAAAGGAGGATACCAGAGAAGAAATTTTATGTGCATATGCATCAAGTGAGTTTCTGCCTCACCAGAAAAAATATTTCAAGGCTGAAAAAGAGACTCTCGCCATTTTTAATGGCATTCAAAAGTTTGAGTTATATCTTGTCCCCGTCAAATTTCTGATAAGAACAGATTCCATGAATTTTAAATACTTCTTATCAGCAAAAATATCAAAACAACTCGCCAGAGGAAGATTATTGGCATGGCAGATATGGTTTCAAATGTATGATTTTCAAGTTGAATGGGTTCCTGGTATTTCTAATTATTTAGCAGATTCCTTGACCAGAGATATGAGAAAAGCTCATAGTCATCTTTGCTCCAGTCGAAGAACTAATATATTTGCTCTTCCAGGTAAAACTTCTCAAGATGATAGTTTTGAAACTTTTGTCAAAAGGTTTCAGATTCTTGAATTACTTCCTGTTGATTTGGTTGCGGAGATAAAGAAATGTTTTTGGCTTAGAATAAGAAGAAACCAATGGATACAAAGATTTCAAGCGTGGCAGACCAAAAATGTAGGTGTTTTACTAGGTCTAGATGAAGAACTGGTAAAGGCATATCCTTTTCCTAACATGAAAATAGAGCTTTATTTCAAAATGCTTGATGATTACTGGTCAAGACAATACACCGATGATATGATCAAATTTTTGACAACTTTGAATTATTATCATATTATTGGAGGTGTAGATTTTTCTTTCGCTATTTACACCTCTGCTAAAATTCTAGATTTGGATGAAATCAACATGAATGAAAAGGTTCAAATATTTTTAACATCTTTAAGAATTCCAGATCTCTTTGAAGAACTTGAAGTTGCGTTTCTTCAAATAAATGATAAAAATTTTGTAAGTACAGATTCATTTCCCTATTATGAATTGTTTGAACCTTTTGCTGACTGGGAAATTAAAGATGGTTGTTGTAGAAAGAAGCCCCAGGTAAGAGCCTCTCAATGTGTAGAAAGAACACTGCAGTTTTTGAGAAATTTTTCAGCACCATGGGACTATCAGAGCATAGAATTCAGAAATCCCATTGTCCCAAATCCTTTTTCTCAGATCTATGGTCTAGAAAGAATTGACGAATCGGTACTAGCAGATAATGTTGAGGAAGTGAAGAAGATTTCTCTATGGCTTAAATAATTTTAGAAGCTTAAATTGCCTGAAAAATTGTCCATGATTAGAACCTTAGAAGAACTGCAGGGAAGGATAAAAGTAATTAAATTATTGATCAATCAAAAGTCACTGATTACTATTAGTGTCATGGCTGGGAATTGGAGTGATGATGCACTCTCCCTAATAATTTTACTACTTTCTACCAAGGTATGTTCATCTATGATCTTTGAATTAGGTTGGCAGCAGAAGGCAGATGTTAATAATAATTGTAAGCTTTGGGTCCAGTGCACTATAGAACACTCTGTCAACATGTTCCAAATTTTCAAATGGGAATTGTTAGATGGAGTTGAGATGCTAGTTCAATCACTACCAAATTTCCGTAAAAGCAAAAAATATTCCTTCCTTGACATAGAGATCGACCCCATGGCTTATGTTACCAAGTGGAAGAAATCCGATGATAAATATGTTTTCCCACAAAAGAATCTCTATGTTACGACAGACACCATCAAGTTTGATATAGGACAATCTTCACGGGCTTTACGAAAAGGAGAATCTTCTACAGTCTCCACTAAAGGAAAAGAAGCTACAGAGAAAGGAAAAGAGAAGGCATCCGATGAAAAAGAAACCATATTTGTGGATTTGTACCAAGATTTTCAAGAGCAACAGGACCACGCATGGGAATCAGAATATTTGGAATGGTTAAATTAGTCTTGGGCTAATCAAAATCTTCCTTCATCCTCATCCGAAATCAGTGAACTCGACCATGATTATGATTATGATAGTGACCGAGAACCGAAAGGTCCTTGGTAGTGCGTCTTTCTTTTTAATTATCGTACTCGAGAATATTGAGCAGACACCGTCTGGGCCAATAATGCTTGACAAGGACCCTCAATACTTCTCATATGCTATATAAGTATGTGTGTGTTTAGGATAGATCATTGTGTGCTTGAGTGTGTATTTGAGTGTTTGTGTGAAAGAGTGTTTGTATTCATGCTATAAGAGATCAGAGACAATACAGCTCTACTCTGAAGCATAATTTGGTATGTAACATTTTATTTGAATTAATATTGAAGCCTGCTGGGCCACCTGTCTGAGGACAGTTTATTCTAGGATCACTGTAAGTCAGAATTGTAAAGCGAGTTGAAGACCGGAGGAGTCGTGTGTGTTTTCGTATCTCCTGTCCCCGTGGTGGAGAGAGTGAGGAAGCTCTGCAAATTTTAGTTATTCAAGTAAGTTACTTAGTCCATCATCCATCATCTAAATTTAATCATCAGAACTAAACTCATCACTGTAATGCAATTCATTGTCATCATAGAATTCAATGTCATCATAGCATCTATTTATTTTTTGACAGGTATCAGGAACTGACTTAAAATCGGATAGAGAAGAATCAGTCAGAATATATACATCTAGTACTTCATCCTGAGAATCAACTATTGACCAATAATAAACAAAATCATCAATCTCAATACAAGATTTTAACTTATTAGATGAGCTTTTGGGACATTTGCTGGTGAAGTGACCTTCTTGTTTGCATATAAAACATGCATTTTCTTTTCTTGGTTGCCTGCGTTTTTTCAAATATTTGAATTTTCAGAAAGGCCTTCTGGGATTGGCTACTCTTTTGGGCTTGAATTTTCCATACCGTTTGGATTTCTTCTTCTTGAATGGATTCCATGGAAAAACAAAACGACAAACATCAAGACTAGGAGAAAAGTCTTGAGCTTTCTTTTGCTAGCAGAGATATTTGACTTTTTCTTGGCATCTAAACAAAATATCTATCCAGTAAGTTTGCTCAATATTCTTTCCTTGGACTTCTAGATATTTCATTATCAGATCACCCAAATTACCAGGCAGTTTAGAAAAAAATGAAATTTTTTGTGTAGAATGATTTGTTAGATTGGCTTTATAAACTTTAGCCATATAATCATTACCAAACAGATCTATAAATTTGAGATCTTTTAATTCCATCCATGCCAGGTCAGTGATAATCTATTTCTTTTCATCAGCCGGTTCTGGAACAAATTGAGTTTTGAGTAGCAGTTCTAAAGTAGCAAGGCCTGAAGCAACAACGTTGATTCTTTCTTCTTCTGGTGGTCCCATCCACCAGTCATAAACAATTCCAGCCATTCATTTTTTAGCAAGGGAAAAAATAGAAATATTATCTAATTTAGAGACAACTTGCATCTAATAAAGGGCACCAATCCAAACTCTTATGGATTCAGCTAGATTTGATGATTTATCTAAATCCAGAACATAACCAGTGGAATTGGTAGAAAACAAGTCTTCTTCTACCCTTGGGTATTTTGGAATTTCTCTAAAGACATGAGCTTTCTGAAGAGAAGGTAAAATAAAAGATGGAAACTTGGAGGTAGCATTTTCCAGAGTAGCAACTTCACTCTTAGGTTTCTGAAAGTTTACTGGCTTTACGGGCTCTAATTTTCTTTCAGAAGTTTTCCTTTCAGAAGCTTGTGCACTAGACTCGGCTCCACTTTCTTCTTGTTTTTCATCTACATCCCAATAATTGGGAGTATCCATCGAAATAGAAAAAGTGGGAGCTTTATTTTCTCTATGTTTCCTTATTTTTTCTTCTTCTCTTTTTATTCTCTTCGTTGTTTTTCTTCTTGTTGTTCATGATGGAGAAGCTTTAGATTTTTGAAGAATTAACTCAGTCTGAGAACCAAAATCATCTAGAACATCTTCGGCATTTGCACACCAAGTAGTAAGGTAATTACCTAACTGATAGGTCTGATCTAGGTCATTAGGATTGGTGGCATTATGTTCTATCAAGGGAGAAAAGTTAGTTCGAGTGGTTGGCTATTTAGACATAGAAGAGGTGGTGTAAAATTTTGTCTTGGGAGGCCATTTCCCACATTTTAGAAAACAGCGATTGGCATAGTGCCATTATTCAACAGGAGAAAAAGTAACATGAGAAATGCGATGCACATTATTTACAGCAAGAAAATGTTTAGACTCACGTATGTACAATTCATTAGAATCTAAAACAGGTTCATATTTAAATACTTCTCCAATAGGAGGCATATCAGCTCTTCGTGAGGAATAGGATTCTGTGTTAGAAATAGGAAAAACATAGCGACATGGTTTGACAATAGTTCTATGAATCTCTGGGTTAGGAGGAATAAGCTTTACTCTACCATCAGATATAGAAATATGTTTGAGTTTAGACTCTGGCTTCTTTTCATCAACAATAGATTTGTATTGGAAATACCAATTGTTAGGGAGTTCAGTAGGATCATAAACGACAACTTCGACTTGAGCATTGGAAAGACCTACAGTCACACAATCCTTCAAGACAGGTTGTTTCAACTTTGGATGAGTAGTATTAGTCAACTGGAAGGAACTCTAAACTAATACAGAAAGATAATCATTTTCTTCTGCCATTTGGAGACCTTGAACTCCAACCATCAATTTCCAACAATCTTTCAAATGAACATCAGTGAGGTTTATAGAATAATCAGGAAAGATAGTGCCATATTGACAACCTGTGGATAGATTACCCATAATAGTTCCTATTCGGGCATGGTCATAACTTTGGTAATGAGTATCAAAGACTTCTGCTATACAAGGAGTGTTTAACCCATGACGAAATAATGGAGCAAGACCAATACGGATACCACCAAAATGAAGATAATTATACTTCTTATCTTTGGCATACTCCTTAAATTTCTTAATTTCGTCGTTAGAAAATAGATTCAAGGCTACTATTTGGACAGATGGACTAGAAATCTTGATGGTAACTTCTTCTTCTTTCAAAAAAGACTTTTTCTTAAAAACATAAGACAAAGGAAGTTTATAGAGATTAGTAGCATGAAGTGACAGCGAATTCCAATTCGCAAGATTCTCTACAGACTCATGAGTTTCATTGGGATCTTCAGACTCAATAGCTCGAGAGGCGACTTTATTAATAATATTTCTATCTATGGATGAGAAAGACCGTAAAATATTTTCCATAACAGAATCGAAGACAGGGCTCTGATACCAATTTAGATGATGATGATGGATGATGGACTCAGTAACTTACTTTAATAACTAAAATTTGCAGAGCTTCCTCACACTCTCCACCATAGGCACGGGAGATAGGAGAACACACACGAATCCTTCGGTCTTCAACTAGCTTTAAAATCCTGACTTACAGTGATCTTGGAATAAACTGTCCTCAGACAGACAGCCTAGTAGGCTTCAATATTAATTCAAATAAAATTTTACATACCAAATTATGCTTCAGAGTAGAGCCGTATTGCCTTTGATCTCTTAGAGCATGAATAAAAACACTCTTTCACACAAACACTCAAATACACACTCAAGCACACAATGATATATCCTAAACACACACACACTTATATAGCATATGAGAAGTATTGAGGGTCCTTGTCAGGCATTACTGGCCCAGATGGTGTTTGCTCAATATTCTCGAGTACAATAATTAAAAAGAAAGACGCACTACCAAGGACCTTTCGGTTCTTGGTCACTATCAGCACTACCAAGGACCTTTCGGTTCTTGGTCACTATCATAATCATAATCATGGTCGGGTTCACTGATTTTGGATGAGGATGAAGGAAGCTTTTGATTAGCCCAAGACTTATTTAACCATTCCAAATTTTCTGATTCCCATGCGTGGTCCTGTTGCTCTTGAGCATCTTGGTACAAATCCACAAATATGGTTTCTTTTTCATCGGATACCTTCTCTTTTCCTTTGTCTGTAGCTTCTTTTCCTTTAGTGGAGATTGTATAAGATTCTCCTTTTCATAAAGCCCATGAAGATTGTCCTATATCAAACTTGATGGTGTCTGTCGTAACATAGAGATTCTTTTGTGGGAAAAGATATTTATCATCAGATTTCTTCCACTTGATAACATAAGCCATGGGTTCGATCTCTATGTCAAGGAAGGAATCTTTTTTTCTTTTACAGAAATCTGGCAGTGATTGAACTGGCATCTCAGCTCCATCTAACAATTCCCATTTGAAAATTTGGAACATGCTGACAGAGCGTTCTATGCCGCACTGGACCCAAAGCTTACAGTTATGATTAACATCTGCCTTCCGCTGCCAACCTAATTCAAATATCATAGATGAACATACCTTGGTAGAGAGTAGTAAACTTATTAGGTAGAGTGCATCATCACTCCAATTCCCAGCCATGACACTAATTGTAATTAATGCCTTTTGATTGATCAATAATTTAATTACTTTTATCCTTCCCTGTAGTTCTTTTAAGGTTCTAATCATGGACAATTTTTCAGGAAATTTAAGCTTATAAAATTATTTAAGCCATAGAGAAATCTTATTCACTTCTTTAGCATTATTTGCTAGTACCAATTTGTCAATTCTTTCTAGACCATATATCTAAGCAAAAGGATTTGGGACAATGGGATTTCTGAATTCTACGCTATGATAGTCCCATGGTGCTGAAAAAGTTCTCAGAAACTGCAGTGTTCTTTATACACATTGAGAGGCTCTTACCTAGGGCTTCTTTCTACAACAACCATCATTGATTTCCGAGTCAGCAAAAGGTTCAAACAATTCATACTGGGGAAATGAATCTGTACTTACAAAATTTTCATCATTTCTTTGAAGAAATGAAGCTTCAAGTTCTTCAAAGAGATCTGGAATTCTTAAATATGTTAAAAATCTTTCAACCTTTTCATTCATGTTGATTTCATCCAAATCCAACATTTTAGCAGAGGTGTAAATAGAAAAAGAAAAATCTACACCTCCAATATTCTGATAATAATTCAAATTTGTCAAAACTTTGATCATATCATCTGTGTATTGTTTTGACCAGTAATCATCAAGCGTTTTGAAATAAAGCTTTATTTTCATGTTAGGCAGTGGATATGACTTTACCAGTTCTTCATCTAGACCTAGTAAAACACCTACATTTTTGGTTTGCCATGCTTGATATCTTTGTATCCATTGGTTTCTTCTTATTCTAAGCCCAACAATTTTCTTTGTCTCCGCAACCAAATCACCAAGAACTGATTCAAGAATCTGAAACCTTTTGACAAAAGTTTCAAAACTATCATCTTGAGAAGTTTTACCTAGAAGAGAAAATATATAAGTTCTTCGACTGGAGAAAACATGACTATGAGCTTCGTTCATATCTCTAGTCAAGCAATCTGCTAAATAATTAGAAATACCAGGAACCCATTCAAGTTCAAAATAATACATTTGAAACCATATCTTCCATGCCAATAATCTTCCTCTAGTGAGTTGTTTTGATATTTTTGCTGATAAGAAGTATTTAAAATTCATGGAATCTGTTCTTATCAGAAATTTGGTGGGGGCAAGATATAACTCAAACTTTTGAATTCCATTAAAAATGGCGAGAGTCTCTTTTTCAGCCGTGAAATAGTTTTTCTAGTGAGGCAGAAACTCACCTGATTTCAAAAAGAATAGCTACCAAAAAAGAATCAGAGGCATCAATCTGAAGGATTAAAAATCCATTACCTGGACGCTTAAGATCTGCCAAATTTTGGCATTTTGATTTTAATAATTTGACTGATGTTGTGGCTTCTGGTGACCAGCCAGAATTCAAATGATGTCGTATGGGAGCAGTCTTCTCTGAGAGGCGAGGAATGTATTTATGTACATAATTGAGCGCGCCTAGAAATCTCTGAATCATCTTTGTATCTGTAAGCTCGTTAAGGAACTCGGAGATTTTTGTGAGTACATGTGGCTACATTTGAATTATGCCATTAATAACATGAATTCCCAAAAAATATATACTATCTTGAAACATAAGAATTTTATTTTTGGAAAGAACAATACGATGCTTTCTGAATTCATCTAGAAATATCTGCAAATGCTTCATATGGTCTTCAAGATTTTGACTATGAATCAATATATCAACAATATATACAACAATAAAATCATATTTACCAAAAATAAAATCCATGCACCTTTGAAAGAAGGTAGGTGCATTCTTCAAACCAAATGGAACAACTTTCCATTGAAAAAATCCTGCGGGACAGGTGAAAGCAGTCTGATGATGATCTTCTTCTCTGATTTGTATCTGGTAATAACCATACTTCATGTCAAATTTACTAAAGATCTTACTTTTCTAAATCTTCTGCATAATCGTTTCCTGGCAAGGTAAAGGATAATTGAATCTCTTGGTGATAGCATTCAAAGGTTTATAATTGATCACCATTCTGTCTTTACCTCTAACTATTTCAGAATGATTTCTTACCAGGAAAGAAGAGCATGAATAATGGGAGGAACTTGGTTCAATCAGGTGGAGATTCAGGAGTTCTTCAATCTGCTTTCTAATTTCTTTTTCATCATTTGGAGTACAGAGTATAGGTTTTTGTTTGACCCCATTTTCATGAAGAGTGATGATCTCTTGCTGGGGAAATTCTATACTTCAAAATGCTTAAGGATTTTCAGAACAATTTTTTAACAATTCATCAAAAATAGCAACTTGTGCCGTAGACCAGTCTGGATTTCTATTTTCTTTCTACTTAGTTTTATTCTAACTCCTATATTCGTAGATCTGTAAGACTTCTTTCCAATTTTTAGAGTCATTTTGAGGTCATCTATCACCTGATTTCTTTTGGCTACTCTCTCTTCGGGCTTCTGAATTAGCCAAAGTTAATCTCGGGACTGAGATTGCCTTTTTCTTGATATTGAAGATAACTTTATCTTCACTGATAGTAACTGGTAATACAGAATTAATAAAAGGCATACCAAGAAATAAACTAGCAGATTTATCATAATGCTGAACAGAAGAAAACTTTACAATACTCCCCCCATTTTTTAAAGAAACATTGTCCACATAATGGGGGAGATTTAGTGATCCACCAATGATCTCAGAAATAAGAATATATTGCAACGGTTTCCATAAACCTTTGAACAAAGAAGGGCGAGCCAAATTATTAGAACCGCCAGTGTCAATGAAGGCATCGACATTAATCCACTCACCTTTGACTTGAACTTCAACGAGAATGTACAGAAGATTGTTAGTTTTAACAATATTTTTGAGAAATGAAATTTTGTCAGTATTAACAGATGCTGGAGCTGGTAAAGATGAGGACTGAGAGATAGTCTTCGAATAAGGGCAGAAAGAATTCAAAGTGGGTAGTGGAGGCAAGGAATTTAAAACAGGAGGTGAATTCTTTATACCAATATTGGTAGGAATAGAGAGTGAGGGAACAACAGAGATAGTAGCATCTGAAAGATATTCAGATCTTTCATCAGCGTAATCATTAGAACTAAACTCATCACTGTAATGCAATTCATTATCGTCATAGCATTCAGTGTCATCATAGCATCTATTCATTTTTTGACAGGTATTAGGAACTGACTTAGAATCAGATAGAGAAGCATCAGTCAGAATATATACATTTGATACTTCATCCTGAGAATCAACTATTGACTAATTATCAACAAAATCATCAATCTCAATACAAGATTTTAACTTATTAGACAAGCTTTTGGGACATTTGCAGGCGAAGTGACCTTCTTGTTTTCATATAACACATGCATTGTCTTTTCTTGGTTGCCTGTGTTTTTTCAAATATTTGAAATTTTGGAAAGGCCTTCTGGGATTGGCTACTCTTTTTGGCTTGAATTTTCCATACCATTTGGATTTCTTCTTCTTGAATTGATTCCATGGCAAAACAGAGCGAAAAACATCAAGACTAGGATAAAAGTCTTGAGCTTTCTTTTGCCAGCAGAGATATTTGAATTTTTCTTGGCATATGAACAAAACATCTATCCAATAAGTTTCTTCAATCTTCTTTCCTTGGACTTCTAGATCTTTCATTATCAGATTACCCAAATTACTAGGCAGTTTAGAGAAGAATGAAATTTTTTTTGTAGAATCATTTGTCAAATTGGCTTTATAAACTTTAGCCATATAATCATTACCAAACTGATCTAGAAATTTGAGATCTTTTAATTCCATCCATGCTAAGTCAGTGATAATCTGTTTCTTTTCATCTGCCGGTTCTGGAACAAATTGAGTTTTTAGTAGCAGTTCTAAAGTAGCGAGGCTTGAAGCAGCAACATTGATTCTTTCTTCTTCTGGTGGTCTCATTCACTAGTCATAAACAATGCCAGCCATGCATTTCTCAGCAAGGTAAAAGTAGAAATATTACTAATTTAGAGACAAATTTCATTTAATAAAGGGAACCAATCCAAACTCTTATGGATTCAGCCGGATTTGATGATTTATCTAAATCCAGAACATAACCAGTGGAACTGGTAGCAAACAAGTCTTCTTCTACCCATGGGTATTTTGGAATTTCTCTAAAGACATGAGCTTTCTGAAGAGAAGGTAAAATAAAAGATGGAAACTTGGAGGCAGCATTTTCCAGAGTAGCAACTTCACTCTTAGGTTTCTGAAAGTTTACTGGCTTTACGGGCTCTAATTTTCTTTCAAAAGTTTTTATTTCAGAAGCTTGTGCACTAGACTAGACTCCACTTTCTTCTTGTTTTTCATCTATATCCCAATAATTGGGAGTATCCATCGAAATAGAAAAAGTGGGAGCTTTATTTTCTCTGCGTTTCCTTTCTTTTTTCTTCTTCTCTTTTTCTTCTCTTCGTTGTTTTTCTTCTTGTTTTTCATCAAAATGAAGCTTTATTTTTTGAAGAATTAACTCAGTCTGAGAGCCAATATCATCTAGAACATCTTCGGCATGTGCGCACCAAGTAGTAACATAATTAACCTCTAAGTCAGCTCGAGTGTTTGGTTGTTTAGACATAGAAGAGGTGGTGCAAAATTTTGTCTTGGGAGGCCATTTCCCACCTTCTACAAAACGACGATTGGCATATTTCCATTCTTAAATAGGATCAAAAGGAACATGAGAAATATGGCGCATTTTATTTACATCAAGAAAAGGTTTAGACTCGGCTACGTACAATTCATTAGAATCTAAAACAGGTTCAAATTGAAATACTTTTGCAATACGAGGCATATTAGCTCTTCGTGAGGAAGAGGCTTATGTGCTAGAAACAGGAACAACATACCGACATGGTTTGAAAAGAGGTCTATGAATCTCTGGTTTAGGAGGAATAAGCTTTACTCTACCATTAGATTTAGCAATACGTTTGAGTTTAGACTCTGGCTTCTTGTCATCAGCAATAGATTTGTATTGGAAATACCAATTGTTATGGAGTTCAGTAGGATCATAAAGGACACCTTCGACTTGAGCATTGGAAAGACCTATAGTCACACAATCCTTCAAGACAGGTTGTTTCAACTTTGGATGAGTACTATTAGTCAAATGGAAGGAAGTCTGAACTAATACAGAAAGATAATTGCTGTCTTCTGCCATTTAGAGACCTTCAACTCCAACCATCAATTTCCAACAATCTTTCAAATGAACATCAGTCAGGCTTATTGAATAATCAGGAAATATAGTGCCATATTGACAGCCTATGGATAGATTACCCATAATAGTTCCTATTCAGGCATGGTCATAACTTTGGTGACGAGTATCAAAGACTTCTTCTATACAAGGAGTGTTTAACCCATGACGAAATAATGGAGCAAGACCAATACGGATACCACCAAAATAAAGATAACTGTACTTGCTATCTTTGGCATACTGCTTAAATTTCTTAATTTCGTTGTCAGAAAATAGATTCAAGGCTACTATTTGGACATACGGACCAGAAATCTTAATGGTAACTTCTACTTCTTTCAAAAAAGACTTTTTCTTCAAAACATAAGAAGAAGGAAGTTTATAGACATCACTAGCATGAAGCGACAGTGGATTCCAATTTTCAGGATTCTCTACAGACTCATGAGTTTCATTGGGATCTTCAGACTCAACAGCTCGAGAGGTGACTTCATTAATAATCTTTCTATCTATGGATGAGAAAGAGCGTAAAATATTTTCCATAACAGAATCAAAGACAGGGCTCTGATACCAATTTAGATGATCTGATAATGAAAGATATAGAATTCCAAGGAAAGAAGATTGAACAAACTTACTAGACAGATCTTTTGTTTAGATTCCAAGAAAAAGTCAAATATATCTGCTGGCGAAAGAATGCTCAAGAATTTTCTCCTAGTTTTGATGTTTGTCTCTCTGTTTTGCCATGGACTCCATTCAAGAAGAAGAAATCCAAATGGTATGGAAAATTCAAGCCCAAAAGAGTAGCCAATCCCAGAAATCCTTTTCGAAAATTCAAATATTTGAAAAAACGTGCGGAACCAAGAAAATAAAATGCATGTTTTATATGCCAACAAGAAGGTCACTTCGCCCGCAAATGTCCCAAAAGCTCGTCTAATAAGTTAAAAGCTTGTATTGAGATTGATGATTTTGTTGATAATTGGTCAATATTTGATTCTCAGGATGAAGTATCATATGTATATAGTCTGACTGATGCTTCTCTATCTGATTCTGAGTCAGTTCCTGATACATGTCAAAAAATGAATATATGCTATGATGACACTGAATGCTATGACGACAATGAATTGAATTACAGTGATGAGTTTAGTTATGATGATTACACTGATGAAAAATCTGAATATCTTTCAGATGCTACTGTCTCTGTTGTTCCCTCGCTCTCTATTCCTACTGATATTGGTATAAAGAATTCACCTCCCATTTTAAATTCCTTGCCTCCACTACCCACTTTGAATTCTTTCTGCCCTTATCTGAAGACAGTCTCTCAGTCCTCATCTTTACCAGCTCCAACATCTGTTAATACTGACGAAATATCATTTCTCAAAAATATTGTTAAAACTAACAATCTTCTGTACATTCTCGTTGAAGTTCAAGTCAAAGGTGAGTGGATTAATGTTGATGCCTTCATTGACACCAGCGGTTCTAATAATTTAGCTCGCCCTTCTTTGTTCAAAGTTTTATGGAAACTGTTGCAAAATATTCTTATTTCTGAGACCATTGGTGGATCGGTAAATCTCACCCATTATGTGGACAATGTTTCCTTAAAAATTGGCGGGAGTATTATAAAGTTTTATGCTGTTCAGCATTATGATGCATCTGGTAGTTTATTTCTTGGTATGCCTTTTATCAATTATGTATTACCAGTTACTATCAATGAAGATAAAGTTATTTTCAATATCAAGAAAAGGGCAATCTCAATCCTGAGATTAACTTTGGCTAATTCAGAAGCCCGAAGAGAGAATAGCCAAAAGAAAGCAGGTGCTAGACGACCTCAAAATGACTCTAAAAATTGGAAAGAAGTCTTACAGATCTATGAAGATAGGAGTCATAATAAAACTAATAATAAAGCAAACAGAAATCCAGAATGGTCTCCAACACAAGTTGCTATTTTTGATGAATTGTTAAAAAAATGTTCTGAAAATCCTCAAGCATTTTGGAGTATAGAGAGTCCCCAGCAAGAGATAATCACTCTTCATGACAATGGGGTCAAAGGGAAACTTATACCCTGTACTCCAAATGATGAAAAAGAAATTAGAAAGCATATTGAAGAACTCCTGAATCCCCAACTAATTGAACCAAGTTCCTCTCATTATTCATGCTCTGCTTTCCTGGTAAGAAATATTTCTGAAGTAGTCAGAGGTAAAGCCAGAATGGTGATCAGTTATAAAACTTTGAATGCTATCACCAAGAGCTTCAATTATCCTTTACCTCGCCAGGAAACGATTATGCAGAAGATTCAACATAGTAAGATCTTTATTAAATTTGACATGAAGTCTACTTATTACCAGATACAAATCAGAGAAGAAGATCATCATAAGACTTCTTTCACCTGTCCCACAGGATTTTTTCAATGGAAATTTGTTCCATTTGGTTTGAAGAATGGGCCTACCTTCTTTCAAAGGCGCATGGATTTTATTTTTGGTAAATATGATTTTATTGTTGTATATATTAATGATATATTGATTCATAGTCAAAATCTTGAAGACCATATGAAGCATTTACAGATATTTCTAGATGAAGTCAGGAAGCATGGTATTTTTCTTTCTGAAAAGAAGATTATTTTGTTTCAAGATAGTATAGATTTTTTTCGAATTCATGTTATTAAATGCAAAATTCAGATGCAGTCGCATGTACTCACAAAACTCTCCGAGTTCCCTGACAAGATTACAGATACAAATATGATTTAGAGATTTATTGGCGTGCTCAATTATGTAAATAAATAAATTCCTCGCCTCTCAGAGAAGACTGCTCCCATACGACAGCATTTGAATTCTGGTTCGTCACCAGAAGCCACAACAGCAGTCAAATTGTTAAAAGCCAAATGCCAAAATTTTCCAGAGCTTAAGCCTCCAGGTAATGGATTTTGAATCCTTCAGACTGATGCCTCTCATTCTTTTTGGGTAGTTATTCTTTTTGAAAGAAAGGGGGATACCGAAGAAGAAATTTTATGTGCATATGCATCAGGTGAGTTTCAGCCTCACTAGAAAAACTATTTCACGGCTGAAAAAGATACTCTCGCCATTTTTAATGGCATTAAAAATTTTGAGTTATATCTTGTCCCCACCAAATTTCTGATAAGAACAGATTCCATGAATTTTAAATACTTCTTATCAGAAAAAAAT
Source organism: Pinus albicaulis (assembly GCA_034641835.2). NCBI lineage: Eukaryota > Viridiplantae > Streptophyta > Pinopsida > Pinales > Pinaceae > Pinus > Pinus albicaulis. Next base: position 1,503,350,410 of record CM076578.1, on the reverse strand, counting down.
ATCAAAACAACTCGCCAGAGGAATATTATTGGCATGGTAGATATGGTTTCAAATGTATGATTTTGAAGTTAAATGAGTTCCTCATATTTCTAATTATTAAGCAGATTCCTTGACCAGAGATATGAACAAAGCTCATAATCATCTTTGCTCGAGTTGAAGAACTGATATATTTTCTCTTCCAAGTAAAACTTCTCAAGATGATAGTTTTGAAACTTTTGTCAAAAGGTTTCAGATTCTTGAATTAGTTCTTGTTGATTTGGTTGTGGAGATAAAGAAAATTGTTCAGCTTATAATAAGAAGAAACCAATGGATACAAAGATGTCAAGCATGGAAAACCAAAAATGTAGGTGTCTTATTAGGTCTAGATGAAGAACTGGTAAAGGCATATCCTCTGCCTAACATGAAAATAAAGCTTTATTTCAAAACGCTTTGTGACTATTGGTCAAGACAATACACCGATGATATGATCAAAGTTTTGAAAACTTTGAATTATTATCAGATTATTGGAGGTGTAGATTTTTATTTTGTTATTTACACCTCTGCTAAAATGTTGGATTTGGATGAAATCAACATGAATGAAAAGGTTGAAATATTTTCAACATCTTTAAGAATTCCAGATCTCTTTGAAGAACTTGAAGCTGTGTTTCTTCAAAGAAATGATGAAAATTTTGTAAGAACAGATTCATTTCCCCAGTATGAATTGTTTGAACCTTTTGCTGACTAGGAAATCAAAGATGGTTTTTGTAGAAAGAAGCCCCAGGTAAGAGCCTCTCAATGTGTAGAAAGAGCACTGCAGTTTCTGAGAAATTTTTCAGCACCATGGGACTATCAGTGCATAGAATTCATAAATCCCATTGTCCTAAATCATTTTGGTCAGATCTATGGTCCAGAAATAATTGATGAATCAGTACTAGCAGATAATGCTAAAGAAGTGAAGAATATTTCTCTATGGCTTAAAGAATTTTACGAGCTTAAATTTCCTGAAAAGCTGTCCATGATTAGAACATTAGAATAACTACAGGGAAGGATAAAAGTAATTAAATTATTGATCAATCAAAAGGAATTAATTACAATTAGTGTCATGGCTAGGAATTGGAGTGATGATGCACTCTGCCTAATAAGTTTACTACTGTCTACCAAGGTATGTTCATCTATGATCTTTGAACTAGGTTGGCAGTAGAAGGCAGATGTTAATCATAACTGTAAGCTTTGGGTCCAGTGCACTATAGAACGCTCTATCAGCATGTTCCAAATTTTCAAATGGGAATTTTTAGATGGAGTTGAGATGCCAGTTCAATCACTGCTAGATTTCCGTAAAAGAAAAAAAGATTCCTTCCTTGACATAGAGATCGACCCCATGGTTTATGTTACCAAGTGGAAGAAATTTTATGATAAATATCTTTTCCCACAAAATAATCTCTATGTTATGACAGACACCATCAAGTTTGATATCACTAGTAGAAAATGGCTAATTAGTTACTAAAAAAATGACTAAAATTTGCATATAAACGACTATTTTTCGGTCGGTGACCAATAGTAGCTAATTTACAGTATCTTATAACGCTACCAACTTTTGGTCGCTTTTAGCTTAGTCATTAATTGGGTATCTCAATTTTGTTGTCTAGTTGTATATTTGGTCATTAATTTGGTCATTGATTTAGTCATTATTTTAGTCATTGATTTGATCATTAATTTAGCTATTGATTTGGTGATTAATTTGGTCATTGATTTGGTCATTGATTTAATCTTTGATTTGATCATTAATTGTCACAATTAATGACCAAATATACAACAAAATATATGACTATATCATCACCCAAGAAAACCCATTAATGACCAAAGAAATATGACCAAAATGTTGGTCGTGTTATAAGATACTGTAAATTAGCTACTAGTAGTCATATATATGCAAATTTTAGTCATTGTTTGAAACCAATTAATGACCGAAGAAATATGACTAAATTTTAGTCGTGTTATAAGATACTGTAAATTAGCTACTAATAGTCGTATATATGCAAAATTTAGTCGTCATTTGTAGGCACAAATTTATCCTATGCAGTAGTCATTTATTCACTATATAAACAACTAATTTAGTAGTTTATATTCATTTCATTTACTTTCTTTAATAATCATTATAAATGATTGATTTAGTTGTATATTCATTTTATTTTTATTCATCATTAATCAATATAAACTATTATTTTATTAGTTTTAGATTGATTTTATGTATTCATTATTAATCACATAAATTAATTAGTATGATTTTGCAACTAAATTTTAAAAAAAATGTCATACAATTTCCATGTTCATCTAATATGAAAACGCAAAGTTACATATGTTAATTACAATACCAAGTAATATCAAGTGAAACTATAAATAATTCCAACCACATTATATTATATAAAATGTCAAGCACTACAATATGAATTTCCAACTTAATATTGGTTGGAGTACAATTTACAGATAAAATATTGTTCATCACTTCATAACATTATCATTATCTTGTCAAGGAATTTCAAGTGAATTCACCAACTCTAAAAACTTAACCATCAATATTTATCTATCTGTCTTATGCGGGATATTGGCTCTATGGGTACCACTGGACTAATACACTTATCTCTCTTTTTCACTCTAGTGTTATTGTTCTCCTCTTTCTTCAATCCTTAATTCTTACAATCAATACTGTCCATTTTCTACAAAAGGAAAACAAAAAAAAGTTACAATGCAGAGTATGAGACATGAACAATGGAATATAAACTAAATTAGACTATAAAGGATTGATACGATATATACCTCAACATCAGCAATATTGTTAATGTCATTTTCCCCCATAAAAGCAAGAAACTTGAACAATTTTTCTTTAGTTGGGAAATAGTGGCCACTAGATGACCTGTATAAACAGCAAATAAAATGTCACAAATAAACACAACAGAGCTAGCAATTTCTACTAATAATGTCTCATGCTCCACTTTTTTATTTGTATCGTTTCCTCTAGCTATCTCTAAGAAGAAGTGACACTTCAACAATAAAACTGGTTAGTATAAATTTAATGGGTGGAGAAAACTATTGTAGACACAAGATTACAACAAGAAACTAAAAAAGAATAAGACAAGACTTTGTAAATTGTGATACTAACCAAGAATATAGCTTCAATATAGTAATATTTAATTATCAATGCACTATTCCAAGGGAAAAGGAATCTAATTCCCATAAGCCAAAAAATTGTGTATGCCCCTTGTTTTCCCTGTAATTAATTGTGCAAGATTAGCACACGCAATTTCCATTTAGAATCTCGAAAATGGTTCTATAAATATTCAAATAAAACTTAATGTTACTCATTCATTTTTATCTGATGCACACAAAACTGAATACGCTAACTTGTTTTTGAGCTGGATAGTTCTGTAATTCATCGTGTTCAAAATCATTGTTTATTGTCATCACTGTTTTTTTTTTAATGATCAGGCAACGGGCCTATATTTGATCAAAAAACATATTTTTCAGAATATATTCCATTTTTCTAATTCAAAGCTAGATTTCCTTCCATTTTATGACGTTCAAACAAACTAGAATAATTTTCCTTTAACAAGTCATTGTTGTAATATACTACTAAACAGACAGCTACATAATGAAGTTATTAGTGGTGGAATACTAATAAGTCACAAATACAAGAAAAAAATAACACCACTATGTCCTAGAATGCCAAGTATTTATCCTCTTGGTTGGAAATATTACTTCATGAAACGAACATATTTGAAAAATAGAACTTTTCTAAAACTAACCAACGCCAGTGTATCCAACAACATTGACATTTCTATTGAAATGCCCTAAAAATGTGTTGAAATATCAAACAAGTGTAGTGCACTTCCCTGTAAGGTTAAATTTTGGTAATGGAATATGTTGTCTCTTAGTCTAATCAAGTTTTAACTTGCCTTTGATAATTTAGAGAGAATGGGAATCCAATATAGAACAATGACATAAAGCTTTTATTCATTCACACTTACCTAGATCCTAAACACGCATTGAAGTGTTATACAAATCCAAGAATGTTACATTCCACTAGGAACAAAATTTCTAGATTTTGATTGTAACCCTTGAGGCTTTCTCAAATTTGTAAACAAGTAACATCATAAATATTTTTCCGTAGTTCTCAAACCTTCTTTTGTGTGGAGATTGAGAAAATATGTGCATACACATATCACAAGTGTAACTAATTTCTCCTTTTTCTAATTGCTCCTTTTCCTTAAATTAATATAAGTGGCATTTAAAAAATAAAAGGAAGCCTACAAGAGAGGAATTCCACAAATGCAGATATATTGTAGTACATAAAATCCAAAATATAATGAAGTTAATTAATGCAGTAATTGATGGAGAAATCAATGGGGTCATTGGTGGTTGTTTGTATCCTAAACATGCGAGTTACAATTAGATTTTTACAAATACATTGTGATACATTCCCACTTGCCACTTGTCACCTAGTATTACTCTCACCTCTTCCTCCTTGCTTACAAGGAATTGTTCCCTAAATTAGCAAAATGGAAACTAGTAATTCCTTAAAAATCCTAGAATATCGTATGACCCAGTGACAAGACTAGCCACCTCTTAAATCATATCTAGAACCTTTGATAGCCTTTCATCAGTATTGTCACTGTGTGCATCTCTAAGGAAATGTACAAACTTCTCAAGAAGAATTGGCAACACTCTAGTAAAAATATCTCTAGTATTAGATCATGTCTAGGCTTCATATAATTGCATTACAATAACCACTTCCTTTCTATCTGAGTGAAGAAACACAAACGATAGAGCCTTGTGACACCATTTCAACAACAAAACTAGAAAAAATGTATTCAACTATGTTTCCAATTCATGCAAAGTAGCTAATGCATGGCAATTTTGCTGTTGTAAAACTACAAGCTTTGGAAGAACCATAGAGACTATCTCCTGAACAAGATCTACACTTGGTATACCTCTGCAAATTCAATTCTCATAACTAGGCGTGTGACAAACCTTTCTTTCAAGTATTCAAACAACTCATCTCTAATTCCACCAAACTTCAAAAGGATTGATCTGATTCCTCCTTTCTATTTAAAACTAGCAGATTTATTTATTAACCTAGTAGTTGTTGCTCTTACCCAACTATTTGAATTGTTAAGTTGATCAATCAATAAAGAAGATGAGAAAAAAATCAAATATCCATGGACATCAACCATTTTCATAATTTCTGCTACCGTTTCTAACAATGTCTCAAATACATTTGGATCCTCAGTGGCTTCCAAATCATGTTTCAATATTCCAAGCATATTTTCTTCTTTTGTTTTGTTGCATGCATCATCATGTTCAAACAAAATATCCATTACATTATTCTCAATGATGTAACGGATTTTCAAAAAAAAAATATCTCCTCACAACCTTCTTTTGATAAAGTGGAAGTATATCCAGGTATTTTATGCACAAAGGTTTTATTCCTATAAGGCCACTTTTGATTGCATGGCATAGAAGACAAGAAATTATTTCCACAATAGAAACACGAACTTGCTCTAATGATTCACTAAAAATAAGTAGAGAAAAGAGAGACTGAAAAATACTAAAAGAAAACTCTAACAGTTGTATTATTAAGAATGTATTTCCTTTATATCTGATATAAAGTTACATCAAGGTCACATTTCCCTGAGTTAGCTGAAATTTATTTATCACACTGAGCACAAAAGAATCTTGATATAAGAACATCTATGTTTCCCAAATTCACTTTCAAGCCAACATTTTTTTGGATTTGACACAGAAATTTGGTTGCATAATCAGTTGCTAAAGGAGTAGCAGATAAACATGCAATGTATCCAATATCATGAGCTAAAATTTCATGAACTTTGTCAGATTTGTCTTCAACAAATACCTCCAATATTATACACATGGTTGTAATAAAATCATAGCTAGAATTGAATGCAAGAATTGGCATAGATGCAATATCTTCAGCTTGGACATCAGCAATCTGATCTTGCAATGCTAAGTCCAAAACCTCAAAAATGTTTTCACTCATTGCTTTGATCCCTACCTTACGCAACATACTCAAAATTCTACACTTTTTCTTCTTGATGATATCAGATTCGATGTCAATATCAGAAAACAATCATGGAAGTTTTAAAATTGACAAGAGTGTTTTTATGTTCACAAATCTTTCTCTGTTGCTTGTATTTTGAAATGTCTGAGAAAACACACTCTTTAGTTGTACATTCAAAAATGAATCTAGGGCATATGGCATATAAAGTATGAAGGAAAGAACCCATGGTCAAATCATAAATAGTGGTCCATTGAATGCACAAGATTCTTGATAGGAATTATTTTTGCATCCAGTGATGATGATGCTAAATGTATAAAGTCGAAACCTTTGTAATGTACCATCTCCTTAAGCAAGTAAAATACAATATGCAGACATGAACGATGAACTAATAAGGCCTTCTACTTGAATCCTTGTTTTGACAAGGCATATATTCAACAATTTCAACATCCAAGAGGCAAATGGTTGCTAGTGTACCTCTCCTGTAACATCAATTAGAATACCCACAATGTCTGGTGACTTGGAGAAAGTAGGAAGGTCACATAAAGGTGTTGGAGAGCTACAGATATAAAATTCAGTAAAGGACATGTCAAAGCCTATTATAGAAAAATCAATAGAAACCGTGAAGCTCGATTCAGTTGCATAAAATTATGCAATAGATAATAGGTATGCCACAGGATAATTACATAAAGCCCATTTTCTCAAATAGGAATTCATGACCAACCTGGCCGCTAAGGAAGCATGTCTGGTTTCCCAGGTGTAAAATGAAACTCTCTCAAAATTGAGAAGTGTGACTCCTTCACCTAGAACATATAATGGTCCACTAGATAAGTAAGTAATTGGCCTAAATGGACTAGATAAATAAGTTTCTGTGCGTTGTCAAAAGAGAGTTTTGGACAAATTTTGGAAATTTTCTATAGAAAAAACTAACTCTCAAGCATGGCAGGAGAAGATTAATGCACACATTCTAAAGCCTAATGAGTTCTAACAAAAAGAACTAAAGAAAATTTCATGAAAAAATTCAAATTAAAAAAAATTAAAGTAAGACAAAGTTCATGTAGCCTAAGAAATCCAAAACAACATGTAGAAGCCCTATACTACTTTGACTTTATCAGATGCGAAAATTAAAATAGTGTACGAGGGTTGTTTCTAGCTAAACACATCACCGCTTACAAATCAACAAATTTATACAACTTGTAGAAAATATTTTAGAACAGTTTGATTTTTTATTACACACTTGAAGAGGCCAAGCCACTAGTGAATAGCTGATAATTTCCAACAAACTATACTTAGCATTTAGAAAAAATTAAGGTAACATGAAATATATTAGCAGTCGCACATGCATTCAAAGTGTTGCGTGATCGATTTTTCTACCTATGTGAAGAATATACGACTTTCTCTCAGATCTATTTCAGTGTGTTCAAGTCTCACTTGCATCTCCAGTGATAATTCAAACACCTTTTTCAGATCTGTTCATCAAGGAAAACAATTGATATGTTGGCCAAACATATGATTATAAGGCACTCACAATTTCAAAAAATATTTTTAGGGTCATTACCCCTTTGAGGAATTTTTTAGTCAATGGGGAGGACACCTTATATGAGAGGAAGTCACCTTGCACACATTTCCAAGCTATTATGATGAGGATGTCCACTCATTGATAATTACTTTTCCTTCTCCTTTGTAGATTGTACTTCTACCATGGAATTTGCCAAATTGAGCCTTCTGCATTGAATATTGATGGAAATGTATACTCATGATGCCACAAGTGCCACTTTATTGGAGTTTTGCATGGTCTTTGTGCATTCATTCAAGGTTTGAAAAAGGAATTCACTTTGGAGGAGGCCACACATGCTTCTAAGGAGGATTCATTCATTGTTCGTGAAGGTAGATACATGGTCAACCACTTGGAGGAGGAATCGTACTTTATGGTGCCATTTTTGGAGGATTGTTGCAAAACCAACTCCATTATCATGTTATTGTCGACTTGTATCATGGAACTGATTGATTGAGAGCATTATTGTAGTCTTTTCCTAAAATATTTTCGTGATTTTTCTTGGAGTAGAAATGGGATCTCAACATCCTATTTCTATATTTAGTATAGAGTTGTTGAGGAGGTTTGAATGGTAATATTTTATTGTATTCCTTGCACGGAATATTGAAACTAGGAAAAGGTTGCAGTGATAGCTGTGAGAATTCGTACAGTGCTTCAGTTACAACAAATGACACTATGGCTGCTAAAAAAAAGTGGCGGCCACAAAATTTCAAGGGTTGGGAATAGCACTAGCCGTTCGAAAATTCAAGAAGGAGATACAAACATTGAAGATCATTTTCCAAAACATTCAACAGGTGAAAAGATAAAGCTTCTTGGACAAGACGGTTTAAAAAAAATTGATGTATTATTTGGTAGGTTCTGGCATGCATTAGATGTCCGCTTATTCAATGCAACTGATCAATCAATGGTTCCAATCATAGCCTTAGTACTTTTCAAGAAGTTATTTACTCTAAAGTTGTTATCCTTGTTACTTGGTAGAATGCCTTTCATTCACATTGTAGATGGGAGCATTTTGAAGGAAAGGGAGATTCATATTCAGTGTGGTTATTTTTTTTTCAAAAACAAAATCTTTGTAAAATTCCAGCACAGATTGTGAAGTGTGTGGTATATGAATTGAGTAGATAGTGCTACTTAATAGGGAAAAATTATGAGCTAGTGTAGTCTGGTATGTGAAGATGCCTCACACAGTTTGCAAAGGAGGTTGTCAACGACTATGGTATTTTACTAGCTGATTGACTACTCCTGTACATCCAAAAGTTTTGCATAATCACTTCAGGTTTGGTTTTCTCTTTTACTAGTTGATGACTACCCCTTTACATCCCAAAGTTTTTTGAGTTAATAATTCCATCAAGTAACTAGATCTGATCTATTTTCTTAGATATTTGGCTTTAAGATAACTTAACATCCCAGTTGTATATTTATTCAATAGATTTGTAATCTAATAGGTGGTAAATTTCCAGGATGGTGGTTTCAAAGAAATTTTAACACATGCTATCAGATTGGACATTTTGATAACATGCATTTTCATTAGTTTTCATGACTTCCACTAATATTCCATTGCTCATTTTGTTGGTTAACTAGAGAATGGCTAGAAGCTGATGGCTTTAGAGCACTTACATGTCTTAATCTTTAAATTTTGTAATTTAAGTGTCAACGAAAGCCAACTTAATATTTAGTATTTCCCAAGCCACATGCCTAAAAATGGGCATGGTAAAATTCATGAGTTCAGATCCTTTAGCATAATTTCAATTCTTGAAACAACTATTTTGCTTGGATCCTATGAATAACTACAAAATGGAAATTCCTACATCCTAGAAATAGCAATATGCATACATGATATTGTTTACCACGTGCCTATCATGAGTCCTTTAATGATTATCTGTAGCCATTTTCACATGGATACCAATAGAGAAAACAGTTTGACATAGCATTCACATCATTGCTTTCAATAATTGGAAATTTCTGCAATTAAATGAGGTGTTCCACACTATATTATTTTATGGAATTTAAATATCCACAATATATATTTAAGGTAGTAGAGAAATAATGTTCCTAGAAATTAAAAATGTCTAGTTCATATAGAGGGGAAAAAGGTATAAGAGAAGCCTCAACAAATTTATGCAAATTTCAATACTGAAAGTAGTATGACCGTACCACAGTCCCAACTTTTAGCTCAAATATCTTCTTTTCCACAACCCCGGCTGCTACTCTTCCAATTGTTTCCTATGCTGAAGATCTACCACCTCCCTGCATTTTATAGAAATGTAGTTATAACACATAAATCACTAATTTGTATCCTCAAAAGCAAGAAGCATTTAAAGAGAGGCATACTACTCAGCAAATAGGCATGCTTAAGCATACCTGAACTGAACGAACACCATATTTGAAGTCATATGTGGCATTTCCATGAGATGGATGATAGGCTAATGAAATTTCATTGTAATCCTATCAAGTTCAGTAAAATGCAATCAAGAAAGAGTGGATTTGGAATTTCAAAATCTCGTGTGTTGTAAAAAACTATCTCAATTACTTTGTAAAACGCAATGCCAAAATGTATGACACAATCTTGTTCTCTATTCAGAGTATAAAATCTGTAACCAAGAACTCGTGATTTTAGTAGATGTAATCATCATAGAGTGAACTATCCCCGAGAACTTTTATGATTTGTCCAATTACTTATCACATACTATTACTATAATGACATGTGGTTAGACTTACCAAAACCAGATATTATTCTTGGAGGTCATAATCATGTTTAAAATTCATCTATTGTTATACAACTTTGTTCATGAAGAAAGTTGTCATTATGAAAAAGTCACTTCCAGTTTACAAAGTACCATCATTATGAACTCCTCTGCTAACTAGCCACAACAAATATTGTTTCAAATCATAAGGTGTTTTTGCCTCTCATTTTCTTTAAGGATAAAGAATGCTTGATTCATAGTCAATCTCAAATAAGGGTGTTTCCATTATAGACTTACACAATCTTCATTATCTTATTGTAGCAATACCCATGATGCTTGAAGGTGCTGTTATCACTACTTTGCATGTTGGCTTTTCAGAATCAAATTATCTGCTTCAGACACCCTACAAATTATGAAGGAGATATCCTTGACTAGATCATGTTGGTCAATATCTTAGCTTTTCTACCTTTTATAGGATGAATGTCCTGTAATGTGAAGAAATGTGAAACTTCTATTCTTGAAAGCATCTGTGAATTGGATGCCACTAATCTAACCTATACCCAACCTTACACTATCTCAACTGTTGCAATAAATTCATTCTACCATCCAATGAAGAAATTTATGATAACGAAGGTTTTACTTTTGTAGGTGAAAACACACTTCAACTTATGACAATTCCTTCAAATGAGAAAAGATAGAAATCAAACTAAGTTGATGTACCTTTGATGTCCTGAAGATGTATGTTGTCTGCCTTGTCATTATGAAGATCAAAATTTTGGAGATGTCACAATAGGTTACTGCTCACAATTCAAGTCCTTGGAGAGCTAATATTTGAGATGGTCTTATTGGGAGTCTTGATCAATACTTCTGTTGTAAACCCTTGGACTAAAATCTTCTTACAAGTTTTAACTCATTCTACATCATATGTATGCTTAGAAAACTAGCCTTTCAAACAATAAAATATTCATGCATGAAACTTAAGTGAGTTACGCCAATGACACTTTTGTTCTTTAGGCCCTAGTTCTGATAACAAATATTTATCATACTTATGTTCAATAGTCTTGTTCAAAGAGTAGAGGAGAGGCCACAACTTTCCAACAACTGCTTATGAGAACCTTAAACAACAAAAAATTGTAATTTGGTTCAGAACTTCAAATCAAATTTAAGAGAATTCAGTCCAGATAAATCTCAGTCTGTATTAAGGTTGTTTCAAGTGAACAATCCGCAAGATAGGTCGTTTTGTTCAAGGGCAGAAGAGAGTGATTAAATAAATCCTAAAACTTAGAAAGAATAACCTTTTTACCTAGATCTGTAATCTTCCATTAAAAATCAGAATAAGAATGGCTTGCAATCTTTGAAACTTGGATCAACATGAGCTGAAGTCATTCTTGAAACTTCGATAGGCATGAAGTCTCATCAACGTATAGTTATGACTCATATAGCCGGCTGTCAAATAGTTATCAAGAAATGCCTGTATACTGAGCCCTTAGAGTCTTTAATACACCTTCATGTATCCAACGAATCCCACACCACAATAGGACTATTACTTCTCCAAAGGTCGAAACATTTCAAAGCATACCCACTTGAAGTGACATGCATACAAAATTAACAATCCAAGATCAAACAAAACCTTTTGTCCTTAAGGAGGTCTGAATGACTGCTTCAGGACTGTGGGCAAGTTTAGAATTTCATTCTTATAGTGGTAATACAACAATACTCCTTGTTTTTCAGAGTATAAGAATCAAGTCAATACTAGGCCTCTTGTTTGATTAGGCCAGACTTCAATGAACTCAATTGTTGTTAAAAATTTCAAACTGCCTCTTATTCTGACATACAAATAACTACTAGACTCTTATGCAAAATCATGTCACTATGAAACCTCAACGTTTAATAAAAAAATTCATATTAAATGTCAGGATCTAAGAGAAAAAAGATTTCATGTGCTATCTCTCATTTCAGCTACATACCTAATGGGTCATGCCTTCAAGGTAGAATATCTCACTTCTCAGTTGTATTGCATTCTCTTCTTGCTTGGGCTTGTCCTCACCTCTGCTCTAATATACATGGATTGCAATTATAGCATACACTATGGAAATTGGGTACCGATCCACAAGGCTTAAATGTGTCAACAACTAAACCTTTAATGCTAAATAGTAACATTGCACTACTGCGAATGCCTTGAAGGAGTTACACCTCTACTAGATTTCACCCTCAATACCTCTACTAGATGCCTCCATCATACCCAGTTCATTTGATAGATAGTTGAGCAATGATCAGGTGCAGCCAAACATCTTATGCATTGAATATTGATGGAAAGTTCTACTCATGATGCCACAAGTGCCACTTTATTGGATTTTTGCATGGTGTTTGTGCATTCATTCGAGGCTTGAAGAAGGAATCCATTGTGGAGGAGGCCACACATTTTACTAAGGAGGATTCATTCATTGTTCGTGAAGGTAGATTCATGATCAACCACTTGGAGGAGGAACCTTACTTTGTGGTGCCATTTTTGGAGGATTGTTACAAAACAAACTCCTTTATCATTTTATCATTGACTTGTATCATGGAGCTAGTTGATTGAGAGAATTATTGTAGTCTTTTTCTTAAATTTTGTCATGATTTTTTGTGGAGTAGAAAGGGGATCTCAACATCCTATTGCTATCTTTAGTATAGAGTTGTTGAGGAGGCTTGAATGGTAATATTTTATTGTATTTCTTGCAGAGAGTATTGAAACTAGGAAAATGTTGCAGTAATAGCTGTGAGCATGCTTACAGTGCTTCAATTACAACAAATGACACTTTGGCTGCTAAAAGGAAGTGGTGGAAACAAAATTTCAAGGGTTGGGAATAGCACTAGCCATTCAAAAAGGCAAGAAGGAGATACAAACATAGAAGATTATTTTCCAAAACATTCAATAGGTTAAAAGATAAAGCTTCCTGGACAATACAGTTTAAAAAATGTTGATGTATTATTTTGTAAGGGCTGCCATGGATTAGATGTCCCATTTTTCGCTGCAACTGATCAATTAATGGTTGCAATCACATCCTTAGTTTATTTTGTCCTGTTAATGGGTGTGAATCATCTGATATTCCAGTTTTTTTCTTTAAAGGTTGATGAAAAGTAGATGAAAATTTACTAATGACCCAGCTGGCATCGATGAGTAGACATTCATTAGGCATGAACCACTCAAAGAAATAGAACATGAAAGTGGAGGTCTGTATGTAGGCAGTCTTGCTGATGGAGGAATGGAATATTGAATTGATGACACAAAATTATTGTCTGTTTGCAAATCTGACTTCATACCTTTTGGACCAAACTTCAACTCTTCATTTGTCTCAAGGTGAGTGATTTTGACAACCATATTGGTCCTTTGGGGAATATGCTAAGTTGTTGGTCCGTTAGGGAATATAATGAGTTGGGGAATTTTTTCAGGTCATATACTGTTAAGCTTTTGCACCTAAATTCCTCACACAAAACCTCTTTGCTGCAATACCATTGAATTACACGTGTTTTTTTGACATTTACACATCATGATGCAACCCATGCTGATAATGGTTGTTGTATTGAAACAAAACACTTCTACACCAAGGAGAGCATCTATGACAACATCTCTTCATGTTTTCATTTGACCATATGTTTGTAGAATTGTCCGACCACACAAGTCATTAGCCACCAATGTCTGATGAGTCTCTACTAGCCCAAGTTCCCAAGGCAGCAACATTTTTTATTAATGTTTAGAAATATGCTTGAGTACCACCATAATTTCCTAAAATCAATACATGATCTGCATGGCACTTTACTACACCACTTGCTATCACTCCAACTCCCACTTCAAAGAACAACATTATGCTGATTCTAGCTCCTGGATTAGAATTCTACAACAAAATCCATCAAAATAGTCAGATACGTCTTTATTACCTTCCAACACTACAAGCCTCGTAACTTGAACATGAAACCTTACAACATGCAAACCCCCCCATCTTTTGGTTCAGAGGAAGGCAGATGGTTTTGACCTACTTTGGTTGACTCTTTAATTGAAAAAAATTGCTATCACTTGTAAAAATATCTTCGTATGGAAAAGGCATGAGTGAACTTTTCATTACCCCAACTGTACAAAGAACATGTTATACAAGGTTGATTGCAATAGTCAAAAGTTAAAACTCTGGCTTGAATTTAAATAAATTCTCATTGTTTGAGTCAAATATATGAAAGTGAAGGATATCCAAACATGGTGTTTGAGATAGACAGGATTTGTCTTAGATAGAAATAGGAATCCATGGCATGATGCCCGAAATATGCCACAATGCAGACATAGTATGATAGAAAAAGCAGATATTTATTGAATTATTTATGATTTTATGTGATATATTAGTTTCCCATATCCTCACAGACTATTCAACAGATAGCCTTGTTATGCAGAAGTAACATATTCCTGATTGAAACCAACTTTGTATTGGTATGACCAAAGTCTACTCCATTATAAGGGTCTTCATCACAATCTATAGAGAATAATTCCCATAAAATTATAAACATAAACATTCGAAAATGGAGGAGCAGATGTATGGACATAAATAGCGTCAACATCCAAGCACAAGAAAAGGCAGAAGCACTAGAAGATGACTGATTTGCGAACTAAAACTCCAAATTCCCACCACTGGAAATAGATTTCTAAATTTCTTTCATGAAACTGCATGGCAGTGGGAATTTAATTTGATACCAATGTAAAATCCCCCAAGGGCTAAGTGATATAATTGTTTAAAATATCCTATAGATGCTAGTGAATTTAACAAATCTATTACTTATGTCCAAGATAAGTAATACCATAATTTCCTCAGGAAGGATCCATTAAAATAGAACTCATATTTGCAAGAAAGCATCTTCGTAAAATTCCTCAGACAGGCTTAGTTTTATTATCTTGGAAGGATTTGGATGTTCATCAAACAATTATAAATGGTCGGCAAGAAGAGAATATGACACACTTCAATGTTTCAAATCCTATGATACTGTCACTAAATTTGCCAATGAGGCACATTATAAAAAAAGTAGGAATTACAAAAAGTATTCTCCCACAGGCCATAAGTAATGTCCATAGTGGGGCTGTGATCTGGTAGCAAGCCAGATAACTGATGATGACCCGGGTTCAAGATCTAGATGGTATGCAACCCATGATAATCTGATTGAATCAGTTGGGTTCACTGGTTTGGGTTAGGAAAATAGCTCTCATGGGCATCTGGGAAGGCTCCAGCATGAATGGCCCGCAGACACATGCATATTTATACTTTCCTTAAAAGTTTTCCTTTCTTTCCTCATTGGAGAAGATAGGATACAAAACTATTATAGCTTTTTATTAGATGAAACAACCTCTTCTAGACCTATTGTCCAATGTTGAATATGCCTCTTGCATTTTCAATCTCAAAGAGTTGGCATAACTGGTCATTTCCAATTTTACTAGGCATGTTGCTAGTTCCATGCCATTAGGTTCCAATTTTGAATCCAATGGGTGACACGTGTTATCCACTAGTTTATATTGGTATTTGAAAAAAAAAATCCAGAATATGAAAATGAAGGAAATAAGGGTTCTATTTCATGTATTTTTACAATTGGTTGATCCCATGGAGTTAACAAGGTAGCTCTATTCATCAATAGTGGATAAAATCAGTGACAAATAACAGTGATCGTTTATTTTTAATCCTTTAAGTATGAGATCACAAATGACAATAGTCAGATTCAAATTTCAAAGAGGACAACAATCATTGAAGGCACAACAAGTCTTCAATGTATGGAAGAATTTGTCCTTTTGCAAAATTTTGTACAAGACAGGAGGGATATTACACTTGGCTCTAGGGCACACATAATTAGTTAGAATTATTCAAGAATTTTTGCATATAGATATCAGTGTCACTCAAGCAGTCCTCCTTGAGATCTTTTACCACAAACGATGTAGAAATATAACATGTCAGAATCAGCTTCCTATGGACGATTGCAGCTGTGAATTTCATAGCACCAAGAGTGGATTATGTGGCCTTTACATGTGTGTTATTTGGAGCAAACTTGACTTTCAAGTGAATCCTTGTTGATGGGTAGTCTATGTTTTTTTTTTTCCCACTAGACATAGACAGATTGGGCAATTTATGAAGGATAAATAAGCATGGGTATCAGTAGTAAGGGTTGTGCAGAGTCATCCAAAATGATTTTCATATGTATAGATTGTAAGAGAACACTGGAACTA